>JARHVA010003120.1:1467500-1932500 GCA_037957365.1 Torreya grandis
CCTCAATATACCATACCCAATTCACTAAAAAATATGGCAAAATCTAAACCTCAATCTTTGTAGCTTTAATTCCACCTACACCACATTCAATGCTAGAAATAAAATAAATATTAAGTTTGAAAATCATTTATTATTAGTTTTTTTAGTTATTAAGAACTATATATATGGAATAACATGTGATGTCAAAGAATATTCAAAACATTTTAATTGTAAAATATAATTATTACCTTAATCTTATTGGGTTATAGGTGGTCCTTATTATATATATGCATACATACATACATATATACATACATACATATACTTGGTGATTCTAGACTAACTTATACATGTCTCATATAATTTCTTAGGAAATCAGAACCATACATGTATAATAACTCTGGTGAATCTATGTCTCGAAATAGGATTGAGTATAATAGATAAGGTGGATCTGTGTCTTGAAATATGAAATTAAGGATATTTGACCTATGTATATTTTTGCAGAATTAGATATTTTCAAAATTAAAAAAAACCTAATTATATCTATTTGGCTACAAATAAACACTAAAATTTTCTCTAACTTACACATGTCCTTGCACCATTAGTTTTAGGCTCCAAGTGTTTGACGAGTTTGGGAGAGGCCCAATCGAATAAAATACTTAGACATATTTTGTTTTACAAAGGGAGATTGACAAATAACCTTGAGCCAAGTGGTTATCTATTTGTGCTCGAGGGGAAACTTCAAAGTTGTAAATTTAATCATTCTGCCACATAGGATTTATCTTTTGTGCCTATGGACTCAACATGAACTCGGGCCCCATTTCGCCACTTTAAATCTCATCAACATCCTAGGATTTATCTCTATCTTTTGTTATTTTTATATCCATGATCACACGGCCTCATTACATTCTCCTAATCTCTATATGTCTTATCTCATGGTGAAATGGTGTTATGCCCTTAACCATTGGTGTGTCTAGAGATACGTGTGACTGACTTGTGGCTTACATACCTCTTTTATATGCTTGTTACATTAGTATTTAATCATTATGTTAAGTATTTTATTATTAATGAGTTTTTTTGGAGGTTACCCCCTCGAAGTGGCTTTGCTATATTATCCAATGTTATGCTCTACTATCAATTATTACTGTGTGATCTCTCATATTTACTTATTTTATGTGATATAAAATTATTTTGTACAAACATCTAAGTAATTTCATTACAAGTGGTATCAGAGCTTTGATTTGGTCAAGTTTCCTATGGCATTTTTTTAGAAATGGTGAGGCATGGCTTCTGGGAGTAGTGGGGGTAAAAACATATAACTTGCAATTCAGAAAGAATTAATTTTTTTTGTCAGCGTAGTATTGCTCGAAACACTTTTTTGAAAAAAATTCAAAAAAAATTCAAAAAAATTCAAAAAATTTTGAAAAAAAAATTCCTTTACACAATTGTAGTCATTGGATTCATCTCTACGAGACGATCGTAATGGTATATTTTTTTAGTACAATTTTTTGGTGCCAAAATTTTTACCTGTGTGCAAAAGTAGTCATTAGATTCATCTTGGCAAGGTGATCATAATGGTACCATCTCTTGGTACATTTTTTTGGGTAAAAACCCTCCTAGGGTTTGTATATGGTAGGTCCTAGTACTTAGAGAAGAAAAAGTGAACAAGAAACTCCTACGACTCCTTTTTCTGATGACATGGAATTTGAAACTTCAGATCTGATGATTTCTTAGCTTTAGGTGGACATAAAGAACTTGGTGAGGCATGATGACTTTATTGTAGTCTATTCTAATGTTTCAAGGATGCGTAAAGAGATTAATGGGGTTAATAATGAATTTCATCATATCACTATGTAATTGGTTGCCCTTACATCTCAGTTTCAGCCCAACAACTCTCTACTTTAGAATTAAAATCCTCCTCTCAACAAATCTCATGTTGGTATGAGACTAATGTTGCCAAAAGTGGACATGTGTAATTTCAATGGTAAGGATCCTCTCACTTGGATTACTAAAATTGAGAATTTATTTGAGTTGCATCAAACCCCTAGTTCTCAAAAGGTGATAGTGGCATCTCTATATTTGGTACTTCAGTAATTCATATGGTATCATTAGTTATGTGCTTAAAAAAATAATGGTGCCCCTATTATATGGTTTATTTTCACTAAGGATTGTTTAAAGGCTCATTATCATAATAATGTCTTTGAGAACTATTTCAGCCAATTAGTGAAACTATGACAATCAAGAACTATGAAGTATTATATTCATTAGTTTTAGAATCTCTCTTTATGGGTGGAAGATATCACTGAGAAAATTTTGACTAATCTATTTTTGGGTGGCCTCAAAGATAGAATCCAATTTTAAGTTTGAATGTTTAACCCAACATCTATAAATGAAGCTATCCTTAGGGCACGTATGGAAAAAGAAAAAGAGATGGCAAAAGGAAAACTTTCACTACTAGTCATGATCACACCTTTCCAGCACCATCATTTCCATAGTCCACCAGATTAACATAATGATAATTTGAGAAGCGATCTAAAGGGTTGTGTTATGGTTGTGAAAAAAAATAGATCAAAGACCATCATTATGCTGAAAAGAAGTTGTTTTACATTGAAGGTGTCAATGATGATGAAGATGATGAAGAAGTACAAGGTGAGGATGTAGAAGGTCTTGAGGAAGAGTCCAAAGACTCTCAGCCTACTATTTCTTGTCATGCCCTTCCAGGTATTAGTACTCCCCAAAATCTTAAGGTGATGGGTTTCCTTAATAAATAAAAAGTCATTATCTTAATTGATTATAGGAGCACACATAACTTCATCAATAATAAGTTGGTTGCTCATTTAAACTATTTCATTTATCCAGCTCTAGAATTTCAAGTTATGATTACAGATGGTGGTACTGTCAGATGTTCAATAAAATGTCATAGTATTCAGTTGGCCATGGGAGACTAATTGTTGGATTCTCCTATGTTTACTATTCCTATGGGTGGAGCTAATATTGTTCTGGGAGTATAGTGGTTCACCACTTTGGGCACTATTGAGATAAATTTTTAGGAATTATTCATGCATTTTCATTTTGAAGAAGGGACATTTGAGCTAAGGGGATTAAGGGATAAATTTTCATAACTTTTTTTCTCTTATGAAATGACAAAGATTCATTGTAAGGGTGTTAAATTACTTTTAGCTCACTTATTTTCCATGAAATTACAACCAACTCAGCCATCTCCACCTCTTAATTTTCAACAAGTGATTGATGCCCATTTTATTATTTTTGGTGACATGACAAAAGAACTTCCACCTAGCCTAGATACATGCATGATCATGTTATCAAACTTATTATTGGTAGTGCACCACCCAACATTAGGCCATATAGGTATCCCTATGCCTAAAAAAGTGAAAGTAAAAATATGGTATAAGAGATGTTGGATGTAGGAATCATTCACCAGAAATAAGTTGAATATTCTTCACCAGTTTTCATGGTTATAAAAAAATATGATGCTTGAAAGGTGTTCCCTAACTATAGATAACTCAACAAGTACAATATCAAAGATAAGTTTTCTATTCCTATCATTGATTATTTGCTAGATTAATTAAATGGTGCTTTTTATTTTACCAAGTTAGATCTACATTCTGGGTATCATCAAATCTGAATCCATGATGAAGACATACTCAAAACAACTTTCAAGATTCATGAGGGACATTATGAGTTTTTGGTTATTTCTTTTGGTCTAACAAATGCACCATCTACTTTTTAGAGTTTGATGAATACTATTTTTAGGCCATTTTTGAGGAATTTTTTTCTAATATTCTTTGATGATATCCTCATTTACGATAAAAATTATGAAGACCATTTGTAACATGTGAAACAGGTACTCTCCATTTTACAACAACATCAATTATATGCCAAACCTTTAAAATGTAATTTTGGGGATTATGAGGTTGAATTTTTGGGTCATCTAGTTTCTTATGAAGGAGTGAAAGTGGATCCTAAAAATTACAAGAAATGGTGGACTGGCTAATTCATAAGACACTCAAGTAACTACGAGTATTTTTGGGCCTAACTGGTTACTATCATAGGTTTGTCAATAATTATGGTAGTATTATAGCCCCACTCACCACTTTATTAAATAAAGACTCTTTCTAGTGGACTGATGTAGTTACCTAGGTATTTGAACAATTAAAATTAGATATGTGCACTACTCCATTATTGGTCATTTCTAAGTTTTCCAAGACTTTTGTGGTTCAATGTGATGCATCTAGGTATGGTATAGGTGTTGTACTTATGCAAGAAGGCAGACCACTAGCATTCAAAAGTCATCAACTAAAGGGTAAAAATCAACACAATCCCATCTATGAGAAGGAAATGATGGCCATTTTGCATGCAGTCAAATAATGGAGACCTCATTTGATGGGTCATCACTTTCAGGTAAACATTGATCATGATAGTCTCATATATTTTTTGTAACAATGGTTTTCATCTAAAGAACAACAAAATTGGGTAACTAAGATGTTAGGCTATGATTTTGAAATAGTCTACAAAAAAAGGCAAGGACAATGTCATGGTAGATGCACTATCCAGAAAGGATGAATCAGTTGAGGCATTGTTATGTGTCATAGCCATTTTATAAGTAGATTGGCTAAATGAAGCATGATTAGAATGGGAACATGATAGTGTTACCTATGATTTGATTCAAAATATTTATCAAGGTTTAGGTGGATTTAAATCATTCACATGGAAGGGTAATGCAATATGGTATAAAGACAAGTTGTACCTATGTAATAATTCACTTCTTAAACAAAAAATCCTTTAGGAACTTCATGAAACTCCAATTAAGGGCCATTAAAGATTTTTGAAAACCTATCACAGAATCAAACATGATTTTTTGGGAAGAACTCAAGGGGGATGTCCAAAATATATGTGGTTGAATGTATGATTTGTCAACAAAACAAAGGTGAAACCATCAAAACCCCATGTCTTTTACAACTTCTATCCATCCCTAGATAGCATTGGAAAAAGGTGTCTATGGATTTTATTATAGGGTTACCAAGATCTTATGGTCAAAATATTATCATGGTTGTTATGGATCATCTTACTAAGTATGTTCATTTTTGTTCTTTATCACAATAATTTATTACTAGTACAGTAGCTACTAGTTTTCTCAATACAATTCAAAAAATGAATGGAACCCCTAAGATCATTGGCAGTGATAGAGCTCCCATTTTCACTAGTAATTTTTGGACTGAGTTATTTACATGTTTGGGCACCTAGTTGGCTCATAGTTTATCCTATCATACTCAATCTGATGGATAAACTAAGGTAGTCAACAAATGTCTAGAAAGATATCTAAATTTTTTTGTTTCTGATAAATAGGATAAATGGATTCATTGGTTTTCACTTGTTAAATGGTGGTATAATACTTATGTTCATAGTTCTTCCAAAATATCTCCCTTTGTGGCACTGTATGGATTCCACCTTCCATCCATCACTTTTTTTAAGCATGGAATATACTTAGAGGGGGGGGTGAATCAGTATATTATATATCTTATAAAACTTTCCCTTTATCAAATTCCACTTAATCAAACGTTCAATATATGCAATAAAACTCAAACAATAAACTTCACACAAGACAGAGAGAGACACCAGATATAACATGGAAACCCAATGTGGGAAAAACCATGGAGAACAATCTCATGTGTATTCATGAGAACAAACCCACAAGAGCACCATACCCCTTTTCCGAGTACCAACCTCAACTACAATTTGTGAGCACCAACCCACAAGAGCTTCAAACCCCTTTCCTGAGTACCAATCCAACTACTATTCATGAGCACAAACCCATAGGAGCACTAGCCCCTTTGTCGAGCACCAACCCAGCAACAATTCATGAGCACCAACCCATAGGAGCACCAACCCCTTTGTGTATACCACACACCTATCTCTCAATGTTGCTATCTCAATAAATGATAGATCAATACAACATCTCCTTCCTCTCTCTCACCTTTTCTCTTATAAGCTAGATATAACAAATACAAATCATATTCATCTCTCACAATTGCTTTTCTAAGCTAGATATTACAATATCAAATCAACCTCTATCTCTCATGTTACAAATGGCTGCTCAAGCCTTTATTTATAGCTTTCCAAATGATCTTTGGCCTTCCCCCTTTGTGACCCTTCAATCCTCATGGAAAATGGCACCAATCTTGGATGACCCTTCATATTCAAGCCTTTAAAAAGTCATGTGGTGACCCTTCATAATCAAAAATGTCCTTCCCACTTTTGTCCTTATCTTTAGTGACTTTTCGTATTCCTCAAAGTGTCCCTTCATGAGAAAATGCACCCTTACTATTTTGTCTTCACTTGGTGACTCTTGGAATTCCCCAAGATGACTCTTCATAGGAAAATGTGTCCCATCCTTCTTTTGTCTTTACCCCATGGCTCTTCGACTTCTCCATGGGCTCTTCTTTTGTCTCATATGCAACCAAAAATATATTCATTAATATTAAATAAATATTAACTCACATTAGCCAAGATAAACAATGTTAAATGCAATGAGGTCTTTATCACCAATAATACTAGACCTTTGACATCAATGATAATATTTCCAACAATCTCCCCCTTTGTCATTGATGGCAACCTCAATCCTGAAATTGCCACATCCTATCACCTGCACATCCTGTCATCTAAAAACATACAGTAACTCCCCCTTACTGTAGCAACCTATACATGTTCCCTATACATATTTTTTACACCTGTACCTGTACCTATTATTCTCCCCCTTTGACATCAATGGAAAAGGACCTACATGGAGCTAACACTTAACTCCCCCTCACTTGATGCTGAACATCAATGGCAGGAAGTAAAAGAAATTACTCCCAACTCCTCTCACTGATCTTTGAATGTATCCTTTGATCATGCCTTTGAGAAGATATCTGACAATACATACACATTATTCCCTATCCTTTGAGCATCTAGAATCAACTCATTTGAATCTTTTCTTCTAATCTCACAACCCTCTTTATGAAACTTTAATGTATATCCTTGATCACATATTTGAATAACACTCAATAGATTATGCTTAAGACCTTTTATATATAAAACATTCTTAGTCTTAGTTCTACCATAATCCAAACTCAAAGTACCTTTTTTGGCTATCCTGGTAGTGGTTTTATCTCTGAATCTCACTATACCACCATTGATCTTCTTTACTCTTATCTCCTATCATATGCCTCAAACATCTACTATCAATGAACCATGGCTGATCTTTATCTCTTACATGCAAAGCTATTTACACCAACATAGAATCTTTAGGTTGTTTCTTCTGCCATGAACACATTTGAACCTTCTTCCTGATGAATGGAAGTTTGAAACTCTGATCCTTCTTCATGATGAAATCTGCATGAGTATCATTTTCCTTCTTTCTAAAACTGTTAGCTCTTCTTCAACATTCTAATTTCTTATGACCATAATCATTTAAAACAATGCATATGCAAGAATCATTCTAATAGCCTCAAACCATAATACTGATGCAAAAATATATACCCTCAAAAGATATACAAATTAATCTACCAACTCACCTTCTTGTCATGCAACATAACCAAGACCCAATAGCATCCACCATGCTTCAATTTTTAAAAGTATCTCCTTGAAGCCTAGAAGAGACACCCCACACAATAGGGTTCTAGAAATAAATCTCAAGAGATTCCCACATCTCCTCTGTTTCTTCCTTGATCTTCTTGTGTTTTTCTTTTAGAATCCGTTTAAGAATGTCTAACCTTTTTGACCTACTAACCTTATCATTTATGATGTTTTTCATCTTCTCAACTTTTGTAACTATCTTATCTTGACAAAGCTCATGCTCAAATGTAACAAGAGATTCTGCACAATCCTTCTTATTTGATTCTTTATCTATTATAGCAAGTAGTTCATTTTCACTCTTAAACTCAACTTGATCAACATTTACTATTTTAGGTCTCCAAACCTTAATTTGTCTTTTCTCATATTTTCTAGGGGCTCTATATCCTTTGACATACCTTGAATATCTCATTATTTTATTTCGACATAATTTAGCATTATGTCCAACCTCATGATAACAAAAGCAAATAGTATTTCTCATACCTTTTTCTTGAATGTGACTGAGATCTCCCTTTGACTGATTACTTGCCCTTCTTTTGTCTCATATGCAACCAAAAATATATTCATTAATATTAAATAAATATTAACTCACATTAACCAAGATAAATGACATTAAATGCAATGGGGCCTTTATCACCAATAATACTAGACCTTTGACATCAATGACAATATTTACAACAACTTTAACCTTGAAGGCCTATCCTAAGGTTCATGCAGTTGAAGAACATATTCACCATCAACAAGAGGTCCTTGCAAGTTTGTGTGAAAATTTAGCTATGGCCCAGAATAGCATGAAATAATAGGCAAATCAACACAAAAGTGAGAGGGATTTTGACATTGGTGATTGGGTTTTTATTTGCCTATAGCTATTTAAGCAGATGTCATTAGAGAAAAAAATGATAACAAGTTATCCCCTTAGTATTATGGGCCTTATCAGATATTGTAGAAAATTGGTAGTGTTGCCTACCAATTAGAGTTTCCTTTATCCACTTGCATACATCCAATATTTCATGTATCATGCCTAAATAAATTCATTACACATAGAGTTGCCATTCAAATATAATTATCAAAATTGGATAATGAAGGAAGAGTTGTTCTTGATCTTGAGGTGATCCTTCACATGTGCACTAAGCAGTTATATTTTAGAGTGATTACAGAGTACCTGATTAAATATAAGAATCTACCATTTTAAGATGCCACTTGGGAGGATGACACATTTGTGTAATAACATCTAGAGTTGCCACAATGTTGAGGACAACATTATTTTAAATTGGAGGGGCTTACTATGCCCTTAACCATTAGTGCATCTAGGGATATGTCTGGTTAAAATGTGGCTTACATGCCTCTTTTGTATACTTGTTACATTTCTCTATGTTCTTATATAGGTCAGCCTATGGAATAACCCTAGCTAAGTAGACTATATATAGGAGGTAGTGGTTAGCCTTTATTCATTATGTTAAGTATTTTTCTATTAGTACATTATTTTGGAGGTTTCCCCCTTAAAATGGCTTTGCTATAGTATTCAGTATTTTACTCTACTATCAATTATTGCTATGTGATCTCTCATATTTTCTTATTCTATGTGATATAAAATTATTCTGTGCAAACATATAAGTAATTTCATTAAAAATGGTTATGATCTTTTAGACTTCAATGGCTCTACCCTAATGTGGTTCTAGGTTTCTAGGAAGCTACCACATCGCATCTTCTTAGGGTCTTAGGCCCATAAAAGGATTAGCTTTTGGCTCAACACCTTAATTCCCCTTAGCTTCTACACTTCTATGCCTTTTCATGAATTTTTATTTTATGTCTTTAGAAGTTTTATCTTTGAGACTTCACACAAAATTTATGACTCATTCATTTCAAAGATCCAAGCTTTCAAAACTTTTGTTGTCATGATTTTTGTTCAGAAGACTTTTGCTTATAAATTTTGTTGTTTGTCCTTTATGTAAAATTTTTGACTCATTGTTGACATTTTTCATGAATAAAAAAAGAATTAAATAATTATCATAAAGTCTTTGGACCTTTTTTAAACTCTCCATGTAAAATTTTTGACTACTCTTTTACCAATAAACATGAAGGCCAACTTCTTTGGGTACTTTCAAGCACCATAATAAATGCATAATTAGTGATTCTATTTTAAAAATCAATGGCTAAGCATTTAAAAATAAATGTCTAAATATTTGAATAAAATAAGTAAGGAAAAAGCCAAAAAAATGACTAAGTATATACTAGAGATTCCAAATCCAATTTCATCCATTTTAAATGGAAGCTTGCAAATAAATACTAGAATAAAATTGTATAAATGCTTAGTCATTTAGATCACAAATTATAATATAAATGAATCAACTTGCTTATAAAAAGGAGAAATAGACTTTGAAAATTTCAGATAATTTTCACAAACCTCAGGCAAAATTGTCTAAAAGGAAGCTGTAAAATACATTTTAAAACATAAGCAAACAAATAGACTAAAACTGAGTAGACTTATAGAAATTCATATATTAAAATTAAAGCAACCTAATATGTGAATTTCTATGTCAAGTTTTTTTATAATATAGAATTAATTTTGTAGGATTACATAAAATAATGAAGCACATTCATATTTAAATATTCACGTCTAGTAGAATAGACTCCCAATAAGTTTGATTTAAACAAGCAACCACAACGAACTCCTAAAGTTATAAGATCAAACTCTAAATTAAAAAAAAGGGCCCCTATTTTCAAATTGAAAATGGAGCATGTTGTGCAAGAAATAATAAATAGTGACTCTTACTGAAAATACTCTTGAGTATTTTGAGAATACAAAATCTTTGATTTTACAAGAAGAAAATGTATTAGCTGCAATCTATCATGTAGGACAAACTAGAATTCAAAGTCACTAAAGTCTATGGGAATAAGTGATATACTAAGCCATTATATTTCTAAAACCATCTATGTGATTAATTGATTTATTCATTTTATTTTCATTCACATGCAGTAATTCAAATTTACATAAGGATAGAACTCTTAAAGGAAAAATATTTTATAATTTAGATTAGGGGGAAGTGGTTTGTGAATTGATCTACTACCAGCTAGGCATTTATAGACTTGGTAGATATACCTCTTGTCCCTTCCAAAGGCCTTATTCCACTACCAACCAAGCCAAAAATCTCATGGTGGAGTTTGCTAAGATCACCCTTTCGCGGAGTATTTTAGATTTTACAATTTAACTCAATTCTTTTGAATGAAGATTTTATAATTTCATCTATAGAGGGTTGGGGACCAGTCCATAGGTTTAAGTAAATCATCAAGTTCATGACAACTCAATATAAACCAAAATCAGAGCAATGCTACATTTTTCTTTAAATATTTATTTAAGTGCATTAGATGGCTTCAATAAAGAATATAGTTTTTCTAAATACATTTATTTCATTTTGAATCATTGACCTTTAGAACTAAGGAAATTAACAAAGTGATAAAAAAAAGTTCACACAATTTATTTGAGTAAATTTGTAATTAGGATCTTTGAGTGCCGTCCATGTTACTCTTGCAACAACCCCTTATTTAATTTCCCTGATTAACAATGGAACCATAATGAATTTTTTTTTGGGACAAACCCAATGAGGAAAAAAAACAAAAAAAAATACAAAATCAAATCTAAGCTAACAAACAAAGGAAATGAAAGAGAAACAAAAAAAACAATGAAAGAAAAATAAAAGTATTCACAATAAATGTTCAATCAAGTGCGTCCTTTAACTAGCCAGATACCTGAATCTTACAAGATTTTAAAAATGGCAAATGAAACATCTACTTACATATATGTTATCCTCTATGATGGAAAACACCATCTCATAAATATTTATCCATGTTTAGTTCATGTAATTTAGATAAACTACGACTATATAATTTTTCATCATCTTTTCACATATATCATATAAAACCTGAGGGATAGGGTTTATAAAATATTTTAGGCCATACATTATATTGTAGTGAAGGATAGGGTTGGGTATTCATACATACCAAACTAATTAGAAGATCCAACTTAAAAGTTGCATTTTATTAATGGAAGCTAATAGATGAGTCATTTGGTGGCTACTTTTTGGTACAAATAGATGCATGTGTAGGATCCTCATCATTGTACTTATTGTGTTACTTATTGAATCTTATTTATACCAAACACATACAATTGGAGAGTGAGCACTCAAAATGAGTGGGTTTTTTAATCCAAAAATTAGAATCTACCAAATCATCATGAAATTTCACCTCAAAATTAGGTCAACTAAAAGGAAGGTGTTCAATTACCTCAACTTCAAAGAATGGAATATATGTAATCAAAGTTTCAACACTTACCAATTCTTCTTTTTGGATGAGTTGATTAAGCTCCTTTGTATTTGAGGTATTTACCTGCTCATCCTTGTTAATAATGTCATCCACCTCATCTTATGGTGGTATACATTTGATTTAAGGATGCCTAAAAATCTCATAATCTAAACTAGACTCTTTATTCAATTTATGTATCAATTTAGAATGAGATTCATTACATCATCAAAAAAATGCATATCTATTAAAAACACATCATGACAAGACAACTTAGCATCAAGATTCAACTAAACATGAAAAATAAAATAAGACAAACCTTCAAATAAAGCTTTGCCAAAAATAGGAACCACATCAAATTTATCATCAAATACAATATCAACTCCCCCTTCAACATTAAACACATTAAGATTATCAAGAGTCTATACTATTAGATTTTGTGTATTTAAATCTAGTGTGATAGAGCAATCCTTTTCACAATTTATGTATTCAAAAATTAAATGCTCCATGTGTTGCTCTGTGTTCACCAATTAGGTATGGGAAAACTTTCCTCTATTTAGTTGGGTGATCTCATGAATGGGATCAGGGCACAAAGGGTTGGGGTAAATAATAAAGTCTAAAAGTATTACATTATTGATGGGCTTAATAAAATGTCATACCTAGGATCCTCATGATAAATATGTGTCTCTTCCATTTCTTCTTTAGAGTCAAATTTTGATACATTGAGTCTTGTAAGGTTTCCCTCATAGTTTTAGATATCTCTAACATAGATGAACCAAGAGTTCTTTGAAACTATAATCAATTTCCTAGATGGCTAACCTAACAATCTATTTTAAAAAAAGGACTCAATGGGTTTATGTTACAAGATTAATGGATCATCCATAAAAAAAATGTTAGATTTTATTATTCTTTAGTACTTCTCTTACTTCCTTCTTGCTTTGTCCATTCAAAGGGATCATTATTAAACTCATGGGTTGTCTATGGTACTACATTCGTATTGGACACATTATTAATATCAAACCCATTTGGACTACAAAAGGGATAGGGACTTGGATTTTCATCTGATATGTTACTATAGAGTTTGAGAACTTCAAATTATTATTTGGAGTATCATAATTGAATGGTGTTTGGTTGTAAATTGGGGCTGATTAAGGCCATAGGGTACTCAACTTGACAAATTGGCTAGTGATGTAGGAACATCAAGAGATAACATGTGTAGGGTATGAGTCCTAATGAGCTTATCATTTTAGAACATTATGGGTGTCATGAAAGGACTCCTATATTGTCTTAAGATCATTATAGTTCATTAATTTTAGTGTTTTAGTCATTTTATGCATTTTCCTACCAAAATACTAAATTTGAAAATTTGAAATTCACAAGTAGGATTAAAATGGTAGTTTGGGTCTTGAATGAAATCATAATGTTTTTAAATTATATTAGGGTCCTAACTAGATCTTAAATGTGATATATATTTCTTTCTAATGTGCAAGAATTTAAATCAAGAAATAATAAAGTGGTTATAACCACCACCCTACGTGTGTTGGGTTTGTATGAAGAAGTTCTCGTTTAGTTTGAAATATATGAGGTTGGTGTGTGTGAGTATATCTCATATATATTTTTGATGGTAAGTATCAATATAATATAAAAATGGAAGAGAAGGCATGTTTAGAAACATTAAAATTTCCATGAGGAAGGAGTCAACCTCGTTGTTTTGTAATAATATGTGTATGATTGGTTATGTGTATTTTGAATTCAACATAGAAAGGAGTATTGTCAAAAACAATGCATTGTATTTGTTTAATAATTATCCATTGATGAAATCTTTGTGTATTTTTAAAATATTTTGAAAACTTTGAAGTTCATTTATTAGTCAGGATTCAAACTAAAGTGTTTATTACAGAGTTTAGTCTATCCCAAACATAGAGGTATGCAAAGCTAAGTTAGAAAGGTGATTTATGATTGGTAAATATTTATAAATTTAAAATAATTTAGTTGAAATAAAAAATAACTACATAAAACATTTTGAGAATGTTCATAATCCAATCTTGTTTCAAGAATCAATCCAATTATCATGATTGTACACATACAACCTTCATTTTTTTCATAGAATTTTATGGATGGGCAATTTGAAACCATTGAAAGTGTGACTAGAGGTAAATAATGGTTGGTAATGTGTAATATTCTTGGGTAGAAATAAAACTTTATTTGGGAATGATTGAAACTATTTTTATTTCAAATAAACCCTTGTTGCTTTCCTCTCTACTTATATAAATTGTTATGCATGCACACAATTTGATGGTTTTGTTTGTTACACCTAATGGAGGAATGATCTTGGATTTATAATGTTTGGAAAATATTTGATAAGTCAAAATAGAAATTTTACAACTAATTTGAGATCTTGAAGTGGTCAGAGTCTCTCTTAAACTCATTTTGTATCCTCTTAGCTTATACAAACTTGTTTCCAACCAAGCTAAGTTTTTGCACTTGAAATACCCATATCTATTGTTTAAGCGACTGACATCTCCTAAAAATTCATAATATATTGTTATTTAGGACCCTCTACAATATTACATAGGTTTTTATTTGGTCCGACATCCTTACAGTAGAAAACTAACATTGTAGGTTTGTTTTAAACCTAAGAGACCTAATTTTCAAAGAGGTAGGTGAACTTAAGTGGTTGAACTTGAAATTGGTGTAATTAAATTTATTATGAAGCTAAAAAAATATAGTGGGTACTTCAAACAAGTTTAATTTTTCCAATAAATCCTACAGTATGTGCTAACTAAGTAAATTTGTGTTTTGAAGGCTACTAAAATAGGCCTAATATATTCAAAAGGATAAGAGTTCATAGAGATACCTTGGGTTTTGAACCAATTAGATTTTCAAAGAATTTTAAAAATGAAAATGGTATCTAAAAATTATCTTGGTTTTTCTAAAAGATTTGCATATTACTCATACTATTCAATAATGAGAGAAAATTGGGCTAGTAGAGGTTAAAGACCTAAAGAAAGAAATAAAAGTGAATTTCATAGAGTGCTCATGCTTTTATTTTTGGTAAATTTATTTTGATATGGTAATGAGGAAAGGGAGGTAGTGAAATATCATAGGAAACCTCAGATAGAATCAAATAACCATGGAACTAAAAGCTAGACTTTTAGTCTTAAAAGTCAAATATGAGAATATACAAGGTTGAATCAAGAAAAAGAGAGAGAAATAGTAAAATTATATATGAGAGGATGGTTTTAGGAAAACATACTAAAAAATTTAATGAATATGATATCTATTCAAGATATAGATGTCTAAGGACAAGTGTTGTACTTATAGAGATAAGTTGAGGCTGAGTTTATAGAAGACATATAGAAGAAAGAAGATAGAGTTGGGTGATTGATCTTTAAGAAGGATCTATGTTCAGGTAGAGTTGGTTATGGATCTACATCAATTTCATATTAGATCCTACATATCTTGATTGGAGTATAATATAGGCAATAAGAAAAGGTACATTTATATTTATTTATTGTATTTAATTTGTGATATCAAAAATGTGCCAATTTGTTGAGAAGTCTTTTAAGATGTAACATGTATAGTTGTAGCTTATTGAGGATTGTTACTAGAGAAAAAGGTGGTGACCTAAGTGTGGAACCTAAGAAATTTTATATATTGGATACCCAAGTGAGGTCTAAAATAATAAGTAGGAAAACTACTAAATAAGATAGGTCCAAGAGATATGCAAGCAAATAAAAGAAAGTGAAATGAAGATGGAAATGATAAGTAATATGCAGGACAAGGCTGAAGAAGGAAATTATAAACAAGGAAAGGTTAAAGAATACATGACGAGAAGAGAGATGAATGAATAAAAGTAGATAAAGAGTATGAGTAAAGAGAAATCCTTGACATGATAGAGCTCATGGTGAAGCTCATACATAATCAACAAAGCCAATGGTTTGGATAGAATGTGAGAAAGAGGGCGAAGTGGCATATAAGGTTAATCATTAAAAATCAAAGAATGGTTGCATTGAGAGAAAAGGAGAAGAACAAGGAAATCATAGACCATAGAGGCTTGAAGATAAAATATGTTCCGAGTGAGAAACATGGAAAATAAATGGTGTTAAAGAGTCAAATAACCTATATAACAAAAAATTTATCAGAGATACAACTCAAATAAAAGAGTGAATAAAATGAGAAAAGAGGTTTCAGGCTACGCTCTACATCAAATTGGTATCAGCAAAAGAAGTTGTTAAGGAAGTTCTCATTGTGGAGAACATGAAGGAAGATGAGAGTAAAAATAATGAGAAGATAAGAGTGTCATGGAAGGAGACACTCAAAGAGACATGTTGGTCTCTTGTTTTATCTTCTAGTATTGTGTTTAAGTGTATGTATACAGGTATGAAGAATATCATGGAGAAGATAAAGAATAAGGCCATAAAATTTGCAAGAGTTGAGGAAAGAAAATCACCCATCAAGATGAATAAATATGAAAGAGGAATAGAATAGGTTATGGAATCCCATAAAAAGGATATTGAATATTATTAGCATGCCAATGAAGAGATATAAGATGAGATAGATTTGCATGATGATTTGGAAAGCATTTCAAAAAAAGAAAGAGAGGAATATCACAAGAAAGAAATAATTACAAGTAATGAATATACGAGGATAAATATGATCATGCAACCATCTATTTAGGAGGTAAACGAATGTTTAAGTCTTGATTTTTATTGTGTATTTGAGAAGAGAAATGTTGATATATAGGTTAGGAGAAAGAAGATCAAAGATAGACTATCAAAATTTGCAAACAATAATGGATATATTATGCCTAAGTGCCTCAAGAAACTAGTAAATGAGATGAAGAAAGAAAAACTCAAGAAAGAGGTCATTAAAGTTTAGAATTTAAGTGAAATACAATAGAAAAACATGTGGAAAAGGATAGAGGGAAGGTTAGATCAAGTTTACACAACAAGTTATCAAGTAAATAGGTATGAAGGAGATTTTAAAGGGAAGAAATAAGTTGATTGTTCAAGTCAATAAGGTGGTGTAAGATGTCAATCTCAATCCAAGAATATGACAAGTAAAATATACGTCATTAAGAGCATGGAAATATTAGACAAAGATAATGTTATAAGTGTACGTCAAGAGCTCATAAATAAATAAATAAGTTACAATCCCAAGAAGAAAGAAGACATGGTGGAACCAATAAAGGACAAAATTAAGATGCTGCAGATCAGTAACCCAATGAGGAAACAAGATGAAGAGTTTGAGGGGAGCACAAACAAATGGAAATTTTATCATGTTGTTTATGATTAATTATATGATGATCTCTTTGAATCATTGAATGGGGTCATGGAGAGAGAGAGAGAGAGAGAGAGAGTATAAAACATGGGAAAGGATGTCTATGAGCACCAATGAACAACTAAGTGAATTTTCAAATGTAAGTAGAGATGGGATATTGAATAAAAATGAAGATATCTTGAGAAAGAGTTTAAGAGAATATATTTTAAGATAGATTTTAGGATAATATAAGTACATTGATATAGGATAGAGTTTATGAGAATATAAGGACAACAAGGTCCTAAATTTGATGAAGACAATGGAGAATTGGATGATATAAAATTGAGATAAGAATTCTATATGTTGAAAAAGTTATTTATTCCCTCAAAGGAGATGTATAGAGGTGAATAACAACATGATAATCTCATGAGTGAGCTCAAATAATAGCCAAATGAGGTTGAGGAAGAGATGGATGGTATTGGTATGAGGAAGTAAAAGAAAAGTTTTCAAATTAAGAAGAATGAAGAGGATAAACAAATTTATAAGGTCCTTGAAAAGTACAAAATATGTTTTGAAGATAATAAGGATGATAGAATTCTTGGAGGGAGCATTGAAGTGTATCATGATCATCTAGAGAAAATGAAAGAGGCTATGAAGAAACAAGGCAAAGAAGAGAAGGAGTGTATCTCTTATGAATAAGGAATTGAGATCATAAAAAAATTGAAATCACAAGGAAAGGGTAGTCTTATCCCCAAAATCAGTTTGAAAATCTATCAAAGAGTTAAATAAGAGGACTAGCTAGTCAAACCAGATCAAGGCATGAAAAGTATTGATGGGTTTGTTGAGCATAAGTATATAGAGAAGCATGGAATAGGTATTCAAAAGGCATAAAATCAATGTTAACCTGATATTAATAAGAATATGAGGTCATAATATGAAAAAATCACTTTTGTGAGGACACACAATCAAAGTCCATTTTTAGGATATGTAAACATGGAAGAATAAATAGTCAAAGATGTGGAAAACATGAAGCCACTAACTAATCAAGACAAATGAGAGAGAATGATCAACAAGGTAGGTCAGAAACAAGAGGATAAACAAGACATGATAAAATAAAATTGGAAGGAATAATACTTGTAAATAAGGTTAATCAAATATAGAGGACCTAGAGGATGACACAGATAAGGAGCTACAAAAGGTGTTTTATTATCTTGAGCTAGAAGATGAATTGACAAGACAACTAGATAAAGGAAGAAAGCATAAATGAAAATAAAACCTAGAGATAAAAATCAAATATGGAAAGGATATTATAAAGAGAGGATAAAATTATTATAAGAATAAGAATTGGAAAACAAGAAATAATAAGGATAAATTATCTTTGAACTAAGGTTCAAATTTATCTCACCTTGGGAGTATGATGTAGGAGCATCAAGAGATAACATGTGTAGGGTATGAGTATTAATGATATTTAGGTTTTTATAACATGATATGGGTCATGATAGGACTTATATAGTGTCTTAAGATCATTAGAGTGTATTAGTTTTACTGTTTTAGTGGTTTTTGGCATTTTTCCACCAAAACACTAAATTTAAAAATTTAAAATTCTCAAGTAGGATTAGAATGGTAGTTTGGGTCTTGAGTGAAATAAAAAATTTTTGTAAATGATAATAATGTAATAAATATATCCTAAAAATTATTTAGAGGTGTTTCTAATGTGAAATAATATAAATCAAGCAATAAGAAAGTGGTTATAACCACCACCCTATGTGGATTGGGTTTGTATGAAGAAATTATTGTTTAGTTTGAGATATACGAGGTTGGTGTGTGTGAGATGAGGTTAGAGAGAGGTATGAGGGTAATTATAAATATACCATTGAAATGGAATATAAAACAAGTTTATAAACAATAAAATATCCATGAAGGACTCAACCTCTCTTTATAATAGTTTGTGTATGACTAGCTATGTGTATTTTGAATTCAACATAGAAAAGAGTATTGTCAAAAAGACTGCATTGTATTTGTTCAAGAATTAAATTTTTGTGAAATTTTTGTGTATTTTTTATAATAGTTTGAATACTTTAAATTTCATTTGGTAGTCAATATTCAAACTAAAGTGCTTATTACAGAGTTCAGTCTTTCCCAAACATAAAAGTATACAAATTTGAGTTAGAAAGGTGATTTATAATTGGTAAAGCTTCAAAAATCATTAAATAAGTTATTTTATAGACAAAAATAAATATAGACAACTTTTTGATAATTTTAGAGTCCAATACTGTTTCAATAATCAATCCAACTATCATGATTGTATACACACATCCTTCATGTTTCTCACATAATTCTATGTATGGGCATTTTTAAATAATTTAAATTGTGACTAAAGGAAAATAATTTTTGGGAAGGTGTAATATTCTTGGGTAGACATAAAAATTTATTTGTTAATGATTGAAACTATTTTTAATTCAAATAAACCCTTTTTTTCCTCTCTGCTTAAACATATTGTTATGCATGCACAAAATTTGATGATTTTATTTGTTACACCTAATGAAAGAAGGATATTATATTTATGGTGTTTGTAAGAGATATGAGAAGTAAAAATATAATTTTTCCAAGTAATTTGAGGTCTTGAAGTGGTCAGAGGCTCCCTTAAACTCATTTTCTAACCTCTCAGCTTACACATGCTTATTTCTAACAAAGTTAGGGTTTTGCACTTTAAAGACCCATATCTATTATTTAAACCCATGACATATCCTAAAACATCATAATATATTTTTATTCAGGTCCCTCTACAAGATTATCTATGTTTTGGTTTCGTCCCACATCCATATAGTACAGAACCAACACTATAGGTTTATTTTAAACCTAAGACACCTAATTTGTAAAGAGGTAGGTGGAGTTAAGTGGTCAAACTTGAGAGTGGTGTAATGAAATTTATTATGATGCTAAGAAATGATAGTGGGTACTTGAAATAAGTTTTATTTTGTCAATAAACTCTATAGACTGTGCTAATTAAGGAGATTTATGTGTTTTGAAGAATACTATAATAGACCTAATTTATCAAGAAGGAACGAATTCATAGAGCTAGCTTGGGTGTTGAGCCAGTTAACTTTTCAAGGAATTTTAACAAGGAAAATGGTATCTAAAAATGATCTTTGTTTTCCTAAAATATTTGCATATTGTCCTTACTATTCAATAATGAGATAAAACAAGGTTAGTAGAGGTTAAAGACCTAAAGAAAGAAAGAAACGTGAATTACATAAAGAGATCATGATCATGTTTTTGGTAAATTGAGTTGGATATGGTAATTTAAAAAGGGAGGAAGTGAAATATCATAGGATACCTCAGATAGAATCAAATAAACATGAACCAAAATTTAGACTCTTTGTCTTAAGAGTCAAGTATGAGAACATACAAGGTTGAATTAAGAAAAAGAGACAAAATAGTAAAATTGTATATGAGAGGATGGTGTTAGGAGGAATTAATAAGAAATGTAATAAAGGTGATATCTCTTCAAGATATAGAGGTCTGAGAACAAGAGTTTTACTTATAGAGATAATTTGAGGTTGAGTTCATAGAAGACATTTAGAATAAGAGGATAGAGTTGAGTGATTAATCTTTAAGAACAAAGGAATATGAATCATCTAACAGAGTTGGTTATGGATTTGTATCATCTAACACCTAATGCAAGCACATTTGGTAGAAAAAATGAATATGAATGACCTCAAGGATATAATTTCTTATCTATGATCACACTCTCTACATAAATAGATGATAGATTAGTGACATTAGGGTCATTCCTTAAAAACATTGGCATCGTTGGATCAAGGGCACTTTGGTAAATTTATAATGTAAGGAGGGGATCAAGTTTTTAAGGTTGACTAAGCATGTTATATATTTTTTATACTAGGCATTAAAGTCTTGAATTGCATCATTTATCTCATGCCTCACATAGATCAATTATTGATGTAAAAAGTCAGGGTCAATTATTTTCCCAAATTAGGAAAGGAAGGTGTTTGAGAATTAGACCCAATAAGTTATGGAGTCTCGTAGTAGGTTCAAAAACTAATCAAAAGCACCATCAATCAAATCAAGTGTGAAAAAATGGCACACCACATATTTAAATTAGGCATTCAAGACTCGCAAGATAGTCTTAAATGAGGTGATGTGATCCTCTACTATTCATCTTTTTGTAGGACTAAACCTAGGAAAAAATATCTCTAAGTTCTTAGGTAAGGCATGGATAATGCCAAGGATATTAATGGAAGTCCCAGACATCCAAGCCATATGGAATGCTATGTGTAAGAGAGGTTAGGGATAATCTATATATGTATGTGTGTTTGTGTTTGTGTGTGTGTGTGTGTGTGTGTGTGTGTGTGTGTGTGTGTGTGTGTGTGTGTGTGTGTGTGTGTGTGTGTGTGTGTGTGTGTGTGTGTGTGTGTAAGAGAGGTTATGGATAATCTATATATATATATATATATATATATATATATATATAAACATTCATAATGAGCTCAACCCTCAATGGTTCCCTCTCTCTTATGGATGGATAACAAGTTGGATAGGAACAAGAACTGAGTTTTGAACCAAAAGATCCCAAGAAAAAAGAAACTAAATTTCAAATAAAATAAAATCAAGCCTCCTTCCTAATTCCAACTCTTGTTCTATGTGTTTGAATCACATAATAATGGATAAATCGTAAAGGAGAGGAAAAAAGACTCAATCAATCAAATACTCCCTCAATAAAAGGCCCTCTTTCTAGCACCAACTATTATTCACTCCAAAAACACTCATGATATTGGGTGTTTCCAAAGAGAAGAGTGGGATCAATGATGTACTTTCATCCTCTATATTAGGACTTATGTAAGATTAGTTTGGGGCATGGTTTCAGGTATTTGGCTTCACTATGGATCCTATGTGTAATAGTCTCCAAGAGATGAGATGACACCATTGAGGATTCAATTCTCATTGTTTTGGGTTAATTTCTTGGTTTAGATACTAATGTCAGTGTGTTTAATTTTACCATTTTATTAAAAAATGGGGAGGTAGTTCAAGTTATAAAATAAACACAAAAGAGAGGGAGAGGGAAGGGCAAAAATTATAAGGTCACTTGAATAAAAATAACTTTGTGAATGTGAGAATAGGAAATGTATTATGTCAACCATAAAACCATTGAACCATAAGTTTAACCACTATTCAAACTTAATTGACCTAACTAGCAAGTGTCTAAGGATAGTAGGTCCAAACACACTGATTTTAACCCTTATTCTAAATAAGACATAATAACTCAACACTACTTGAACAAAATTTGCTGTAGATAATAGATAGACAAGACACCTAATGTTAATAAGATATTGTGTTCAAAACATGTAAAACATATAAACTAGCTAAACCACAGTCTAAAATTGCATTAATCTTACATAGAAAATAAAAATAGAAAAAACCAACACAGCTATTAAATGAATCGATTATGTGTTTACAAGTGGCACAAAACCCTTTCACATATTCATAACATCAACATAAATCTATTTATTCAAACTTGAAAGGTAAAATGTACATCAAATAGAGACAAAAGGAATAGATGTAATCTTTGATAGCATTGTGGCAATGTTTTCCTGCATAGAATTATCAACCATTGGCAAATAGTCTAAGCAAAGTATAAAGCATTAGTCTTGGCTAGTTTCATATTCTTGACTTGTGCTCATAACTTTTTTTGTTTTTCCTTCATGTAAAAGTTTGGACTCACTCTTGTAATTTTTACTAAAGTGCAAAAGACTTAGGCAATTCTTGTGAAGTCATTGGGCCTTTTGTAGACTTTCTTTCATTTAAAAATTCTATCTAATATTCTAGAGAAAAACACAAAGGGAAACTTCTTTTAGTTCCTCTAGGCACCATATGAAATGCACAGTTAGTGATTCAATTTTAAAATGAAATAACCAATCATTTCAAAATAAGTAGCTAAGTATTTGAATAAAATGGCTAAGGCAAAAGACAAAAATTGACTAGGTATAAACTAAACACTCTGCAACAACTTAGTCATTTGATTGATTCCAAAGTCAATTTTATCCATTTTAGATGGAAAGTGGCTAAATACTCAGATGAAACTATATGAATGATTAGTCATTTAGATTTAAAAATGAGAATAAAAATGGATCAAATTAAGAGAAATATCAATAAAACTCTAAAAAATTAGATAATTTGAACAAACTTAAGGCAAAATAGTCTAAAATAAAGATGTAAAATGTATTTAAAAAAATAATCAAGTAAATAACTAAGAATTAATATACTTATGTAAATTTAGGTATTAAAATTAAAGTAGTCCAAGATGTGAATTTCCAACCCAAGTTTTTTTATTTAGATGAATTAATTTTTTAGGCTTGGCTAAAAAATTGAAGCACATTCGGATTTAAATATTCACATCTAGTAGAATGGACTAACAAGAAGTTTAATTTACATAAAAAACCAAAATGAACTCCTAAAGGTATAATATCAAATTCTAGATAAAAAATAGGGTCCCCATTTTACATTGAAAATGGGCATGTTGTGCAATCAACAATAATATCCAATGCACCTCTGCAAGTGGAATTGCATGAAAGTTAATGATAGGGGACCACCAAAATGAGTGTCGATTGATAAGGATACCATCCCAAAACTTAGATCCAATCCATTTTAGTTATAGTTTGACTTTTTACCAACCTCTCTAGATACTTTTTATCACAAAGGACCCCACAACTTTCATAGGCATAACAAGAGTAAGGAGGTTAACAAAGGTGAGGACTTTCCAGATGCATGCTCATAAGGGGAGCCTTAAGAAATACAATTGCAAATGAGAAACTTACAGGATTCATTTCCTTAAATGACCTAGATAATCTATTTGACATACATCAATCAAGCCTATATCACCCAAATATTGAGAAGGGTAACAATAATCCTAGGCCACCCTATAAAAACTTATGCCAGTGGAAACTTTAACCCAAATGAAGTCTCTGAGAAGATTTTCAAGCCTACAGACTAACTATTTGGAAGGTACCTATAAGGAATAATAATACACATGGGTGGCCAAAATTACTTTAGAACAAATTTAGAATTTACCATCCAGAGATAAGGGTTTTATGATCTAATATAATAACTTATTTTCCACCCTATCCACAAAATATTACCAAATCGTATAGGGGGAGGCTTGGAATGTAAAATAGATGCCAAAAAAATTAAATATTTTATCATTTTAGATCCATTTCCACTCAAAATTAGCCATTGAGAGAGGTGGGGTAGGAAATATTATCTGTAACATAAGGTTTTGTGCCATTAGATGGAAGAACTAGAAACAAGACAAAAAAATATCAAAGTAACACATAGTGTTAGCAATATTATAGTCATATTTAATGAGAGTGAGGAAGGAATCATCCAAAAAAAGGTCATTAAAATTTTTCAATGGATCCTTAGCCAATAAATAAATGCCACATATAAGCCCTTGAGATTGGACATTAGCAAGAAGATAGTTGAATCCTTTAGTAGTAAGAAGATAAAGAGATAGAGCTAACGGGAAACATTGCTTGATGGAACTAAAAATATCAAACTAATATTAGCTAACTCCATTAATGGAGAGAAATTCCAAGGTATCAAGAAAGATCATATGAATTATTGTAATAAGGTAGGGCCAAAGCCGAAAGATTTTAGCAAAGCTAGAATAAATAGCCATTATATACTATCATAATATTTTTTGAAGTGATTTTTTATAAATATGACCTTTTGATTTGAATGGTGAGCCCATTCCATGCCTTCCCAAATTACAATAACATTGTCTAATTTGTATTTATCTTAAATGAACCCTATTTGCTTGGGTTGAATAATTAAAGGTAGGAGTCATGAACCTGCAGAACTAACACTTTAAAAATAATCTTGTAGGAAATATTAAGCAAGGTAATATACCTCTAATTGTAAATCAATTCAAGATTTCCAACATTTGGGATAAAATTGATATGTTCTATGTTGATACTTAGTCCTAAATATTGTTTATGGAAAGTTTCAAGATAGACTTGATAGAGATAAGGTCTAATAGTATCCCACATTTTTTTATATAATTCACATGAGAAGACATCACACCTTGGAGATTTTATAATGGAAACATGCATAAATACCTCATATAAATATTCCATAGAGGTTTATCTATCTTAGGCAACCCTTTGGGTAGGAAATACTTTAATCAAAAAAATTGAGAGGCAATGGTAAAGGGCTTGTTGATGCTGCAGGGAAGGCACATGAGCTATAAAAACCTATTGGTAATGTCTAGCAAAGGCTTTGACCATATTGGGCATCTTATTGAGGTAGAGACCATCCACCCAGATGGTGTGACTTTACTAAGAAGGAGTTTTGGCCATGAGCATTTGAAAAAATTATTTGTAGACTATATCTCCCAATTTGAGCCAAACCAAATGCACATGAATTTGGGCTCCATGAGCAGTTTACATGTCTTTAATTTTTATTTTTTCCATAATTAACCCACCTAAATTTATATAAGCTTGTTGATGGGGTTTTATTTGAGATCCACCACACATGGATCAACATAGAGGAGGTGGTAGAGTAAGAATGCCATCATCTTTTGGATATCTAGTAGTCATATATGTAGAAAAATCTAGTCATTTGATTGAGCACATTGGCCCACTATTGAATCAAACCTAGATATTGAATAGGCTAAGGGACCAATTTCTAAACCTATATAATCTGGGTTATGGTGGGACCATGGTCTAACAAGGCTGTATTCATAACAAAATTTGTTTTTTATTTTTATAAATTTTTAAACTACCAAATAAAGTAGAATCTATTAAGTGAATGGTTAGAAAGGACAACATTAAGCAAGGACTCGATCAGAAGATAAAAAGCAATGCTTAGAACCATTTTATCACATAATTAGAACCACTTCTAAGGTCAATTTATGTATACCAAACTTTAGACATGGGATGATGACTGGTGTTGGGGTCATAAAACCCAAACTTATTTTGCATGAAAATACATGCCTCTCTTTTTTTAATGATCCATCTCATTGGAAAAAGGCCAATATTGTTAGTAAGTGTTTCCACAATGTTGAAATCATGGAAGATATCCAAGTAGGGATTAGGTAGTGCATTGGTGATCTAGTACCACAAAGCCATCCTTTCATACACATCATTTGATGCAAAAAGATTAATGATTCTAAAATAATGGTTCTCAATATTAAAAAAGACCCAAATGACATGATGGGAGGGGTCACATCCAAAATTCACAAAATGTGGCCACCATTTTGGAGAAACAAATGTCACTAGGCTATCATGACTTAGTTCATGATTACTTGTCAGCACTAATCTATTAGGCTATATCACTTTATTGACAATGTATAGAAGGAAACATTCCACCTTAATTTCTTGGAGGTAGAGAATGTTCATATCTATAAATTGTTTCCTTAAATATCTCACCATGTACTTATGAACCAATTTTTTAAGACCTTAAACATTCCATGAATAACAATTAATAGATTATAGGTCTTGAGAAACATATATTATTAATCAAGCACTTCAAAGGATTCATATATAATCCTTAAGAATTAATCATTATTGGAGAGCAAAAATTCCTAATGCTACAAATTCATTTTTTTGGGGCTCAACCACATACTCTATCTCTTCTATAGATTCCTAAAGAGAGGATCTATGAGAAAAAACCAAGGATTCTTGAGAGGGACTTTGTGAGCACTTGATTTCACCTAAACTAGATACCATAGGTGGTTGTAGATTAAATTTTTATAAACAAAATTTTTATTAAACTTAATAATTGGTTAAGGCATTAATGACCATGAGCATGTTGTAAAAATAGTGTTTTGATAATTCTACCTTAGAAGGGGTATGCTCCTTTGTAGGTTTAGTGCTAATAGGCAACTCCCTAGCATGTTGAGCCTTTGGTAAAGGCACAAAACTAGAGGATGGTTTTTTACTACTCACTAGACTAAGATGGGAAGGTTCCTTACTACATTTTATTTCCTTCTCCAATAAAATTTCCACTCATCCTCTTGAGGACTCTTAGGGTTATTATAAGTGGGTTTGGGAACTAGCTTATTGTAAGGTAAATACAATGGATAGTCCTTGATCTTTTGATTTGTGTCTTGACAATGAAAAAATGTGTTTGGAAAGTTGATATAAAGGACCCACTATAAGTTTCTAGACTCACCAACTTGAATCTCCACAAACTCTATGATATCCCTCAAGAGATCTAAATCAATACATGCCCATTTTTGGGGCTAGGTATATTAGAATCTCGTAGGTTCATGGAAGATAACATGGATAATAGACATCATAATTTGGTTAGTTAAATGCCAATAAGGAAGAGGCAACCCAATAAATTCCACTCAAATAGATAATTTTAGATCAGTATGCTCTAAGGCAACAAATTCATGAGTTCAAAGAGAGAACACCAATAAGGAAGTATGAACGTACTAGGTGGTAGACTTGTTCAGTATTACACCCACATGGGTAGGGTCATAAAAACATAGTATTATAAATATTTTCATCATGTTTTATATATTTTATAGCTTAATTCCATGAGTGGTTCAGGAATATTAAACCCAAGTCTTAAGCATGATTTTGGAGGGGACACAACACATAAAATATACTATTAATAAAAACTACTCTAAAAATTAATAGGAATAACTAAACTTAGGCATAGACAAACCACCATCATGTTGAGAAACATTACCTCATGGTACAATTTGGGGATATATTTTACGAATCATTTGAAAGGCGGTGTTATGGCACTAAGCTCCTCCTCCATCCATCTCAGCTTTAATATCTTGATGGGAAGGTAAGGATGTTATTATATAGATTGAGCATGCCCAAGGGTGATGATACTAAATTCTAATAAATTTTATTATCCCTCAAGTACCAACAAGTACCATAGTATGGATTAGAGGATGGTAAGAAATGACAACCATGACATGCATAACCAAAACCCTAGTAGAGCATTTTCCCATTTTGTTTGTTCATTATTCATTTTTATATGATTGTTTATGAAATTAATATGTTTGTTTAGTGATTTTATTTTATTTTTTATTAATTTTATAATTATATAACAAAACATTCAAATTTCTTTAATATATACCTTTATACTTCAAATTGAATATGTCTATTTAATGTATCTTAGGTATATTTATATGATCATAAATTTTTCTTTCATTTAAAAAATTATTATCACATTAATTAGTAGGATTTGTCCTAAAAAAATATAAACCTAATATACCATTAAATTTATGCTAATAGGGTGATTCCATAAGGCAAGCAGCCATCGTACTAAAATAATTATTGATGAGTAGTAATATGAGCATGCTTGTTTGCTCGGCCTTTGCCTCTCTTCTATATAGCTTTATCCTTGCTCAACTATCTACACTCTCCTTTATGGATTCATAATTATTCTAATACATATATTTTTATCTCAATAATCAAAATAATCAATCATTCTATAGAATGAATAAATGAATCTAAATAAAAATTTTATCACATAAATCAGGGATAATTACTAAACTAATTCCATGTAGTAATGATAAAGAGGGATTTACAAGAATATACAATTTTTACTTGCTTGATCTCTCCTTTATGGCTTAATAATGCCTATAATACATATCTTACCATTCCAATAATCAAAATCCTTATTCATTAATTATATAGTATGAATAAATAGATCTAAATCAAAGTTTCATCATGCTAATTTTTAAAATAATTCTAGTGTAATAATGAGAAAGTGATGGGTTTAAAAGAATACCTAATTTTTTATTGTTTTCTTGTCTTTCCCCTCTCTCATATATAGCTTTATATTTTCTCAACCTTCTTCTCTCTCCTTTGTGACTTCATAATACCTCTAATATATATCTTACTATCCAAAGACTAAAAATTCTCATTTGTCCATTTCATAATGTAGTATGAATAAATGGATCTAAATCAAATTTTTATAACATAAAATTATGCTTAAATGTTCAGCTATTACTAGTGTAATAATAATAACAAGGGGTTTTTATAAATATCTATGTTTTTGAATGAATCTAAAAATAGTCATCATAAGTTGACAATATAAAACAAGTCCAAATAGTAAGAAAAATTGAACCAAGAAAAATGAACCAAATAGAGAATGCTCACATAATTTTAAAACCATTTATGGAACAATAAGTTGGTTTTTAATAAATAACTTACATGTATAAAATCATTTGGTAAATCTATTCATCAATTCTATGGCTTTGAAAAAAATTCTCACATTTTTGAAATCGTATGTAGATCTATAGGAAATTGATCTCCTTATTTGAAATCCTACTTGTATAAGATAAGGAAACCATTACTTTTTGAATTATGCCCAACTTCAACATTAGTTTGAAGCACTAACTTCTTATCAATCCACTTAATGGTTCACAATATCACAAACAAAATTCCAAGTGTTTAACAATGATTTCAATGTCATGTAATCTCTAATCTATCATGACTTTTAATGCTATAATAAATTATAGATTTCTTCTTAAATCAAATACTAAATGCTTCATATTTCCTTACAATCTTGAATATTTTCTCTAAATACTTGAATTGATGATTTTTGGCTCATTCACTATATGTTTTAAATGATCATGTGTATATATATACTTTTTGAATTCAAATTAGAACCTTTTTGGTGTGCATGTTGGCACACAATGGGAATGAAAGGTCAACAAAGTACAACCCAAAATCCTAAGGGGCCCAAAATTGGGTTAAAAGGACCCAATATTAGAAACATATGTAATACATTTATGGGGCACCTTAAACATATAGTGGGAGTTTTTTGGTAAAATATACATGAACATAGTGAAACACGAGGGAAAGAGAGATAAAGGTGAAATATGTAAAAAATGATGGGTACATGATAGGGAATAGCCATAGATACAAGGTAAAATTCCAATAAGATCCTAATCTAGACCAATTATTGAAAAACACATATATTCCCTATCATAATATCATTGTATGACTAATAAATACCTACAAACCAAACTAATGGATTTACACACATATACAAGTTTTGATGTGTGTGTGCATGTATACATACACTCACATGTGTGTGCATGCATGTTTTTGTTTTGATGTAAAGTTACATATGTTCAAGATACACTAAACTAGTCATTAAAATGGGTTTTACAAGACAAATATGAACTACATACAATAATATATTGGCAAACATCTCTAAACTTTGTGATTACTAGAGAGTTAAATGATTGAAATATAATAAGAGGAGTTCTAAGAGAAATACCTAAAGTATAAATTTATTGTGTATTATTAGAGATTTAAAATTAGAAAAAAAGGTTTATAAGTAGTCCTAGAGTAAATCCAAAACATCAGGGCATATCAAAGCGATGTAGAAAAATACCAAAATTGATGAATTATGGAAGATTTCCAATTCAATTCAATAATCTAAGAGATGTTTATAATCAAAAGACACAAATGAATGAAATAAAAGAATTTCAATGGATTCTAACATCATATAAACAAAATCAAACCTTACTTTCCCATATCAAATTGTATAATTTTGGTCACTACTAGAATCGAGCTACTGCACTATTTTGATTCCAAGATACCTTGCAAGAGCATAAAAATTTAGTGTAGTTATGAGGGTCTACCTTAGTCAAATTTTATCTTAAAATATTTTGGAAATCAACATTCATGCAATTAAGCAGTCAATCTAGTGTAATACTAATATTCTAACCCTTATCCCTATTTATGAGATATAAATAATTAGTAGATTATATATTCTTTTTCACTCTTGTTTAGACTTTGGTATAAGGAGTACATACCTTCAATATCATAATGTTACATTATAAATAAAGTGATCTCCTAAGCCACTAATCAACAAAAAACTAACTAGGACTTTGTTTCAAAAACATTACCTTCATATTTTTCTTCTTATTGGCTGAGCGATTAAATATGTTTATTGCAAGTGGGATTTAGTAACTAAGGACTATTTTAGATAATATGTACTTATCAAGAGTCTAAATTTTTGAAAACTATTATAAATAAATTGTACCGTATCAAGATTAAATTAGACTTTATCAAGATTAATTTGGATTTATTACAAATAAATCACATCTATCTAATGTATTTGTAATAAGTTCAAATTATTTAAAATATTAAAAAATAATTAATAGTTGAAAACTATCATAAATAAATTATACTTCATCAAGAATTACTTGGACTTATTACAAATAAATCACATCTATATGATATAATTGCAATAAGTCAAAATTATTTAAATTAATCCAAAATAATTAAAAATTAGTCAAACTTATTATAAATAAATCTCATCTATATAAATGTGTAAAATAATCATAATTTATGTGACCATTCAAACTGATTCATAAACCATGCATTTATAGATAATAAGAATTGGTGGTTTATTTCTTAAGGAAAAATAGTTCATACCTCAATCGAGTGCTTAGGTGATATGTGATTTAAATCACTTGGGATGATAGGGATGTCATGTGTTAGTAGTTGACTGCATTGTAAACTATCTATTTAATTTGAATCAAGTGACATCCTCGTGACCATCAAAATTTATCTCATATCTTTGTATATGCCACATGTCGATAATGGGTGTTCTATTATTATATTATTAATATAATCACCCATATAGTTGATTTTTTGAGATTGTGATACATGTTACAATCTCAAATGCTCATATATTTTAGGACTTATGTTTTGAATAGTCATCCTTCCACATAATCAAGTCACTGAGATTGTGCCACGTAACACAATCTTAAGTGCTTGTACAAAGTGTAATTTGGAAAACTAAAAAGTTGAATACCATTTGTTGATACCTAAATGCTGAAAAAAATCTTGATTCGTAAGTGGGACATTCCAAAGCATAAACCCTAAAGACATTTTCATAAAAATGATAATGCCAAAGTGTATTTTTCAATGAACAAAAGCCAAAGTGTAAATTTCGATGTGTAAATTATGAAGACCATTTGCTGCAGACCATTTTGAAAGATGTAAAATGTGAAGTTTAATTTGAAAAACTAAAAATTTGAAGAGGTTTTCATGATTCACAAAATATGATCTAGTTATTTGGAATTTACAAAATCATAAGACCATTTTGAATCACAAAAATGTGAAGTGGACATTCGAACAATCAAATGCTATTAAATAGATGCATAGTTACTAATATACTGAATTACATTGTCGAAAATATAAAATTCAAATGCTAAAGTGTATTTTCCAAGACCCAAAATGAGAAGTGCCACTAGAAATAAATATAAATAAATAAAATAATAGAATTTTATATATTCTCAAAAAATGGACAAAATTTTGAAAAAAAACATTCATATTTCTCGTTCCAAAATTAAGGAAACACCATTTCAAATTTCCCAATCCTTTTATCACTATTTTTTTTAGTTCATAGTGGGATGTTGCATTCAAATAGTATATTACAATGACATTCAAAAATTAAATGAGAAAAAGTGTATGACCTCTCCAAATTTTATGTGGTTTCCATGCATAGATGATACTATATATGAGTATGGATGGTAAATATGTGTTAGTTGGGTTTGGCTAAACTTTCTTGTCAAAATAGACTAAATAAATTCCTAATTTTACATCTTTTTCCCCTAGATGAATTGGGATGAACCAAACTACATTGACCCTTCATTCTATATCTCCACTTATTTGTAGTATCTCAATATTGCTTTTATCTCTAGCAACCCATACTATATAGTCCACTCATGTAGAATCACCAGGTATAAAAAATAGCATGTCTTTGATTTGCACATCTTGAGTTAGATCAAATATAATTTTCATTCTTTTTATTCTTGGACCAACATATGTATCTATAGATACCACTCAAAAATCAAGGGTCCTATCATGAACCATTTTATGAAGATCTCTATGAAAGGGTATGTTGTGTCAATTTATAGTCCAAAAATCTCATGTGCATTCAACTTTAAAATGGAACATGTCATCTTTCATTATGTCATGGATGTTTTGGAAAAAATATGCTAGATCCTTCCACTTACTATTTCCAGTCAAACCAAATTCAATGAATTACTATACATAATTAATCAAGTTATATTTAATTTATTTTTCACTCTTTTTTGTACTTCTATTTGAGACTTTTTAAAACAATGGAATCTTGAGACATTTCTCTATTTTTCAATTATTTGAAATATATTTTTGTCATCTTATCTTCTAGAATATTTGTCTCACCATTTTCTTTTGTTCCCCATAATGTAATTGAGGGGGAGCAATTTCTCTCTTATAGAGTTTTTTCAATGCATAATGGGCTAACCTTGCTTCATGCATAGATAAAGTATAATCGAGGGGGACCAATTTCTCTCTTACAAAGTTTTTTCAATGCATAATGGGCTAACCTTTTTTCATGCATAGAATAAAGTATTAACCTTTTGTCAAGCCTAATATTTCATTTCTTCCTTTATGCTGGTAAATATTAGCATAGTGTTTGAAATACACTACCTATTCAATCAAATATGGCATGAAGTTTATTGTATTTTCACATGTCCTATAACTATCCATCATCTCTACCAAACTCCATACATCTTTCCTCTTTATACATTTAGACAGGTTTCTAAATGTACCATCGATGTCCTCATGGGTATGTCTTACATGGAGAAATGCAGCCTCAACATCGAGGGAAACACCTTTGTATACAAGGAGAGATAAATATTGCAACATATACCTATACTAAAAAGTGATTTTATGAATTTTTAAATCTAATATTATCTCCATATAAGGTTCAACATTTATTAATATAATTATATATGGAAGTACTTATTATTAGTGTCCCCACAACAATTGTCTAGTTGAAGGTATATCTTGAAAGGAAGTTTCTTGAAGGCATTAATTGATTATGCTTCTTTTCTGTATTTCTTGAATTTAGGGTAGCAATTGTTAGACAAAATTGCATCATACAATGGATACTTTGAAGATCCATGTTTATATAGTAAAGATCCATAAGTATCTAGCATTGTTGTTTCCATATCCTTGAAGAACTTGTTCAATTAGGTGATATTAAAGTTAGACCCTCCAAGAACATACAGTAAAAAAATTCCCATATCCACCTACACCATGCCATGTGTTATAATCCTTGCCATTGATAACTATAATATTTTTTTAGTAACTACTTTAATTTTTTCACTATCCTCCACACAAATGTTTTTTGAAGTTCCACCTTGCCATGAATAAAATTAAGGCATTCTTTAGGGTATTGCTTTGACATTCATTTGTGTGTAATACATTTATCTTTCATAAAGTATCTGATTTGAGTGCATCATAAATTCTTGATTGATACAATCTTCCTGATCTATAGAGAGGGGCCTAGAGCATTTTTGTTGAGTCAGTAAGATGCATGTTTTGCACCTAGTGAAGTCATCAATCATGGCAATGGTCACATCATGAAAAATATTTCTCCACATGTTATTGAATTTTGGACAGGATATTGGCTCACATTCCATATTTGCTATTTTTGCATTGATGTGGCACCTCATAAATTCTTGAGTGAAAGATGATGGAAGATGTCAAACATTTTCTTGTGAGCTATCTATATCTACCTGGCATGTTAGTCATGGAGAAACATCTAAAAAAAATCCACCAATTGGTCCAACAAATCTATAGCTACCATTGTCTTCTTTTGTGGCTTTTGTTAAAATATCCCTGCATGGAATGCATTTCATTCCCCATTTTTGTATAATTTTTAATGTTAGAAAATCTACTTCTCTTTAATCCATATATTTTTTTCCAAGCTTCCAAACATATCTATGTAACCTAGAAATCAATGGTAGTTTTATTTTTATTTTTATTAAACAAACTAACAAAAAGGGCATCCAAGACATGTTGCCTCCTATTCGTTGTGGTGGAATCAAACAACTTTATCCTTGTAGATTTTAGCATCTCAAATTACAATCCTAACTAAAACTATTTTTTGGTACAACATTTATCTTCATACATTGTTGAAATCTCATTATTTATGCTTTCATCAAACTCCACTTGGCTGAGTGAAGTGTTTGGCTGATTTTTTTTCAGTCTGGGAATTTATAGGGACAAGTTATTTTTTTGGATGACTTTACACTAGGAATGTCAGGGAAGGAGTCACTTAATTATCCACTGCATCCCAAAAATTTCCAATTTCTTTCTCCTTTGGTATCATGTATGGTAAATTGATTTCTCTACAAGTCTCAGTGTCCACTATTTTATTGGAAGGTGATCTAACGATATATGTTTCAATTGCCTTTGTACTACAAGTTTTGCAATGTTGTATAACTTGCTTTATGTAAATTGTCAATTCATTTTCTAACATTGGGATAGGAATGCAACCAAAAATATCCCCTGATTGTGAAAATTCAACATAACCAAAATCAATTTTCTCATTCTTTGCAAGAGATTTACATTTGTGTAACAAATGTACCCTTTTCCCAAGATTTTTTTTATTAAGCTTTAAAATGTGGTAGGATCATCAATATATCAAATAAATGAATCCAAGCAAGGGTTTTCTTATTTTAATGGTTGTCTATGTATAACTAAACTCAAATCATTTTTTATTTTTTCCATGTCATTGTCCATATAAAACTTGTATGTGATGTGTTGCATCATTCTTGTGTTCCATATAGTAAAACTATCAACTAAATCACCCAAATTATCCATAAAAGCTACATGAAATGGAAGTGGTAGAGTCATATAAAAATATTTAGTCACATTAACACTTACACATTCAATAGGTATTTCTTGATTGTGGCATGTAGAAGTGATACTAATGGGTTCTAGAGATTCAGCATCTAGACCTACCACTTTATGTATTCATCCTTCACCAATGACCTTACCATTATTTATGAGAGAAATATAGTCTCCACATTGGAAAACCATTGAGGTATGGTTTTTTAGCCTAGACATATTAAAAAGACATGAGAAGAGTTTTTAAATAGGTTATTTATAATATTAGTCCAATTTATAATTGTATGTAGGAGATAAAGCTATACTTATAACATAACATAAGCATGGAGATATGTTAAAACCTAAAAACGTTAAAAAGTTAATGTTTAACATTTTTTTCTAATGACATGGTTTATGTCAATCCAAAAAAATAATAGATTTTAATATTATATACTTCATACTTCAATTCTTGTTTCATCCTACTTTGAAGGTATCTCCTAGGAGATACATTGCCAACATGCATAAGACTAAAATAGCCGCATAGAGAAAAATAGTTAATTAAGTCAATATTCAACCATGTATTTTATTAGCATACAAAATGATATTGAGAAATGGAGGTTTCGAGTAAAATTATGGAAAATGATTATCTTTTTGTATTTTGGGATCCTATATGTGATTTGAACCTCTATTTTGGACCAAAAATTTTTAAGGTATCTATTAGGATATACCTTTTAAACATGTGTATGGGTACCTTTGAAGGTTTGAAGGCAGTACTGGGTGATAATGTGAAGTACCTTGTAATACCTTAAAGGGTACACATGACATTAACTTAAGAATTAATTTTTAAATGGTCAAGGACATGTGGCATGCACCTATGAACCTATGACATTTCAACACTTGAAAAATATTTCAAGTTTATTGAGCAAGTGAATCTTTGTGATTATGCCATATGTCTCCATCCCATTTACCTAGAGACTGATAGATTGAACTTAATATACAAAATCCTTGGGTAAGTGCGTAAGCAATATCATGCTAAATTTTATCAACCTGATCATCTAAATAATAACTCAAGAAAGGCATTATATGAAATCTCCTAGGAAAGTGACTCAGTATGATCTTATAAAGTAGCACCATCCTGTGAGTCTAATGCAATCAAAGTGTGACCATACCATTAGTCTAACATGATCAAAGTGTCACCATATTATGAGTTCAACATGATCAAAGTGTCATCATCCCATGAGTTGGATGATATTTAAATATAAAAAATAAAAGTGAGGTGCCAAAGTCATTAACACCATTAATTCACATGAATTGAACAACCTTATAGGCAAATATAGTGAATCCAAAGGTAATATATGTAATTTTTAAATCCAATTACACTCATATTTCCATAAAAATAACAAATTACATGCCTAATTTTGAACCTTCATGAACCAAAAGTTTCACAGCTGCATAATCATGACCTCTCATCTCAAAGTTCACCTCCTCCATCTACATATTCAATTGTAGGAAAAACAAAAATATACTAATATTATGTTTGATGAAGTTACCCTCAAACATGATTTCAAGCACTTCTATTCTATTTGGGAAGAAGTTGACAACACCAAACCTTGTAGTCTGGAAGACCAACTCTCTACATTCTCACGAAGGTACTAGGACAACCTATTGGCAATAAAGATATTAGGTCTACATAATGTCATAGCTAAACCTGAGGTAATGCCTTGCATTGACTTATTATTTGATTTATTTACAAATTTTAAAAATTTTAGAAAAATATTACACTTTCACCAACCACCTTAATCACAAAGCATTCAAAAGGTACTACAGGCTACCTACTTCTAAGATGGCATACAACCAAACTCTAGTGAATACCTAGATACATTATAAAAACATAACCACTAAGATATAAGAATGGACCAATGACCTCAATACTTTTACAATCAGTGACCTTATTTTTGCTATCCTAATAGCCACTTTATGACCTAGAGTCAGAATTGCCATGGCCCTGTTAAATAGAATCTATAGTTTCCCTAGAATGACTTATGTGAATGAGGTCTAGATTCCCCTTCTTGACCTTATTCTCACATCCAAAAGGATAATTTACATAAAAGAAATCATCAACATAATAACCAATTTGAATAACTCCCTAGATTACAACTTCTATATGATGTCCTACATGGTGGAAGTTATAATTGGAACCATGCATACATCTTTCAATGAGCCTCAGAAGCCTTCTGAAGAGTACCCTATGATCAAGATATGTGAAAGGTTCAACATCCTCCACATCATAGGTTCAGGAAGAACATGACCAAGATTACTGATACTTTTTCCCTGATGGTATTTCAGGCCATCTATGGCAAAGATATGCCCAAGATCTTGGATCAAATTAGGAAGAGCATAGGTAATATGGGGGATTATTGTATCTATCTAGACTACACCATAATCAAGATAGAGGGAACTAGAGCCTACCCTTTGTATCTACCCAAGTTGGTCCTAGAAAAAGTTGAAGAATAAGAAATTAATACCCAATTGGTTGACTTAGTGGATGTTCAACTAAGAAATAAGAGGTAGGTAGTTGTTCACATGACTCCCCTTAGTATTAGAAAGATTCAATACACTAAATGGGAACACTTCTATCCAATGGGAAAAATACTAACCCATTATTATTTCAAGTGGGCACCCTATAGATAATGGGATCCTAAGGAGAATGTGAGAAAACACCTAAAGAGACTCAGAAGAAGGATAAATATCAAATATGGGCATGCCCACACTTAGAATTATGAGGTGTTTATGAATTTCCAGAATGATGAAAATATACATGCCAAGATGAATAAGGTTGCCATGTCAATGGTGGTGTATAAGCACATATAGTATAATATTGAAACCACCAAAGAGTAGGCCAAGAATATTGAAAATGAGTATTGGGTTTCAGAGCCTCCCAAGGGGGCCCTTTCACAAATGGGATCACAAAAGTAGGAACCCCCTTAGGCATCTCCTCATGCATTGACATCCTCCATTACCATCATATAAAATACTACATGGGAAAATATTCTTTCTACACCCTCTACAACACAACGCACCTCAAATGTCATGGGTATTGGTGGAGTTTTACCTATGTTATTTTTTCCTCCACTGACCACAATTTAGGAAGTTAGTCTTCCTTCCTTCCTCTCCTCAATCAATTATCCTCTTCCACCTTCACCTCTAATTCATGAAGTAAACACCACTATGGGGGCTGGTAGAGCCTTCTCAATGTTTCCCTTTCCTCTAATTACCAAATTGCAAGAATTTCCTCTTCTTTCCTTCCTCACCTTAGCTATTGGTTTATGTCCATCTAATTTTCCCTCGTCTCTACCCAATATCACACTTGTTTCATTAGTTGTTGCTCTACTTCCATCCACACAAACTTCCAACCCCACCATGGAGCCTATTATATAAAAAAGTAAACCCAATACTCCACTAACCTCACCATGGCATGCACATATCCAAGAGGCACCTAATGAGGGATCAAGGGGATGCTTGAAAGGATATAAGGGTTATAGAATAATAGAACCTATAGAGGTATAGGATAGTGATGAGGAACTAAAAAAATTACCCTCAAATGAAAGAGAATGGGAAGGTGGATCTTAGAAATCACTCTCAGTATCTATCAATGAGATTACTGATAATGATCTTGAGGATGAATGGCTTGAAGAATAATATTCCCATTAAGGGGGTATAGAGAATTTGGGGGATAGTTAAGTTTCCACTAAGATACTTCTAAATGTGGGAAACACCAAGGATGAAGTAGATTTGATACCCTTAGGTTCCACAAGTAGATAATCAATGAGAGTGTCTCAGAATCCTTCATCCCAGTAGACAATAATAAAAAATACCACAATAGTTCCCCTAGTTACTTCTATTCAACATGTAATCACCTTAGCCCACTATTCTTTGTCCTCAGCTTTTATAATTTTTACAATGGTGATAACTAGTATTGTTACTCCCTCTCATTCTTTAAATTATTTGAGTCAGATTCTAGTTAGTCTACTCCATAATTTTCCTATGACCACTACCACTAGACTCACATTTTCTTTAGCCACTGAGTACTTAAAAATTTTCCTCAGTACTCCATCCACATACTTCTACTTCATCACAACTAACCCTCCCCAACCATAGAAATGAGTCCCATCTGAGAGCTTAGTCTCAGCCTCCACTTTTACTTCACCTATTTCCCCATCTCAACTATCCACCCAAATAGGGTTGCCACTAACCCATAATACTCACACCTATAATGCTCTGGTGACCACCCAAAATGAGATAGAAAAGGGCAAGCTAATTATGGATATATCTTCCCCTAAAAAGGTCACTAACTAGATGCAAGAAATCTTATCTTTCCCATAAATAGGACCCTCTTCCCCTAAGCCCATGCTCCCTCTGAGAAAGCCTCAATCTTCCACTCTAGTAGAGCCTAAAAATTCCATTGAGCAGTCAATAACCTTAAACATACTAGAATGACTATAAAATCTATAATAAGTAGAAGAGGGTAGGGGAAACCTGGCAGTCATTGAGCAACCAGTGGTCAAGTTCCATTTTGACAAGGAGATGAAGACCATGAGGAGGGTCAAAATAAATACCCTCACTACAAAAGGGCATAGGTTGGAATTGGAACAAAGGGAAGATATCTTATCTTTGTTTAAAAGGAGAAAAGTACATCCCTCTAATGTGATCTCTTTACCCCTAGGAGGACCCTTATACCTTTATGGATTTTGTAAGGGTGTGATCAAGGAAATGTTCAAAGAATATGATCAAGCCATAAAATAATTACAAGGAAGAACCACCATACAACCCCTAGTGGACATCATTGATAATGTACATGGTGAGGCCAAGAATCTATATAGTATCATCCAATTAATTAGAGATGCAAAAGGGGAGTCATAGCCTCGATTGGGAGATGTATATCTAAAGGTAGAGAAGATGAATAAAATGGAGGATAAAATGCTTTTTTTGAGTGGAGTAGATAGGAACAAAGATTATTCCCATTTGAACCTGATAACATCCCCTGATGCTTCCTAAGTGCAGAACTACATAGCTACTAGGAGAGATGCCTTGCTTGAATGGCACCAAGACATGAAGTCTTTGGTTTGATAGTTTAACAATTAGGAAAAGCAATCTATAAATATTTTGGGATAAATAAGGATCAATAATGTAGTCACTCCATATAGAGATTTGATACATGGATCCATTTTTTAAGACCTTATCAACACAACTACCAATAATTTTAGAATAGAGGTTAAGGGAGCTATCTATAGAACAATTGATGGTGTACAAAAACTAGTGCATTTTGATATAAGAAGGGTTCTTCATGTAAAACCCTTTACATAGAGTTTGGGGCATCACTAAATATACATATAACGTTGATGGATAAGATTCCTCAATTTTTCAAAAGACCCCTATTGGACTTTAAAATAGTTGAAATTAACTTCTAGGCTACCCATACTCTCTACCTCTAAAATTTAGGCAAGTAAGTAGGCCATGACATCCATGGTCACCCCACCAGCAATTACAGTTGTAACCGTTTCCCCAATTATAACTCATATTCTAGTTTTAATGGTCCCCTTAATGGCATGCCATACTATGACAATGGCTTCATTTATAGTGACCACACCTTCATTTGAAACTAAAATAGCTACATCAATCACTAGTGCTCAAGTGCCACCATTTATAAGTTTCACCTCATAGGTAGCTCCTTTAATAATTACAAGCCTTGTTGAGGAGTCTTTCTTGTTGTAAATTTATTTTGTCTCTAATGAGATGTTGAGTATTGATTCATGTTTACTTGAGAGATGAGGATGGCCACATCCTAAGCCTATAAAATTTTTATCACCCTCTCTAATCATAGCGGAGAAATTTTGACATAAAATACAAATTAAAAATCCTTCATGTTGTTTTACAAGTTTATGTTGCTTTATGGTCTCTTATATTTCTTGTCATTGATATGGTATCCTAGCTATTTGATATATGCAATAGTAGTTTTAAAAGTTCTATTGTGAATTACTAAAGTTATATTAATGAAGAATGTGTCATATCATTTCGAGTTGATAGATCTTAGTGACTATTTATGGAATAAGATCTGGTTAAGATAATTTAGAATTTCGGAGATACATTGAAGTGTGTTGTCTTGGGAGATACATTGAACATGCATACGATTATAATTTTCTTTCAAAGTATCTCTTAAGAGATACCTTGAAGGGCCTTGTATTACCTTTGAAGGGTCTCTTAGTGTCTACCTTGAACATGTACATAATTTTAATTTTCTTTCAAATTATCTCCTAAGAGATACCTTGAAGGGCCTTGTAATACCTTCAAGGGTAATCTTATGCATGTTTGAAATGTATCTCATAGAAGATAATTTCAATGTACCCTTGAAGGTAATACAATACCATTCAAGGTATATTATAAGAGATACCTTGAAGAGTCTTTTATTACCTTCAAGGGTTCTCCTAGTACCATTGAGGTTACTACAATGCCCTTCAAAATATCTTTTACGAGACACCTTGAAAGGTCTTGTACTACCTTCAAGGGTTCTCTTAGTAGATACCTTGAACATGTACATGATTAGAATTTTATTTCAAGTTATCTCCTAGGGGATACCTTAAAGGGCCTTTTAATACCCTCAATATTTATTTCAAAGGTTATTTCAAGGCATTTGATATAACCTTGGCATGTGGTAGACAGTCAAGATATGGCTATATGAGTGAATGTGCAAAGATATTCAAAAATAATAAGCAAAACACCTTATAAATTGGAAATGTATTTTGTATTCATCAATGGTGAAATGATTATTTTAAGACTTATTTGAACACTAATTCATAATGTATGTCATGATCATAACTTTAGATCTAAAGAGTTTAATCTGAAATAGGCAGTGTTATTATATGATAGTAAGTTTAAAGTATTTATAGGGAAGGTGCACACTAGATAGAAAGGACCCTACATTATTAAATAAGTCTCATAAAAAGGTACCATTATGCTAAAATATTTATAGGTAACCATATTTCTTAGATGTATAAATGGTTATAGGCTTAAGCCTTACTGCCTTTAATCTCACATCGTAACATCTGAGAATAGAAAATGTCTAAAGACCAAATCCTTTAGAACAATGATCAAACAAAATTTCCAAATAAATCCTCCAAATTTAAAGTTCTAATATCAAAATCTCAAAAAAAAACAAATCCTTTGGAACAATGTTTGAACAAAATGTACAATGAACAATTTTTGATCAAAATTATTGAAGCCCAAAGTTTTTGAAAAGAAGTTCTAGGAAAAAACTCTGAATCACAAATTTTATGAAAAAGAGGTCCTAAGAAAAATAATCAATAAAGAAGTCCCAAACACTTTCCCCAATGAAAAATACTTTGAACTTAATGTCCAAACAAAATAGTTTTGAATAAATCCATGTCCCAAAACCTTCATAGTACAACTTACTAAATGCATTTAATAAGTTAGTTCAAAATGTAAAATATCATGATTTGTACTTTACCAAATAAAGAGATTAAGGATCAATCCAATAAAATAACTACATCAAACTCAAATTAAGTCCACAAAAGTGGTAGCGATAAGATAAGTATGGCATAAAAATTGCTAGTGGTCACACAAAACCATTAATGACATGGCATTTCAAAAGATTGCATCTTGTTCAAGGTAGATCAAGTTAGGATGTGATAGGTGGATTAATTAAATAAAGTGGCTACATGAAGTGACATAAGTTAACATCCAAGACATGATATGGGGTAATTTAAATATTTGAGAGACAAAAAAGGTCACTATCAAAGCCAAAATATCAAATATGAGGAAGAGCACTCATGAACAGGAAGTTAGTGCATTTAAAGAGGTTAAAAATAGAAAATTAGATGCCAAAAGCCATAAAGGAAGGGGATTAATAACACAAAAACATTAGAGACTTTAGAGAATAAGAGTATTCTACTATTTACTCTTGATATACTAGAATAAATCAATCAAACAACATAGATTATAAGTTTAGTCATGGATAGGAAGTTATTGATCCTGCTCATAGATACATAGAAGGAAGAAATGGAGATTGGGCTAGGTATTCAAAAAACAAATTCAATGACTCAGATCCATTCAAATTTGTGAAAATTACCAAAGTTACTCTTTTTTCACCATCAACACAACCAGGTACACAAGCAGGAGTTATTTCACTTCAACATCTACTTTAGGGTTCTGATGTAGAGAGGCTAATCAAGTTACTTACATTTAGGCAAATAGATGAGGTAATCCATACCTTGTTAAGTAGATAAAACTAGGGGATATTCAATTATCCCAAGATATCACCATCTAGATCAATTCACATACCATGGAAAGAGCCATAAGCCTCTAAAACTATGGCAAATCCTTATTTCCATACAAGTTGATTGCATTGCCAATTCATTCATTTATTTGAGAGAATTTTCCCACTAGGGTAAGTAGATAAACCACAATTAATTCCATTAACAACATTACAATGTGCATTCTGGTAGAGTGTATTACAAAGAAGTTTTAGGAGATACTGAATTAGGCCAAATAGGTATTAAAAGAAGTAATTGACATTGTGTATCGCATGATACACCTAAATGAGAACTTTAATTAGCCCAAGTTTTTGACATCTAATCTTAACACTAATATCAATAAGGTACTTTTAGGTAGATCACAAAATTTCCAATATCAATTTTTTGTTTTATTGTTATGCTTCACCCAATAGAAGTCCCCACTAGGCCAAGTTAATGTTACTATGGAATTTTGGCATGTTACTACCCTTGCAGACATCACTTGTACTAAGATAGGGAAATATTATAATCAACTTTAGTAGCTTAACACATAGTGGCTTGAGGATCTAGCTTTGATCAGGTTTCACCCTTGAATTCCATAAGATGTCATGCAATATTTAGGGCAGCATGCATCGGTAACCAAGTTATAAAATGTTATTCAAATCAAGGTGCATGAGTTTTCCATGCCAATTGTGACTCCAATGCCCATTTTCATCATAATTGTTGAATCACAAGATAAAGTATGGAGGCAAAGAGCCCTATTTATGAGGGTTAGTGTAGCCTATTCAAACTATCCATCTAGGTTTACAATAATGTGGGAAAGAGAAAGAATAACTACATCTAGTTGTGTAACCACAAGCCTCACCACAATAGTCTGTAGCTCCCCCAAAATAAGGAAAAGGTAAATATAAGGGACTTATGTAGAGAGCCTCACCACCACAAGCCAAGAAGAGATCAAGGAAAATCAAGTCTTGGTTGGATAACCCACATGTGTCAAAGATAGCTTATGAGAGCAATTTATCAATATTAGGGTTTGATGAATAGGAATTTCTTCAATACATGATCAAAGACATTGTCCACGAGGTCTACAATAAGAAGGAGATTAAGGATTTATTTTTATATAAAGTAGTACACACTTGCCAAGCATGGAATAAGGTAAGTAGTGACCTTTTTGTTGACATTATGCAACCCATTCCCTTTATTATTATAATAATTGACAATTGGAATTTCAAATTTTGGTATGGTATCATTATTCATTTCATTATTATTTATGATAATCAATTCATTAGGGATAGTAGACTTACCTACGTGAAGTTTTTTCATTTATTACCTTTATTTTTTTCTCGCCACTTATAATTCATTCCTCATTTTGTACTCTAACTTCTTGCTACCAATACTAAATCCTCACCAATGATTGCACAAAATTTTCAACTTTTAAGGGTGGGGAAAACAATCCAATTATTCTAAAACAATTCTACTTGACATGAAGCACCAAGTGGGGATAGCAATCTAATTATTCCAAAATAATTAAAAATAGTCCTATGTACTCTTTAGTCAGCCATATGAGTAGTCAATGATTTATGATTTTGATGGTGTGGATAATATTCTAATCATTTGCAATCAGACCTGCAGCATATAAAATGCAATAGAACAAGGGACAATACTCTCAAAGTAAAAAAATGATTGTTGATGTTTTTTTCTTTTTATTATTAATGAAATAAGTGTGTACATTGTAATAACATGTACATAGTACTAATGCGTATGCATTAATACCGCCAACTAGGGACAACAATCCAATTATTCTAAAATAATTAAAAATAGTCCTATGTACTCTTTAGTTAGTCATGTGAGTAGATAATGATTTATGATTTTTAAGGTGCGGATATTAATATAATCATTTGAAATTGTACCTATAACATATAAACTACAAAAGAGAAAGGGACAATACTCTCGAAGTAAAAAAATGATTATTGGTGTTTTTTATTATTATTATTATTATTATTATTATTATTATTATTATTATTATTATTATTATTATTATTATTATTATTATTATTATTATTACATTATAATAATATGTATGTATTAATAATGTATACGTATTAATACCATGTATATGGTATTTAGTGTATGCAAAATACCCTAATCCCTAAGCCCTAAGCTCTAAACAGTAAACACTATACCCTATTCCGTATACCCTATACCCTATACCCTAAGCCCTAAACCCTATACCTTATATCCTAAACCTTAAACCCTAATCCCTAAATCCTATTTACCCTATACCATAAAACATATACCTTAAACTATATGTCAATAATGTAGATTGATCAAATACAATTCAACCACAAGATTTATTTAATTTGCATCTTACTAGCAAACACATAATTTAACATGTTAAGCATGCAAGTAAATAAATCATACATTTATTCTATCAAACATATGAATGAATCTTAAATTATTATCTATCCCATACTAGAAATGATGAATATAGTTTATACCACCTAGGTAATGTACATATTTAACTATAGATATTTACTACCTTAATTTATTTTCCAACATACTACAACCTATGATAACATATATTACCATAGTATAGTGTTATGAGACATAACCACTAATCTTTCACAATCAGTCATAATAAAGTATTCCTAACAAAATGAAATCGCAAGCTTATTTTCAAGTAACTAGACATAATAATCAAAACATATATTTCATGAATAATATAATATTCCATCTTAACATACACTACACTCTCAAAAATTCTATGCACACATACACAAGTCTTTTTGACTGTTACAAGCATGCTATTCACAGCACTAACCAACATGCATACATTAAATCAATCAACTGTAAATGTAAGACTAGACAAAATAATTACATTATATAGCATCTGAGTATAACATATATTTATACTTTAGTAATCTATGATATCCCATACTATCATAGTTCACAACTAAATAAAATAAATACATAACCAAATTACGATTTCAAGAATCATATGCTCACATTACAATTAAAAAAGTATAGGATTATACCACCCAATTATACCATAAATTTAAAATTGCTTACTAGCATTCAAAGCAAAATATCTATAAGAACGCATCATGATGCACATTATGTGCTAGATATAACAAAACACTATCATAATCATGTACTTCACACAAGTTTTCAATATTCAATCATATAACTAACAACCAATCAATCATTTAGAGAGAAATAGAGAATTCATAACCCATTACAACATTCATTTATATATCTCGTTCTATTTTTAAAAAAATTATGTTAATAGGATTATAGATTCGAAGACCCATGGAACGCTCATATATATATTAACTGTATTCATACTTTTATTCTCATAGAAGTACTTACTAATATATAGATATGTTTATTAGAACTTCGATCAATGACCTGGTCGTTATAACTTTTCTATTCAGAAGATACATTAATGATCTAATATGGATATTCATGTACATAAATTGTTCACAATTTCTCAAGACAACATAGTCTTTCATATTTTGGTTTACCTAAGAGCATTTTGGGAATATACTAATTGCTCATATAATACATAATAGTTTTATCAGGTTCACATATATATGAATCCCCTAAGACTGTGATAATTACTAACTAATATCTATTCTTAATCACTGATATACTTACATATAAACTCCTTACAATACATCTTGTATTAATCCCTAATTAAATAAAAACTAAAAATATACTCTCACTCCTTATAGATGTAGAGTATATATACATATATAACAGATGTAAGATTAATGGTAATTAAAAATATACCAAAATCATGGTCTATATCGAGTGGAATTATTAATTTTTTTTTTTTGAGTCTATTACCTTCATCCAAGTGGCAACCTCATTATCAATATAGTTTATGCACAATAAAATTGTAATTTATTATTAGATTACCGGATTTTTTATTTTTGTTTTTGGTAAACATTCCCACTTGCACATTCGATTGAATTTATATGGTTTAATGTCTCTTAAGTAACATAATAACCAAGGCTGATCACAATTTTAATATGTTAAAATCCATTTATACAATCATATAAAAGATGGTACTTAGCCCAATGCCTGGTTATGCCATTACAAGATCGATCTCCGCCTTTGTATTGCCTATTTTACTTATAGGTCTGATTTACACTATCTAATCCATCAAGGTCACATTTGTAGAAGTTAATCCAACATGAAATAAAATTAAAGGTCAATGCTTTCTACTCCTGACTATTTATTTTATGGCTTCTTAGATCTTTCTCATAGCCTTTGTTGAACTCAAATGTCTATCATGACTTTATTACCAAAGCATGCTCAACTATAAGTAAAATTGATGATGTTATAGGTTCAAAACTATGTTGGTCAGACTTATTACATAGTTAATAATAGATTCTTAAATATTCTTAATAAGGTACATAGGCTTTTCAAGGATGTCAACACTATATATGCATTATTGATTCATAGGCTAACTTAATTTCTAGTTATAGTACAATGAACTTATATTGATTTCACCATATAGATATACAAGGAAGTTATTATAATAGAATGCAAAATTTCTTCATACTTATGATACACACAGGCATCACACTTCATATAATCAAACTAGTAATAAAATAAATTCACACAACACACTTTAATCTAATAAGGGTTAGGATCTTCACTGCAACTCCTTCTGAGGGGGACCTCCTCATTCAGAACCAAGTTCCAATCCTTCTCTGAGAGACTTACAAAATCTTCTTACAGAATCAACCTTTTCATTACTCAAATCTATAGTAATTAAATATTTCTATAGTAGATTACAATATTTCAAAAATCAAAATACAATTACTTTCTATAATTCCATTTTCATTAAATTTAATATATGTTCCACCATTAAATACATAAGGTAGTTTATTAGTTCTAACTAAAAACACTAAACTAGGAAGGTAAAAATACTTTGCAACTAACCTACTCAACATTTAACTGGTTAGTAACTTAAATTTACTTGTTTTTAGGCTTGATTGGGTAAAGAACAATATATGTAACTTTGTTATTTTACTTCTTTTTCTCCTTTCCATTGTCATTGTCTTATTCATCCTTTGGCAGTACATCCAAGCTTCACTTCATGTGAGGGGTCCGTAAAAATATTATTGAGGATCCTCTTCAATCATTAATTTGTTTCTAAGATAGTTGGATGTATTCTTAAAATCTAATTACTTATTATCACAATATTGGTTTATTTTATGTAGTGGTTGTGAGATTTTGTAGGTGTAAGCTTATAGTTGTTATAGGCAACTTGTAGGTGGAAAGCCTGTAGTTACTACAAGCAACTTTTAGGTGAAATTATGTAATTTCTATGGGCAATCTATACGTGAAAATTCTGTAACTTGGTAGCTAATATGGGCTTATCTATAAGTGTTGTGACCAAGAAGGATTCTTGTAGTCTTATTTTACCCTTCAAATTTCTATTAAATAAGGTTATAAAAGTATAATCTAATAAAAAAACTAATTTATAACACAACATGTATATATTAATAGACACATATAATCATTAATTCATTCATTCATTTACATAAGTCATCGATAGTTCTAGGGATTCATATAGGTTAAAGATATATAATTGGGTATGGATGATACTATAAATAGAATAATTAGTTGCCTCATCACACCCCATACTTAACCTCTTTCTTATCCTTGAGCAATCTTTCTCTGCATTTTAAGTTCATAGCATTTCTTGAAATCCAAGGGCTCAATACAACCCATTCTATCAAGCATATAAAAGCCTTTAGCATCATCTATGCTTATCTACCTTTTATTTTTTTGCTTCTATATCAATTGACACTTTTCCCTCCCAATCAAGAATCAAAAACCAAAACATGGCTAGATGAAACATCAACCCCAACCAAGTTATCCTTCTTTTCCTAACAATCTCAATGTATATGTATATACTATGTGTAATGCCTCAACCTCTAGATCTATAGTGTGTTGGGCCAGCTTGGGATCAAAGCCTCGCATGTCACTATATTCCCAAAAAAATATGTTTGCATGTTCTTTACAGAGTTCTATGAAAGCATGCCTTTCAGCTTTAGTGCTTACCTTTCCAAGTTTGAGGAGCTTATTGTTGAAAATAAGTACTATTTCATAGTTCTCTTCATTGGTTGATATCACTACCTTGTATTTTATCATATGATCTCCCTCATGGAAAATAAGGCTCTGAAGGCTCTTTCCTTTTAGGGCATCTAAAAACTCTACCCATCTATAAAAATAAGAAATAAAAACTTGTTTTTCATATCCATCCATGAGGCTCAAGTAGTGGTTCTAGACTTCTACTTGTTTCTTTATTACTCATGCTTGTGGATTATCTATATTCATAAAAGTGATCCATTCAATTATTATAGCTATTGAATCAATAGAATCACCCCTAATCATTAGGGTAGCCTCTTTTTCTTTCTCTTGATAGTCCTCAACCTATTTTTTCTTCTTGTTTGATTGAGGATATATGAGTTAAAGACATTCAATTAGACATCCCCTAGGTATATATTAGAATTCTAATTTGTATCATGTGACACATCATACTGATGCATGTAAAATTGACTCAATTATGCCTAAAAATAAAGGTTAGTATGCCTATAGACCTCAAAAAAAGATTTAGGATCACATACCATGTATGATTGATCATTCTAAATCCTATCATATTTGAATATGAGCCACTTTTCCTCTAAGTATACAACATATACCCTAGAGGGTGATCTTCATTCTATTAGAATCTCAGTAGTCCCATGCATATTAGTGATCTTCTTTTTCAAATAGGTGATCTTAATCTCAGCGTTTCCTAGGCTTTCCTTTAAATCTTCATGTTACTTCCTTGCTTCAACATATACTTTAAACCTTTGTATCAACTTCTTATGATAAGTTTCATCATCACTCAACTTTTTATTAATAAAACTCAAAATTTTATTAGTTTTACCTATTGGCCTAACAACTAAGAGGTATACATCAATCACTTCTACTGCAGGTACTTTTGCAATGGTCTCTAAAAGAAAAAACCTATTATAGAAGGGTACCAAAGCCAGATCATTATTTAATGTAAGTTCCTCTGTGGGTACACTAATTCCATTTATAGGTAAGGTAGATGAAGCTATTGTAGGTACTTCTAAGGGAGTTGGTGTAAGCTCCTCTAATTTCCTTTTCTTACTTGACTCTTTTTCCATAGATGGCTCTATAATTTTTTCTACCCCTAGAAGTGTTTTCAGGCCTCTCATGCCTTTTAAGTCTACTATTTTGTTTCTCAACCTATATATCTCTTCCATGGCTTGTTCAGAAGTTTATAACTCCTGGTCATGAGGAATTGTGTCTTTCTCTGCTACTTCTTCCATGGTCCTTTATTCAAACAATTATTCTTCTTTTATAAGCTGATCTAACATTTAGTTTTTCTTTTATATATCCTATTTGTTTGATTAGATCAATGTATTCCTCTATAAATCTGGGTTGCTCAAGTGACTGTGTTTCCTCTTCCTTTGCAAAATCTTCTTCAGTAGATCACTATGCTATCTCAAACCCATTAGAGGTCTTACGAATTTTGGGATCCTTCTTCTTCTCTTCATCCTCACTAATGTTTATAGGTGAGGATGCTAGGGTTATCTTTTATCTTTTAATCATATGAGACCTCCTAGGAGGAGGTCTCTTTCTATTTGATGTAGATTGATTTTTCCTTTCATTCTTTTTCTTTTTAGGATGGGGAGCTATTGGAACTTGTTATTCCTATGCAACTGGTGATGGAAAAACTTCTTCTCCTTTTGAAAGAGTCATGGTGAAACAATCTAATTTTTGTGATGAAATAGTTGGAACAATAGGAGAAGGAATATTCTACCCAATTTATTTTGGTGGACTTTCCTCCTCTATGTTCTCGAGAGGTAGCACTAATTTTCTTTGTCTTTTATTACTCGTAGCAACTACTGGTGAAACATTAGTGGCTATGAGTTGTTTAGTTATACTAGTGCATGTAGTATATTCTTGTGTGTTTTATTGGACCTATCCCTTAGGAGAATCCCCCTCATTATTTTCCTCCTCTTGTTGAGGTTCACCAATCCTTAAGGTTAGAAACTTTTCTCAAGTAAGGTCAAGTCTAGTATTTCTTATTCCTTATTTAACTAGCAACCAAATAAGACAATGATGAGACAAGGCTTTCTCTATCCCTCTTTGGTATTCGTTAGACATTTTTTTAGGATATTTCATAGGTGGTTTTGGAAATTAATAGTCCTATCATGCCTTAAATGATTCAAAATTTTGAATTGGAGAGTATAGATCAAAGATTACCTTCCTTCACATGTCATATATTTGATGATATACGAGGCCAATTCTCTCAAGCCTAGGGGTAGACTCAGTCTCTCTACACCTCCTTCTTTTAACATTAGCCTTTCATTATCTTGATAGAACTATTGTCTAGCAAGTTGGCCATTAGGTTTCTCTTCCCAATTTTCCCCTATTCTTAGCAATCCATTAACCTAGCTTACCAATTCTTTTGTAACTAAAAATGTGATGCCAAATACTATCGTTTGTTCTCCTATAAAAGTCCTTACAAATTCTTTAGTAAGAAGTTCTGAAAAATGCTATAGTTTTTCAAAATAGGTAGCCCATCCAACCTTGCTGAAGATGGCCCAGCTATCTAGGTCTCCTTGAAACTGCCTATGGTCTAAGGTTCCTTTCTCACTACTAAACCTCCTATTCTGGCTAGTTTTATCTTCCTATCAATTTTTAAAATAGATATCTCTTCAAAATACCCAATTTTATCTTCAAAATTTTTCCTGTAACAAAGCAAGTTTCTTCACTAATGGTGATTTTGGTTACCAAATGTAGCAATATCTTGCTCAGGTCTTTTTTATTGAATAAGCTATGATTTTGAAGTGGAAAATGATAAAATTGATTGTTTCTCCTATCAAATTTTGATGTAGTTATGGCATAATTATGGGCTTTCAATCCACATACATGTATTATCCTAGAGTGCTTGCGATTGATTACCCATAGCATTATTCCCCCTACATGAAGTGTCACTTGTCCCTACGTGACATGGTACATGTAGGATGCAAAGATATATGATGGGGTCATTATGAGGGTCTGAGTGGAATAGCTCATGACAAGACTTGATGAATGATGTTTTAATGATTAGATATGTTTTTTTTAATATAATGCATATTATATTAAAAAATAAAGTATTTTTTATGACTAAATATACATCATACCTTTTTATCTATTTGTTCCTCGGGTTGTGGCATACAAAATCTACGTGTAAGTGTTTGCTAAAATGGAATATTATCTTGTTATTTATTCATGTACTTATTACCCTGGTATTTATTATTTTACTATACTATTAACCTTGTGTAATTATGTGATCATAGTATCTTGTCCTTATGCCCTCAGTAACGTGCATGTAATCATGATGACCTGTAAAGGACTGGAGCAATGGTTTTGTAGTGGTATGAGAGACTATTTCCATCCTTCCACAAGGTGGTTGCTACAGATCTTTGTTTGTTATCCAAGTTAAATTCCTTATGAACATGGAGGGTGGGTGATGGCATTTATTGCTCTTGATCTCCTCTGCATGACCCTATTGATGACTTTTTTCTCTTTTGTCTTACTCCTAATGAATGATGATGTTTACTGATGGAATTTTTGCTTAGTGAACTTTTAATGTGACAATCAGTTAGTTTATCAAACTTGAGACCTATTCTCCAAAAAATATCTCAAATATCTCCTATTTACATAGAGAAATTATTTTTCATGAAGTGACTAGAAGCTAAGAATGGTTCTTTTGTGTCCCTGAAGCTAAAAATTATGGTTATACAACACTCCAAATGGAGATTTGAAGTATATGCTTTTTTTGTAGCACTTACTTTATTATTCAAGGGTATGGTCATTCCTTAAGAATGTTTGAAATTTTTGCTCTAATTTTCCTTCACTCCTCTAGCTTGTCTGTTGTCTTCCTTGAATTTCTCAATAGCCCATAGTTAAAACCATAGCTCATAGTTTGTGAGAAATTAGTCTATAGCTACTAAATAGGTGTATATAGGACTTATGATGTTTATGTAGAAATTATAAGTTGAGCTCGTAGCAATTTTAAAGTTGTGTCCAATGGTGATGAAGGTACTTGCAGTAATTATAGAATAGCCTATAACAACTAGAGGAATTATTTTGTTGAGAAAGGTACATGTAACAATGGTGAGGGTGCCTATAGTAACTAAAAAAATGGATGTTTCTTATAGCAGTTATGAATATTCCCTCAACAACTCTAGGGATACATATAGCCCCCCTTTTTCAAAGTTGTTTCTTGCCCATAGCAATCACAAGTTGAACCCATGGCTACTGAAGATTGAGGCTAGAATCAACTAGAAGGAAATATGTGTTATAGGAAGATGATTAATTTTGCCCAAAATGATTCCATGTTATCCATTTTAGGTTTTTATTTCTAAATAGCTAACAAGCTAGTTTTATATTTAGGCCCATTTTTATAGTTCTAGGTAGCCAATAAGATGGTTTTCTCCTTAAAAACTACCAATAATGCCTAAAAGGGTTTTCATTATTGGATTTTTTTATTTTATTTTAATTTTTATTCTAACTGTTCCCTATAATATAATGTTTATTCTAGGTCCTTCCCATGTCAGTTGTGAGTTTCACTAGTCAAATACTATGCAAAGATCTCAGTCTTCATGCTAGAGGAGGGCTAGAATGTCCTCCTATCCTTCTTTATTTGCTTGTTGATTGGTTCTCCCTATGGCTGCTGAGATATCATACTGATTTAGTACATCATTAAATCTATTTTTTAATTACTTCTGTACATTCTTGTTAAATTCCTCCTAAGTGTGTTTTTTTAATTTTAGCCTGTGGCCATTGACAAGTAGAAGAAATATTATCAGATCAATGGTTTGAATTTGCACTACTCCATGGTCATGAACATGCTTAATCTCAAATGGACCAAGCCATCTGGTCTAGAGTTTTCCCTTGTGATCCTTGTCTTTTGAATAAAAAAGAAGGTCTCAATCTCTTACATTGAATTGCTTGGTCTTAATATACCTATGATCCAATTCATTGTTGTTGTATAAATTTTATGTTTTATAGTGTTTATTGTTTGTATTCATCTAAGGCATTAAGTTAAAAAAGCCTTTCTTTCTATGCTTCAAATATATACATCACAAGTTTTATTGTTATCTATAAGGTCTTATACTAAAATTCAATTGGAAACACAGGTTTATTCCTATAAACCAACTCATATGGGGTGAAGTCTATAGTGGTCTTCCATGTGATTATGTACACCCAAACAGCTTTAGGAAATCTAGCCTCCTAATTCTTACAAGACATACTAACAGTCTTAGTCAAAATATTTTTTAACTCCCTGTTGGTGACTTCTAACTATCCATTCAATTGTCAATGATATGGAGTTCATTTCTTATGCCTAATCAAATATTGTTAGACTAGGATGGTAATTAAACTAACAATAAATTATGGTCCTTACTTAGTGACTATTTCTCTTGACACACCATATCTTATAAATATTTATTCATAGTGAAAAATTGACACCTTTTCATCCCTAACGTGTATAAGAGCCTTTAATTCCACCAATTTAGTGTCATAATCAATACATACAAGAATATAATCTTTGTTGTTTGATTTTAGGTCAAAAAGTCCTACAAAATCTAGGCCCCATTTATCAAATGGTTCAAGCACCATTTGAGGCTGCAAAGGCATTTCATCCAAATGTGTGGATCTCCCCATATGTTGACATCTATCACAATGAGCTATATACCTTATTTCATTTTTTATAGAATGAAGGCAAATAATAACCTATATTCAATATTTTTATTATAGTATGCTTGATTGCAAAGTGCCCTCCATGAGGTTCATCATGGTAAGATTTAAGGATGTATGGAACTTCATCTTCTGATAATGGAGTCAAGCCCAGTATAGAAAAGAAATATGGATAGCTAGGAATACCTGCCACTTTTTTGAATCAAAGATTTTTTTTGTTTAGGGAAGAAGTGTTGTGGAAGTAACCCTGTTACAAGGTAGTTCTCAATATTAACATATCAAGGTGTGGTAAGGGTGAGGGAGGATAGGTGCTTGTCTGGAAATGAGTCATCCACTATGGTATCCTCTTGAAATAATTGTAGTCATGATAGGAAGTTAGCCATGGCATTATCTTTACCAGGGTTATCTACAATAGTTATATCAAATTCTTGTAATAAGAGCAACCATCTTATCACTTTGCCTAGGACAACTAGTTTGTTCATAAGGTATCTAATGGTTGTATGGTTTGTATGAACAAAGATTTAGTACCTTGTTATGTAGTGATATAACTTATTCATAGCCTAAAATAATGCCAATTTTTTTTTTTAGTGATTTCATAATTTAATTTTCCTACCTATAGGTTCTTGCTTACAAAATACATGACATAGTTGAGTGCTTCCTATTTTTGGCTTAGCATAGCTCCTAAGGTAGTATCTGAAGCATCTGTGTGAATATGGAAAGGAAGCTTCCAATTAAGATCATGCAAAAATGGAGTGGTGGTCAATATTTATTTCAATTATTTGAAGGCTGCATCACAGGTAGGAGTCCATATGAATTCAACATCTTTAGTCAAGAGAGTAAACAATGGTGTTGCCACCTTACTAAAATTGTTGATAAATCTTTTGTAGCAACTAGCATGTCCTAAAAAACTTCTGACATCCTTTTTTTTTTTAGTTATAGCCATATTTTTTATTATGTTGATTTTTGTAGGGTCAACATTGATTCCTTCATTAGATACATGGTGGCCTAGGACAATGTCTTCTATCATTAGCATGTATCATTTCTTGTGGCTTAAAAACAAATGGTTCTCTTGAAAGCATTTTAGTACATTCTTTAGGTTCTTCAAGCACTCATCAAATATTTTTCCATAGAAAGTGAAGTCATCCATCTAAATTTCTATATATTCATTGCCCAGATCTAAAAAGATACTCAAGATAGCTCTCTAGAATGTTGCAGGAGTATTGCATAACCTAAAAGGTAATACAACGTAATCATAAGTACCCTAGGGACAAGTGAAGGTGGTCTTCTTTTGGTTGTTAGTAGCAATTCTAATTTGATTGTAACCACTGAAGCCATCCAGAAAGACAAAATATTTTTTTCCTGTTAGTGTGTCCAGCTCTTGATTAATGAATAGTAGAGGAAAATGATCCTTTCTAGTTGATGTATTAAGTTCCTTATAATCTATGAAAACACACCACTCTCTATTTTTATTTGGTACAATTATCAATTATAAAACCCATTCACTATCTAAGATGGGATATGTAAATCGATCTGCCATTGTGTAGCAGCATAGGGATCTTCTTGTACACTGGATTTGCTTTCAAAAGCAATTTTGATCTCTGTTTCAGATCCTCCTCCACCATTTCATACATGATGCTCTTCACCTTCGGGGCAATTTCAACCTTTCTCCCAAATAAACTTAACCAAAATAATATTAATTTAACTTCATCCATATTTACTCTTTTAAATAAGGAATTGTAACTGTTTTTGTGTTGGAATTGGTTTCATATAACAATAAATATTATAGGATAATTAAAACTAAAATCTTATTTAAAAATTAGGAATAACAATTATTTATTTAAAAGTAAAGATTTTTAAAGACAGAAAAAAATTGATAACTAACAATTTACAAATAAAATATAAATATTTTTAATTCTTTTTTCATTTTATATTATCATATTTTAAAATCTTTCCAACAATTTTATTATAAAGGTATTTTTAAATAATATCAATAACATCCACCGAGAATATTTTGTAATGCAACACTATAAAACTAAAACTCTTTTTATTTCACTCATCTAGTACGTCAGGCTCATCCCCACACACACACACACAGATATATATATATATATATATATATATATATATATATATATATATATATACTCCTATTATTGTAAAGAGGATTGCTACGCCTGCCTTGTCACACCATGGGGTGATTTTTGGATTCCAGGTCACACCATGGATAGAAAAAGCGAGCGTTGTGGTTGCATTTGCATTGTTAACTGAGTAAAAAATATCATTAACATCTGTTTGCCATTTGACCATTTGCTGTCCATTCCCAGTGAGTGTTCATTGGAAAGGGAAATGGAGGTTTTTAAGGGCTATGATTCTAGTTATTTGGATATTATAGTTTGAGATTGTCTATTTCCAGTGATTGTTTATTAAAAATAAAAATTGATTCTTTTCAAGAACAGCAATTCCAAGTAATTTTTTACTATCACTCGTACCAAAATAAAAATAGAATCTTTTAAAGTTCAGAAAAAAACAACTCTTTCCTATTATTATTTATACATACATATATATATATATATATATATATATATATTTTTAAATTATATAATTTAAGATAGTTTATTTTTATTCAGTGTTTATTAAAAATAAAAATACATTTTCATAGTATCAAAATAAAAATAAAATCTTTAATCTAAAAAAAATGACCGTCAGAATTTTGACTATTGATTATTTATTAAAAAAGAAAATAAATTCTTTTCAAAAACTACACTACTAAATATCTTTCATATCAAAATGGAAACAAAATCTTTTTAAAATCTAAAATCCTAAATATTTTAATTATAATTTAAAAATTAACTTACAAAAACTCTTATTACTATCTATCTATATATATATATATATGTACCTCTAATTATTTCATTTCATAATTTAGATTTAAAGGCTATGATATATGCATGGAAAGTAATAAATTTATGTTAAAAATAAATTCAAATCCTTCCATTCAATAAAGGAAAAGATATTTTCTGAGCCCTTGTGTTACAGAGATGTTGAGGATAGGGCACCATCGAAAAATAATCAACCCTAGTTTAAACAATGTAACGCACTATTTTTCATTTTTTTTCTTTTTATAGTTGATTATTTGTGGACTGAGTATATTTGTTTAGTGAGATTTTTTTTCTGATTTGTTGCTTTATAATTCTAAAAAATTGTGTTCCAATATTTCATATAGGTCAAAACATAATAGTGTATCTCATTTTTTATGATTTAAAATTATGAAATTTTAATATGTCTATTTAAAATTTATTTTTATGATTTTAAAATTCTTATTCATTTAAAAAAATATTTTTATATAGGTTTAATTTTCAATAATATAAATCAAAACATAATAATGCATCCCATTTTTTAAACATAAATAGGTCACATACATTTCTAATCTCTCCTCAAAACATCCTAAATCATTGATATTAATCAAACAAATGTATTTTAGATTATATAAACAAAGATATAGTGCATATACATTTTTTTATTTAAAAAAAAAATATTAACTATTTAATAAATAAAAAATTTGGATGTTTAGTGGGACACAATACTATACTTTCGTCTACATATAAATCCAATATATCATTAATCTTATCCCAATAGGGATGATGCCATAATGCAAGTAGTCATCATACTAACATAATTATTGATTAGCCACAAAATGAGTATGCTTGCTTGTTCGGCCTCCCCCTCTCTTCACTATAGCTTCATCCTTGCTCAACGATCCACTCTCTCCTTTATGGATTCATAATTCCTTTAATACATATATTTCTGTCCCTTAAGTCAAAATCATCAATCATTTAGTAGCATGAATAAATGAATCTAATTCAAATTTGCATCACATAAATACAAGTTAATTATTAAAATAATTCCATGTAATAATTTTTACTTGTGTGCTTGACCTTCCCCTCTATCTTTGGTAGCTTCATCCTTGCTCGGCCTTCCGCTCTCTCCTTTGTGACTTCTTAATGCCCCTAATACATATTTGACTATTTTGAGAATCAAAATCTTCATTCATTCAGTAGTATGAATAAATTGATCTAAATCAAAGTTGCATCACATTAATCTTTAAATTAATTTCATTGTAATAATGACAAAGAGAGAGGTTTAGAAGAATTTTTACTTTTTACTTGCTTTCTTGACCTTCCTCTATATTGCTTGTATATTCATTATTGCTCAACCTTTCACTCTCTCCTTTGTGGCTTCATGCCTCTAATACATATCTTACTACCCTAAGAATCAAAATCTTTCATTCACTTTATACTATGAATAAATGGATCGTAATTAAATTTGCATCATATAAAATTAGGCTTAAGTAGCTGATGTGGAGAAGTAGGCCATGTTTCATTGATGTACTCAATGATGAGTCAGAAATCACATAATCAATTTGCCATTGTGTAGCAGCACATGAATCTTGTTAGGAGGAATATTTTTAGAGATGGAAAGATGCTAGGGACTAATGAGTTACAAATACAAAGTATAAATTTATTTTAGTTCTCTACCCCTCATGGTTCTCATAAATATGCATCATAAGTTTGATCTCTTTTCCCATTCAAGAATGAGAAGATTCTTTCTACGGATGCCTTCAACTGCTTGCAGCTATTGACCTAAAGCCCAATGGAGAGTGGATGGAGGCCATTATAATTTGAGGTTGTCCATTTCTATTTATTTTTTATTAGAAATGAAAATATAATCTTTTTTTTTTATCTTCATCCTTTCTCAACCTTCTGCTTGTGGCTTCATAATGCCTCTAATACATATCTTACTATCTTGAGAATCAAAATACTTCATCCTGCATTTACTTTGTACTATGAGTAAATGGATCTTAATGAAAATTGCATCACATAAAATTAGGTTTAATTGATAAATTAATTCCAATGTAATAATGATAAAGAGAGGGGTTTACAAGAATCTTTGATCTTATGAGATTCGAGAAATATTTATCACATGCTGAAAATATAAAATAAGTCCAAACAAGAAGAAGAAGCAAACCAAGAAAAATGAGCCAAACATAGAATGCTCACAAAATGTTAAAACCATGTGTGGAACCATAGGTTGGTTTTCAAAAAATAATATACATGTTGAAAGTTATTTAGTGACTATATTCATCAAGTCTGGGACTTTGAAAATATTGCTCACTTTTTTAAAATTTTATGTAGATCTCTTAGAAATCGATCTCCTTCTTCAAAATCCTAATAGGGAAACTAAACCTGTAGAAGATAAGGAAAACCATTATTTTGGGAATTATGCCCTAGCTCAACATTCATTTTAAGCATCAACTATGTATCAAGCCCCTTAATGGTTCACAATATCTCAAACAAAAATCCAAGTGTAATGTAATTCAACAATGAAATCCAGTGTGATGTAATGTATACTCTATCATGACTTTTAGTGCTACAATAAATGTTATATTTCTTCTTAAATTCAATATTAAATGTTTCATATTTCCTTATGATATTGAATATATGCCTAAATGTTTGAATTGATTATTTTTCGGCTCGTTCACTACATGTCCTAAATACATATTTATATTTATAGACTTTTTGAACTTAAATTAAAACTCTTTTGGTGTGCAAGTTAACACACAATATGTAGGAAAGGTTGACAAAAAGGTAACCCACCACTATTGCACACACCTTGCCAAAAGGTGAGAGAAAGCGATCAAGGTCAAATTTGAAAAATGCATTCATGAAACCCCAATTACCAAAGGATTCACAAGCCTAGGAGCAACTATTTCGCTTGAATTGAGGCACAAAATCAATAGAGACTTGTCTAAAATGCTAGTGTGAATGCCACATTACTTACATCAATGGACCTTTGAACTTTCAAAACCCATATTTTAACAAATACGTGCTCAGATTCCCCCAGCTACCGAAGGTAAAGGAGGAGAGATGGTTGAAAAAGAAGTGACAGGAAAGGGCAGGGAAATAAAGAGATTTGACTAGTGAGTGGCTCTTGGATAAGAGACATAATCTCCAATCCTAGATCCCTAAACACCCAATCCCTTCACCAAGGGGGAACATCAAACCGAATATTTTTTTCCATTTTGCATGCCACATTCTTCCTCGGATCCCAAAAAAAAAAAAAAAAAAAAGAAAAGAAAAGAGTGCAATTCGAGCTCCCTTTTAACCTCCATCGATCCTTCCATCTTCTTGATCTCTGTGAGCATTCCTTCTAAAGCTTTCTCTAGCGACCTCTCCAACTCCTCATTTTCATCCTGCGTATCTTCTATCCAACTCTTTGTTTCCTCTTCCTGCAAATACTCATACCCTGATTCTGATTCCAAACTATACCTTTACATGGTCTGCTCCTCCGTCACCATTTTTATTTATGAAAACAATTATTAGTATCTCATAGAAACAATTTTTTTAAAACCTAACTTTGATATAATATGTTTTACAAATAAATAATAGCTACAAAATAATTCTTTTTGTTTGTTTTTGAGATTAGTTTTTATAGAATAATAATAAATAGTGGTCTTTTAAAATCAATTGTATAATAAGCTTCAACTGTCTCAAAATGAATCCACTAATAAAATCTGAAATATCAAAAAATTATTTTATTATACAATTAATTTCAAAAAAACACTATTTATAATTATCTTTATTATTGTATAATCTAAATGATACATATGATTCAAATTTAATAAGTGATCACCTTCTCAAAATCTATTAAAAAATAAAGAAAACTTTTAAATAAATTTTATGTAATTTTTTTGATCGAGGTGTTTCAGATCACAACCACCATATACAGACATTTTTGACGCCCTTTCCCATTACACAAGCGTAGCTCATTTGTGAATATGGAAGCGTTTTGTGGCGTACTCTATCATCTGTGACTTAGTGGGAAAAGTTGAAGTGACGAGAGAGTTGTGAGCAAGGGCTCTGATCCATCTGTGAAGAGCAGGACATTTTTCTTGCCTTGGAAAAGCCAAACCTCCATATATTTCCAACGGCCCAAACCATGTCATCCACGATCCCAACACCAGGTCCACATAGTTTATCTTTGCCTTTCCATCTTTCAGCACTATTCCTCTGCTTTCCAGCTCCGCCAGGGCGCATTCCACCGTCCCCCACATCTCTCTGTATGTCTCCAACTCCTCCTCTGATTTATGATCTGCGCACATAACTCCAATCGCCCTTATCTGCAAACAGCAAATACGATACCTAAAATCAATCACACCGAATTTTATTTTCTTTGTAAAGAGGATGAGTAGGAGAAGACGAATACGTGGATGACCTTCTGATCGAGGAAATCCGCCCAAAAGCGCACCAGGTAACGATCATAAGGATCTTGCAGAAACAGTTGGTGTGGAGAAGTCGGCCATGTTTCATCGATGTACTCAACGATGAGTCCGGACTCGCATATCGATCTGCCATTGTGTAGCAGTACAGGGATCTTCTTGTACACTGGATTTGCTTCCAAAAGCAATTCTGATTTCTGTTTCAGATCCTCCTCCACCATTTCGTACACGATGCCCTTCGCCTTCAAGGCAATTTCAACTTTTCTCCCAAACGGACTTAACCAAAATGATATTAATTTAACTTCATCCATATTTATTCTCTTAGATGGGGAAACGGTAACTAATTCCCTGTTCTAGGTGGTTTCATACAACAATAAATTTCGTATAATAAAAAATAAAATTTTCTAAAAGAAACAGGAGTAGTGATTATTGAGGAAGATTTTCAGAAACGAAAAGAAGCTGGAATAGATATTATCATATCAATTTCACTACAGATCTACTCTTGAATAATCTCCACAACACCTACTGAAAATATTCTGTAATGCGACACCATAAAACCATGGCTCTTATTATCACTCGCCAGGTACGTCAAGCTCATCCATATAAATACCTCTTAGGCCAACCAGGTGTATCCACGTGCTTGGGAATAATATATGTACATAGATACCCTTGGCTCTTATTTTTGTAAAGTGGATTGTCACGCCTGCCCTGTCTGGTTGGTCGAAGAATTATATTCAAAGCATAGATTCTCTTCCTGATTTGATATGTTCATATATACACAATAGAGATGGTGGGGTTTGTGATGATTTTTGGATGATGTTCATATTGCCAACTGAGTTAAAAAGGTTATTAACACCTGTTTGTCATTTGACGATTGGCTGTTCATTCACAATGATTGTTCATTGGAAAAAGATATGGAATCTTTTAAGAACTATGATTTTAGGTATTTTGGTTATGGGTTAAAGTAATATATTTTTTGTAATTGTTTATTAACTAGGAGTTGTTTGAAGGGAATAAGTTGGAAGGAATTATAGACATTATTATGGGTATGAGGTGTGGTGTGTTTTAATGTCAAATATGGGTGTTGTATGTGGTTATAGAAAGATAGTGACTACACAAACTACTTGTTTTTTATTTTGATTTTGTGTTTTCATCACATGTCACAGATCCATTAGTCTAGCTTGACCACTATTTATGTGTTGCATGTTTGACATCAAGGTGTCATGTAGACAAATTTGAATAGCTCAATATTAAAAAGAAATGTTAGTTTATCATGAGATAAGCTACTGAGATCTCAGAGTCTATCGTGTGCATCCTATTCGTCCATGATGCCAATAACTTGACACCTAGAGCAATATTTCAAGGGAATCAAGGTGGTGATGATGAGCGCCAATGATAGGGTATTTTAATTGTATCTAAAAACATTGTTTGAATTGTGTACACTACTAATGCTTCTACCTTTAGAAGAAAAGTTGGGCACAATTGGGATTTGTCTTCATAAGTATCTTATTTACATGACATGCAATGACTGCGGATGGGTCTGTAAATTACAAGGTTCTGACATATTTGAATAGTTGTTTTCTATTATTAAGGGTAGATGAGGACATCCTAAGGGTTGATTTAGGTGCCTTGATAGATATGTATGCAAAATGTTGAAGCAGCTAGAAGGTACAAGAATTGTTTGACAACATGGCTAAATGAAAATTTGTCTGATGGAATGCTTTGATTTCGAGATATGCACAAAAGGGATTTTGCAAGGATGCTCTCAAAGTGAGATTGTCATGTGAATTTACACTCTTTTGATTTACAAAATCCCTTCTACACACATATATAACAGTTTATTATTTTTATATATTAAATGTTAGTTATTATATATATATATATATATATATATATATATATATATATATATATATATATATATATATATTATGTTAATTTCATATGTTAAACATTAAGTATATAATGCATATGAATATTTTACATGTATATGTATATGATTTTTCTTTTCTGATTTCCTTTTATAATTATTTTATTTCCATTTATCAAGTATATTCCTCTTTTTAGTGTACAATGCACACCCTACTCCATGATAAATAAACCTACCAACTCTCCCTCTCACATAGGAATAAATACAAGCTCAAAAATATAGATTATACATTTAAAATATACATAGTATTGGTTTTAAATGATATAAAATCAAATATAAAATAACATGGTTGATATTATTTTTACTATATATGTTAATATCTCTTGTAACTACATTAAATTATAAATTGGCACATCAATGTAACAATAATGTGGAATGATACATGGTAGTTACATCTAAATAAGGTGGTGATTTCTTTCATTGCTTGTTTTCTATTATCAAAAGTGGATGAAGACATCATAAGAATTGATTCGATTTCATCAAGGTTCTATGTCTCATGTAAAACTAAAATTAAAAAAACCCTCTTTACCAATACACAAATGGTCTTAATGTTTACAACCTCTATCTTGACCTTGATTGTGTGTATCATTTAACATAGCCATGTATGTAGGTGTAAATTTTATGGAATAAATGTTATTCATATGTAATTTCAATAAAATGTGCCTCTCACCATTATCGTCATGTTGTCATCATTAACCTTGGATGATAGAAAATGTCCAATAAAATAATCCTCCACCTTGTAAGTTGTGTACCCTGTTCTGATAGATGTAAGTCACATAAGTTTTAGATACAATCTACGTCACACAAATACAATCTAACATGAAATCTATATGACACATTTCACACAAATATTTAGAATTGGAATAGGTACAATATGGAAACCAAAATGGATGTCTAAGAAAGATAAGTAAAAATGATTTGAGCTTGTACACCCAACCCAAATTTAGTATAGTGGTTAGATTTACATGATGACAAGCTAAGTGACATTGGGTGCCACAAGAATTCATGGGAACCCTCTCTATACTCTCATGTAGTGCACTACAAGGTTTCGTCAAACAAATGGTATTGATCTTAATGTTGAAGGATCATTAAAAGGTTGACCAAGCTAAGGCATGTTCACATCCCCCAACTCTGGATTCTTCTTTGAAGAAGGTTTCAAAATTTTAAGGGTTATAGAGCCACCTTATTCCCCTCAACTTCTTTATTGCTTGATTCACACTCATGCTTTAGACTATTGTAAAAGCTTCACCAAGTTATTTACCATACTTTTGCTTCTATCACACCCAAGGACCCTATCTCTCTCATATATTTCTCCCAATCAACATCAAATTATGCTCATGGACCATCAAGGAAGCATCAAGTTGTTGAGAGTTAATTTTCACAAACTTGATCTAGTGTTAATTATGTTCATGTTATTTTATGACAACTACAGGTTACCACAGTGATGAAAGATTTTGACTCTCAAGAGACACAAGGTTTACCAAGTGATACAAAGCTCAAGTTAAACCCAAGAATTGAGCTCACCCTCTCTAAACTACCCAAGTTACTCTTGTGCATCTCAGTTCTCCATCTGAGGCAATATTGAACTCTTGAGATTACCTTCCATTTCTCTTCAAGCCCATTTGTAATGCTTTCATGACCACTTCAATCATGCTCCAAGCTATCCTATTTAATCTAAATCAATTACACACGTCACCAAAAAGATGGTTTGGGGTCTCCTTATCTCTCTTGGATGTTCATCTTTTTCTACCTTATCACTTTTGTGCCTTTGATGGTTGATGAATTCTCGTGGTTGGGGGCTCTTTTTTTGATGAGGGGGCCCTACCACCTATATACATGTATGTGAATGCTTTGCATTATAAACTCATTAAATAATTTTATCATGGTTGATGTGGGATTAATCCCTCTCAAGTTTTTAAAGTGAACATGTATGAGAGCCAAGACAACTCGGCATAATAAAGCAGGCTTAGATGATGAGAATGGATTTTGAGCTCGATGATAATGTTTTTCTCAAAACAAAATTACTCAATCACCTACTTTTTGCCATTACTCAATTGTAAAATTGAAGAAAAGGGCTGCTACACAAGTAATGTTGTTAGGTTTCTAGCCTTGACCCTATTATATTTTCCCTTTTTTATTATTGTGGCCCCTTTCTCATGCAAAGTAAAATCATATGAATAATCTGAGGAAGGTTGAAATGATTAAGTTGAGCATAGATAGTGGATATTATTTGGCTAGAATAATCTGAGCTATGCAATGCCCATGGAATATGTGATTTATTTAATTCACACCTTTTTTAATCTATTGTATAAAAACCTGCATTGTACCTTTCTACCTTCAATTTTTTTTGTCAATTTCACCATATCAATAAAAAATAAGAAAAGCATTGTCAATTTCACCACATATATTTGTTTTTGAATCGGTAGAACCCATGGATGGGTACAAAAGAGGTGGATTGAGTTCATATATAATCTCAATAGACCCCTGCGGTGATACAAAGCCATTGAAAAAAGGGAATATTTGGGCATTTTCTATGGTGGAGGATTTGAAGCTATAGGCACAAGCTTACATGGAGGAGTAAGATGTGGTTTAGAATTGGATTTTGAGATGTGAGGCTATCCTTTAGTGAAATAAAATATGGTAGCAAGCATGATCTCCATCTGATTCCAAGAAATGGAAAAGGAAGAACATAGGATAAAGAGAGTGAGAATGCAAGTGCATAGCAGGAAGGAATGGGAGGTATAGCTGCAGATTTTAACCCCTGATGTGGTGAGGCATTTGTGTGAAATCAAGGACCCAATAAAAATAGATAAAGCGTTAAAAGGAATTATCCATGTTATTAGTTTTGGTCATGAGGTCGCGGTTCATTCGACACTTGGTCTTGTCATGTAGTCGATCCCCAACAATCCCTGGCAAGACATAAAAGTGCAAGTAAGATCTCCCCAATACATGACAAAAAATGATAAATAAAAAAACCTTTATATTTTCCAGATGAAATTGAGGAATGTCCTAAACATGAGACAAATCTATGAATATAACTTCAAATAAAATGTCTCCCACATAAAAATAGAAATAAAATCTTTTTAAAAACTATGATCCAAAATATTTTAAAACATCTCTCATACCAAATGAAAATAAATCTTTTATAAAATTCATAATCTCAAACTTTTTAATTATAATTTACCAAATAACTTATAACATATAAAAACACCTTATAAACTCATATATAAAAATGATAACCCAAAATATAAATATAAATAAATAATTATCATTACCTCTTACGAATTAATTATTTTTTAGAGCTTTCAAAGCTACGAAATACATGTGGGAAGTAATAAAGTTGATCATACAAAATTTCCAAATCCTTAATAAATCTTTTATAAAATTCATAATCTCAAATTTTTTAATTATAATTTACCAAATAACTTATAACATATAAAAACACCTTATAAACTCATATATAAAAATGATAACCCAAAATATAAATATAAATAAATAATTATCATTACCTCTTACGAATTAATTATTTTTTAGAGCTTTCAAAGCTACGAAATACATGTGGGAAGTAATAAAGTTGATCATACAAAATTTCCAAATCCTTCCACTCAATAAAGGAAAAAAAAATGTTCTGGTCCCTTATGTTACAGACAAGTTGACAACGATAGGGCATCATCAAAAAGTAAATTGCTTTAGAAAATTGTAAATCATGTAGAAAATGTAATGCAGTATCTTTCATTGTGTTTTTTTCTTTTTAGCCTTAAAAAAATTTTGATCGCATCTTTTTATAGTTGATTGTTTGTGGAAGGAATATGTTTGTTTTGTGATTTTTTTTGGTTTGTCGTTTTATAATTTAAAATATTGTGTTCAAATATTTCTAATATTTTATTTATTTCGAATGTAATATATTTATTTTTAAAATTATTTTTATAATAATTAATATGATTAATTTTTAATAATATATAAATTTAGTATATAATTAATCTTATATTAATAAAAATATTGTTACAATACAAATAATTATCTTATTAATATAATGATTGATTAATTACAAAATGAGTATATTTATTTGGTCAACTCTCTTTTCTTACCTTCTTTTTTCTTTATAGTTTCATTTTTGGTTGATCATTTACTCTTTCTTTTATGACTTCATAATTTCTCTAATACATATCATGTTATCTCGAGAATCGAAATCATAATTCATTCTGTAAAATGAATAAATAAATCTAATTCAAATTTGCATCACATAAATCAAGGTTAATTGTTAAACTAATTTCATATAATAATGACAAAGAGGGGTTTAGAAGAATCTTTGATTTTCACTTGCTTGCTCCACCCTCCCCTCTATTCTTGATAACTTTATCCTCACTTGACTTTCTGCACTCTCTTTTGTGATTTCATAATATCTTTAATACATACTTTACTATTTTGAAAGTCAAAAACTTCATTTGTTCATTTAGTAGTATGAATAAATTGATCTAAATTGAAATTACATCGCATTAATTTTTAAATTAATTTTATTGTAATAATGATAAAGAGAGGGATTTAGTATAATCTTTAATTTTTACTAGTTTGCTTGGCCTTCCTCTGTCTTGTTTGTAGCGTCATCCTTGTTCAACCACCTAATCTCTCTTTTGTGGTTTTATACCTTTAATATATATCTTACTATCTTGAGAATCAAAATTCTTTTTCATTCATTCACTTTGTACCATGAATAAATGGATTATAATTAAATTTACATTACATAAAATTAAGCTTAAAAAGTTGGTGAAGAGAAGTAGATCATGTTTCATCGATATACTCAACGATGAATCTGAAATCTCATATCAATTTATCATCATATAATGGCACAAAAATCTTTATAACAAAAAGATTTAAAAAAAAAAAAAAAAAACTAAATACTAATAATTTACAAACATAAAATATAATTTTTTTTAATTCTCTTGTAGAAAAAATATTATCACATTTAAAAATCTACACAACAATTTTACTTTAAAAAAAATACTAACACCCACTGAAAATATTTTGTAATGCAACACCATAAAACCATGGCTCTTATTATTTCCATCATCAGGGACGTCAGGATATATGCATATAAATACTTCTTAACCCAACCAGGTCTGTCCACGTGCTTGGGAATAATATATGTAGATAGATACTGATATTATTGCAAAGTGGAAGAATCCGTTGTATAGTATATTCAAAGCATAGATTGTCTTCCTGATTAGATATGTTCAATTTTACACAACAGCGATTATGGGGTTTGGGGTGATTTTTGGATTCCAGGTCACACCATGGATAGAGAAAAGCCACCGTTGTGGTTGCATTTGCATTGCCAACTGAGTAAAAAACATCACAATAATTATCATTTGACCATTGGCTGTATATTCTCAGTGATCGTTCATTAGAAAAAGAAATGGAATTTTTTAAGGATTATGTTTCTAGCTATTTTAATATTATAGTTTGAAGTTGTTTATTTCTAATGGTTATTGATTAGAAATAGAATCAGAATCTTTTCCATGATTAGTATTTTTGTACCATTATTCGTACCAAAATAGAAATGGAATTTTTAAAGTCTAAAATAATGAATGTTATATTTTGAGATTGTTCATTTCTATTGAATGTTTATTAGAAATAGAAATTGAAATCCCAAATATTTTAACTATAATTTATAAAATAATTCAAAATATATAAAATCATTTGGAAACTTTTATTATACAAAAATAATATTTTAAATATATATATATATATATATATATATATATATATATATATATAACGATTTCATTTCATAATTATTTATTAAAGATTTCAGAGTTATGAAATATGTGTGGAAAGTAATAAAGTTGATCTTACAAAAAATTTCAAATCTTTCTATTCAATAAAGAAATATATATATTCCAGGTCTTTGTGTTACAATAAAGTACAAGGATAGGGTGTCATCGTAAACTAATTCTCGTTTAAACATTTTCCCTATCTTGATTGTTCTAGAAAATTCTAGATAAAATAGAAAATATAATATAATTTTTTTCATTGTTTTTTTTAAGTTGGTTGATTGTGGAATGAATATGTTTGTTTAGCAACATTTTTTTTAAGTTTGTTATTTTATAATTCTAAAAATTGTGTTTAAATGTTTTTAATATATATTTTACTATTTTAAGTTGAATATGTTTTATAAACATTTATTTTTATGATTTTAAAATTTTCATTCACTTAAAAAATCATTCTCATTCAGTAATTAGCAAGTTTAATTTTCAATAATATGAGTTAAAGAATTATAGTGCATCTTACTTTTTAACATAAATAGGTCACATACACTTCTAATCTCTCATTAAAATATCATAAATTTAAATCATTGATATTAATGAAACAAATATATTTTAAATTATGTAAACAAAAATGTAGTGTATATATTTTTCTATTTAATATATATATATATATATATATATATATATAAATTATTTGAATTATTTTTTAAATTTTTGGTCGTTTAGTGGAACACAATATTATGCTTTGATCTACATATAAATCCAATGTACCATTAATTTTATGTCAATAGGGATGATACAAAAATTTAAATAGTCATCCTACAAACATAATTATTGATTGGTTACAAGATGAGTATGTTTGCTTGCTCAACATCCCTCTCTCTTCTCTATAGCTTCAACCTTGCTCAACAATACACTCTCCTTTCTGGCTTCATAATTACTCTAATAAATATCTTTTTACCCTAAGATTCAAAATCATCATTCATTTTGTAGCATGAATAAATGAATCTAATTCAAATTTGCATCACATAAATCAAGGTTAATTTCTAAAATTATTCCATGTAACAATGTGAAAGAGGGGTTTAGAAGAATATTTAATTTTTTTCTTGCTTTCTCGTCCTTCTCCTCTATCCTTGGTAGCTTCATCTTTGCTCAACCTTCCTCTCTCTGCTTTCTGGCTTCATAATGCCATAGCTAATATATATCTTACTATTTTGAGAAACAAAATCCTCATTTGTTCATTTATTCGGTATTATGAAAAAATGGATCTAAATAAAAGTTGCATCATAATAATTTTAAACTAATTCCAATGTAATAATGATAGAGATGGGTTAGAATCTTAATTTTTTGCTTGCTTGTTTGGCCTTCCCCTATCTTGTTTTTAGCTTTATCCTTGGTCAACCTTTCACTTATGGCTTCATAATGCCTCTAATACATATTTTACTATCACAAGAATCAAAATCCTCCTTCATTCATTCACTTTATACAATGAATAAATGGATCTTAATCAAATTTGTAATGCATAAAATTAGGATTAATTGGTAAATTAATTCCAATGTAATAATGATAAAGAGAGGTGTTTACAATAATCTTTAATTTTTCATGAATCTATAAATTATCATCACATGTTGAAAATATAAAACAACTTCAAACAAGAAGAAAAGTTGAACCAATAAAAATGAGCGAATTGTAAAATGCTCACAAATTGTTAAAACCATTCATGGAACCATAGGTTGGTTTTTGAGAAACACTATACACATGTATAAAATTATTTAGTTAATCTATTCATCACGATTGGGACTTTGAGAACATTGCCCACATTTTTGAAATTTCATGTAGATCTCTTAAAATTTGATCTCCTTCTTCAAAATCCTAATAGGGAAACTAAACCTGCAAAAGATAAGGAAAACCATTATTTTAGGAATTATGCCCATGTTTAGCATTGATTTTAAGAATCAACTACTTATAAATCCCCTTAATGGTTCACAATATCACAAACAAAAATATAAGTGTGATGTAATTCAACAATGAAGTACAATGTGATGCAATTTCTACTCTACACGACTTTTAATGCTATAATAAATGCTACTATATTTCTTCTTAAATTAAATATTAAGTGATTCAAATTTCCTTATAATCTTTAATATATGCCTGAGTCTTTGAGTTTATTGTTTTTTGGCTCATTTACTACATGTCCTAAATGCACATTTATATTTATAGACTTTTTGAACTCAAATTAGAACCCTTTTGATGTGTAATTTAACACATAATAGGTACAAAAGGTTTATAAAATAAGACTTGAAACCTTGGGGGACCCAAAACTGGGTTTAAAAAAGATGTACAATGTTATAAATGTGCATTGTACATTTATGGGGGCACTTAAACATAAAATGTGACATTTCTGAGAAAATCCACATAAACATAGTGGAACATGACGGGAAGAAAGAGAGAAAGATGTAGAAAATAATGGGTACATGATGGGGAATAACCATAAACACAAGGAAAACATGCCAATAAGATTATAATATGGACCAATGATTAAATAAAACATATAGGTACCCTAGAATAATATAATTTTACAATTAATAAGTACCTTCAAACCAAATTATTGTGTTTACATAATTCTCCACTGTGTGTGTGCACATGCACATGCATGTTTTTGGTGAGAAGTTGCATTTGGTCAAGAGATAATAAACTAATCATCAAAGTGGTTGTACAAGATAAATCTAGACTCAATACGATAATATAGTTGTGATATGTAGAGAGTTAGAATGCTTAACACATGAAAAGAGGGTTTTTAATAGAAATACATGCATTTTGACTTACCTATGAACTATTAGAGATTAAAACTAAGAAAAAACTGTATAAGTAGTCTTGGAGTAAATCCAAAACATATGTGCAAATCAAAATAGTGTAAAAAACTACCAAAATCATACAGTTTGATATGGACAGGTAAGATTCAATTTTAGAAGTAGGGTTTGATTTTGGTAGGTGATGCCAAACTATGTCAAACCTTTGATGAATTACAAAATTGAGTTGCAGATCTTCCATAATCTCTTCTCATTTTTCCAAAACCTAGTCCACTTGCATTATTATCATAAACCTCTGATGGATTACCAAATTGAGTTGCAGATTTTTCATAATCTCTTCTCATTTTTCCAAAACCTAGTCCACTTATCTTATTATCATAAACCTCTGATGGATTGCCAAATTGAGTTGTAGATATTCCATAATCTCTTCTCCTTTTTACAAAACCTAGTACACTCCAAGAGACTTTTCAATAGCCTAAAAATGGGTATATTTATGAGGGTATAAATAATTCAAAACCCCAATTTTAGATATTTTGATAATCAACATTCATACAATCCAATAAGCCATCTAGTGTAATATGAAGATCTCAACCATTATCCCTGTGTATGAGATACAAATAACTAGTATATAATATATTATCTTTTACTATTCTTCATCTTTTGGTACAAGGGGTACATGCACTTCAATAGAACAAGGTTAGACTATAAATAAAACCATCTTCTAAACCACTAATCACCAAAAATCTAAAGAGGCCATTATTCCAAGCATGTTCCCTTCATAATCTTATTCTTATTGGTTGAGTGATTAACTTTTTTATTGAAATTGGTATTTTATTAACCCATTTTTACCTCTATAAATGTCAAATCCATTTGTAAATTTGGTCTATAACTTTAATTTCATTCTAAATTTATCCAATGAAATTGAATTAAATATTCAAATTTTGGCACTAAAAAGAGGTTGATTCTCTGTTCAAAATTGAGTTAATCTCTTATTTAATCAATTTTAATTTATATTAATGACAAATAATTGTTAATAATCATATTATTAGTGACTTGACAATATGAATTTGAATAATTTATAGGTATTAAATAGCATATTTAATTGTTTTGGATTGAATTTGATGATATGCTACTTGATATGAAAATTAAATAATATATAGTGTATGATGATGAATTTAAAGTTATTATATAATGTGTTGGTACACATGAAAATTTAATCAGTCAACTAATCATTTATTCTTCATTAATTTTTAAAGGATACAAAGACTACCTTAGGGTGCCATGTCTAGAAGGGAAGACCCTAAAAAATTCATGCATCCTCAACTAAAATTAATGAAATAAATTTTTTTTAACATCATTAGCTTTGAGAAACCTCCTATGGACAAGGGATTACATGAATAAATTTATGGTAGTATGACTTATCATTAGGTGCCATGATAAAATGTGGGGTTATACGACTATCTATGGGTAATTTGTGGCTGATCATGCCATGATTTTAGTTGGTTTTGTGTTTTATTAATAGAAAATAACACACACACACACACACACACACACACACACACACACACACACACACACACACACACACACACACACTATAAAATACTCTGAAACTCCTCTAATGTAATACCCTCAAACACAACTCAGCACTTGAATTAAAAACTAGCAATAAGGAAATCACCACACTTAAGTAAAATTTAAAAGGAAGAGATCATCCCATTTAAAGAGGATCACCACATTTAAGGAACATACACAACATTAGTTAATTAATTAATAAACAAAATTAATTATAAGGAAGGTTTCCACCCTTAGAGGAGACATATCTTTTGATGGAAGGCTATGAAGGTATTAATAATCAGTAATTGGTAGGAAGGGAATCATAAATCATGTATTCAAATTTATAACCATGTATAAGCATCAACTTTACCTTTACTTTTAAGGACAAAACCCCTTAACTGTATAACTAGATTTCAATGATAGTTCAACCCTTGTCATCTCACTAACCCAAGGATGAAACCCCTTGAGGATTTACATTTTATTATTTGAAATTGGAAACTATGAATATAATTTCATTTTATTACACAAAATTTTTAATTCAAGTGCAAATTCTATATTTATAAAATATTATCTTAAAGATAATTTCATGGAATCCAAACTATCATATAATATTCTGACTAGGAATATTATAGTGGTATTAGAGATTTTGATCCTGCCAGCTTGTGGAACAAAAAATTATATGCAAGATAATAATAAGAATGTTATGTATTACAAAAGGATAAATAAAACTAAGGAGACAATCCAACCAAAAGGAGAAATGGAAGATTATAGAGATATTAAGAGGGTAGATAAAATTATCCAAGGTCAAGAATAATTGGCAAATACAATGGAACAAACAGCCCTTACCATGAAAATGATGATGAATTCCAATACACAAAAGTAGAAACTAGTTCATCCATATCTAAGATCAAATGTAAAATAAACACCACATCATCACATCGACATTGCTAACCAACATTCATTTTAAGATAAGAACCAAATGAAGAAATTCTAAAATTATTTAATGATGAGCTTATAACTTGCTTCGAGGCATATCAATCACTTCTGGAGGGAATCCAAAGGGGAATTACCCTACAAACTTATATGTAAATGAGAAAAAAATGGAGGTGTATCTTGGCTAGAATATAAACAACAAAATAGACAAAGGGATATGAAACATGCATTACGAAAAATGTCACTATCACTTTTTGATGGTATAAACAAATCTACAGCTAGGGCATGGATACAAAAGTTGGACACATACATTTTGTCATGTCCAATGATGGAAGAGGAAGCCATAAAAATTTTGAATCTCCATCTGGAAGGTATAGCCCATGAATGGTGGTTCCATAAATGGGTCACCCAAGGACATAGCCGTATCAATTATATGATAATTTTCCAAATGATTGATTCAAATGTTTGATAGGGTAGATCCTGAAGTCCATTTTAGGGAATTAACACTATTAAAACAAAACAATAGTGTGGATGAATACATAGTAAAATTTCAAAGATTATTAGTAATTGTTTTATACATGTCTGAAAAAAGACTCATATTATTATTCATGGAAGGTTTAATGGAACCTTTGAGAGGCTTATTCTAATATCAATTAATGAATCCAAATATTATCAAGACAAATAAAAATCCAATAAGGCGAGATTCTAAACAATAGCCAATTTTTATTCCTGTTGAATGATTCAAGTAATTATAAACCATGCATAATAATCCTCAACTTGGAATTGGAGTTGACATGCAAAATTTAGAACTCTAAAAATAAATAAAACTTGCCCTGTTATTTTTACTAGCTACTATTTTTAGTAACTTTCATATAGAAGTGTGTGCATCTCTAAAAATCTCTAAAAATAAACTAAACAATAAAATTAACCTATCAGATGGATTTCAATTGAAGTTTAAGTTTGGTTACGAAAATAAATAAGTTATAAATTTAGAAAAAACTTGAAAATAAAATTAAACTACAATTTTAGACCCTCGGATGGCCACATATGGCCTCTAAAAAAAATTGAAAATGTCCCATTATAGAAATTGCAAATTATGGATGCATTTAAATTTTTGATCCAATTTTTTTGGCATGAATATGGGCACAAATGGAGCTACATATCAAAATTTATATCCTTCAAGAGTTTGACCTCTTTTTCTATGTCATTCTCCTTTGGTTGAAAATAATTTAGTTCCTGCGAGTTGCTCTGATTGTACTACTACCATTTCTTCTTATCAATCTTAATTAGCACCCATTATATAATCCAAGTGTTGTCTTCTTATTTTAATCCTTCCCACTATACTAAATACCTATCATAACTTACTTTCCTTGTGTTTACTATCTTCTTACCCAGAACTTGCAGTATCTTTTATTTCTTCTTCTTTGGCACATGTTGATTCCAATCTCCTTATTCATCTTCTTCACCTTCACCACATTTTCTATGGAAATCATATAATTATAAAACATTAAATACTTGAGAGATATCAAAATTTTGTGGCAAACTCACCTCATAAACATTGTCATTGATTTTCTTCATAATTGTGCATGGTCTAATTTTATTATACTTCAACTTGTTATATGTTCCTTTCATAAATCTCTCTTTCCTCAAGTAAATCATCACTAAATATCCTTCAAAAAAAATTGACCTTCTTATGACATTTGTTTCCACTTTATATTTCTCACTATTTTTTTGTAATTTTCTTCTTACTTCATCTTGTAATTGTTGTATATGTTCTACAAATGCTTCTACATAATCACTATCTTGTTTTGAAATTGGTATATTAGAGGTAAAATAATTTAGAAGGGTGGGGGTGAATTAGGGATGTAAGATAATCCAATTAAATTCTCAAATCTTAAACATTTAGCATACAATAACTTGATCAAATAACATAAAAATGAAATCACATACATCCAAAGCATACATAAGAACATATATCACATGAACACATCATATACATTGGAAACCCTCTTGGGGGATAAAACTAACTGAACCCTACAAGATGGACTAAAATCCTATCATAACAAGATAAAAAATTTAGACTAGCACAAATTGATCAAGGAACTCCTATCCCTTAGTTTAGTGAGACACCAATTCCACAAGGAGCTACTGCCCCTATCTAGATGAGCACCCACAATAACTAAACCTTTAGTAAGCTTTACCTTGTAAGGAAGAACTAACCCCCTAAAAAACCAAGCACACACTCAAATACCTCAATAGATCACCTTGAACACCTGTTTCTACTCTTCAACTAATGATGATCACCTTTGTTTACACTCTTCACCTCCAATTTATCTAAAGATACCTCTAGGGCTAACTTCCTCAAACTGCCTCTTCTAGGCTCATTAGCTCCAATGACCTATGTGTCCTCCTACATCAACTTTGTCAAATAAACATATAAAATAGTTCTCAAACTCTAATGATCCTAACTAACATGTAACTTCTCTTTCAAAATTTCTCTTCTTCACTTGAATTTGCACATCCACAACTAACTCAATTAGTCTAATTATACCTTGTATTTATACCACTCTCTTCCTTTAACCCATCTTGGTCAACCAAGATGATTTTAATATTTGAACCACATTTAACATGGGTCTATACATGTTACATGTGATAACCACACTCTTCATAGGTTATTCATTACCTCATTAGTCCAAACTACCATTAGGTCTTGGTGAGACCTAAAACAATTAGGCCTTCATACTTACACATTACATGTGAGACTATTTGGACCACCTTAATCCTTTACCAATGATTTGAACACATCAAACATATTTCTAATATCCCCTTTATTACTCCCATATGGGTCCATTATACTTGTAACACCAACTCAACACTCGAACCTACCAATTAGGTATCTTGCTCTTCAAGTCTTTAAATATAGAAAACATAGTATCAAACTTCTAAAGAAAACACTCAAGTATTTCATATATCCATATGATAATATTATATGGGTGAATCCTTCAAGTCCTATGTAATACTTCCATTTAATTTAGACACTTCAACACAAGTTCTAATCACTCAAATTAACTCTCACAAAATGACCACTCAGACTAGTCATACACAATCAAAATATAGTTATACTATTTTGAATCTCCATATATGATTAGGGGAAAATTATGAAAATCAATGCCTTATAATAAGAATTAAATAATTATATATAATTTTCATACTCATTTTCTTCTTTAATTATGCTTAGAACACGTTTAATTCACACCTACAATATGGTCACTCAATCTACCAGTGCATTTAACAAACACAATCAACTTCTAAAGTAATTGTTCACATTGAATATGGATTTTTAAAACATAAAAAATCCATAAATATAGTATTAATAGAGTATAAAACACTCTCCAATAGTTATATCATCTTAAAACATTAAAATACTATCAATAACAACTCAATTATCCTTCTTAGGTCATATGCAGAACATGTTCAAACACCCAGTCAAATTTTGAGCTCAATATTTTTTATTGTACTAACATTCAAACCTTATAAATAGATACTATGGATTCACCTTGAATTTATTTATAACTTTACTTTTTACATCACCTTCAAATTCATCCTAGATCAAAATATATGATCAAAAAACTGAGCACTAGTTTTTCTTTTATTAAATTCAAATACCAACGGTCACTGTGTAAACATTAAACATTAGACACTTTGACCTCATCTCATACTCCATGAAAATTTTGAGAAAATACGCACCATTTATATACTTATAAGTATCCTGATATTTATCTTTTAGTGCTTACCATTGATCTTCGATCATAACTCCTGTAATTGTGTCACTTGGTAGCTATGCATGCCTTCTACACATTTGACTCTTTGACTAGAACTACACTATCAATCTCTATCAGTATGAACACCTATGAACCATTGATCTTCTATCAACTTAAAAATATTGAGACACATTTCACAATTGCATTCACCTTTAATTTTTTGACTTCACATGCAATATTGGTTCATAATCTAGATGACGAATACTCATCATTAGATCTCTTGACTAATGACCTCAAAATTCAACATATTTAAACTTGACAGTCTCTGGCCCATCACATTCTACAAGAAAAATGTTTAAGGCTTATAACTTGATCTATAAAACAATTCAAGAGTCCAAATTTTTAGGGTACCTTCTTGGTACTATAGATAACATCTCCATGAAAACCTTCGACCACTTTTGACTTTTTAAGTACTTGTAATAAATGCATAAACTTGTTGGTTCATTCATATCTACATGATGTACAATGATCGTCTAGTTTCTCTTAAGCTATAATATGCATGTTTCTCATTCTATAAGATCAAATAACACATCAGAACTTCATCAAGATATTTATGTATGCCTTACAACCTCTTCTTTTTCCTTATTGATCTACACATGCCATATATTCTCCAAGCTATCAATTTTATCATTTTTTCATTAATGCAATATGAATCTCATGCTCTTTTTGACATCGATGATAACCTAACATCAAAGATCATGCTCAACATGGTAACTGCACCAAATCTAAAACATTCATATGATTTCTCCCATAAACAATTTAAAATATTGATTTACCTATTGATCTATTCACTGAACTATTATATGTAAACTCAACTTTTGGTAAATCCAAGTCCCATTACTTGGGATTCTCTCAAACAATGTATTTCAAAAAATTTCACAAGATCTTATTTGTAACTTCCATCTATCCATTTGTTTGGGGATGGTATACACTACTAAATTATAGCTTAGTCTCTATTTATTTTCCATAAAGTCCTTTCAAAATGACTTAGAAATTTTGTGTCCCTATCTAAAGTAATGGTTTTTAGAACACCATGCAATCTCAAATATTCTTTAAAAGTAGTTCTACAAATCTAGTGGCATCATTGGTTTTCTTACATGCAATAAAGTAAACTATCTTATAGAACCTATATATAACAACAAAAATTGAGTCATTACCTCTATGTGTGTTTGATAATCTGAATACAAAATCCATACTCAAATTTATCCATGGTCCTCTTGGAATCAATAATGACATGTATAACCCTGTATTCTATGCATGTCCTTTAGACACCTAACATATCTTGTACCTTGAAACATATCTTGTCACATCTATCTTCATCTTTAGCCATAAATAGTTCTTCTCCACCAAAGTTATTGTCTTTGTCTTACTTAAATGTCTAACTAAACAACCACTATAAAATTTGTATATAACAACAAAAATTGAATCATTACCTCTCTGTGTATTTGGTAATCCCAACATAAAATCCATACTCACATTTTTCCATGATCCTCTTAGAACCGTTAATGACATGTATAACCCTATATTCTATGAATGTCCTTTAAATACCTAACATATCTTGCACCTTAAAACATATCTTGTCACATTTATCTTCATCTTTATCCAAAAATTCTTTTCCTCCTCCAAAGTTATTATATTTATCTTACCAAAATGTCTAGCCAAACCACCACTATGCAATTCTCTTATAATATTCCCTTTTAGAGAACCAATTGGAATACATAATTATTTCCCCTTGAAGAGATAACCATCCTGCATAATGTACTCTTTATAAACATTACTTGTATCACCTATCAATGGATTAATTCATTGTTCAAAATAGTAGTTATCAACCCCACTAACCTACTAAAAAATCCATCAACACTTCAAGAATCAATTAAGAATGCCCTAGATTTGGAAGATTTAAATTTAAAAAGTAAAAATATGCCACCCATCTAACCTATGGAAATTGGAAGTGGTCTACTGAAAAATCAATCCTATGGGCAAAAGAAACCAATACAAACGAGTGGATCTCATCCTTGTGAGACACCAAAGTCAAATAAGGAATTGGAAATAAGGAATGAATTAAGGAGGAAAAAAAATGTTTTACTTGTAAAGACCCATGGAATCTAAGCCATCATTACATGGGAAAAGGGAAATTTTACTACATCAAGGTTGGCCTAGAAAGTGAAACAAAAGAAGAAGAAATAAAATTAAACAATGGAAACCAATCATAAATAATGGCAGAAGAGACCACAGAAGGAACATTTGCCACTCTCTCAAGAGCACCTTGATAGCATCCATTCTAAGTAAGAGGAACATTGTGAGGGCAAAGAATTATAGTCTTAGTTGATAGTGGGGCTACCCATAATTTTATTGATGAAATTTTGGCTAAGAAAAATTGGTCTAAAATAAGAAGAATTCAAGGGATTTTTGGTAATAGTTATTGAAGGATTTACTCTTCCATGTACAAAGAGATGTATTAGTGGTGATCAAAATGGGATCAGCCTAAACCATTAAAATGGGGTTATGGGAGAGAAATCCAAGCATCATGTCGATAGGTGAAGTGGTAGAATTCTACACCATAGATGGTAAGACTCTAGTAGTCGAAAGCATCATTGAATATTTATAGCTTATGCTCTAACCCAAGTAGAATGGACCATGTGTAATCCCTTTTGAATCATCAAGGACCACCTTTAAAGGATAAATACTCTTTGGGATCTTCCCAAAGATCTACTAGTTTAGTTAAATATCTTATGTGTTCTCCTAATGGATAAATTATCTTCGAAGGAGAAACAATGCATTCTTGGGATCTTTGCGTTCCCTAGTTATTCCACAAATAAATCTAACTTTGGGAGGACATGAAATAAATGATGATTTCTATGTCATTAATGGTGAAATATATTTGGTCTTAGGAGCACAATGGTTGTATTCATTGGGTGAGTTTATCCAAAATTATCAGACAATGGAAATTAAGTTCAAATCAAATAAAAGGGAAATAGTTTTGAAAGGCATGGACAATGGTATCCCTCAGATAGTAATGGAAAAAATAATGGAAATGACATTTAAGAAGGGGAATGTAGAATGGATGGTATAATGTTTGATTAGCACCATAAAAGAAGAACATGAAAACATCATAATGATATTCGACCTATCATCATGAGGTATGCCACAGTATTTGATAACCTACCACTCAAACTACCCCCAACGAGAGGCTTCTAACATATCATTGATTTGGAACCTAGAATGAAATCAGTAATAACTAACCCTTACCAACATCCAAAGATTTATAAGGATGAGATTGAAAAATACATAAGATGTTAAGGTGTGGAGCTAAAAGCTTCACCAAAGGAGTGCTTTGCAAAGTTGCTAGATTACACAGTCACCAGCGTCAGTCAGGAGAGACCGACGTCAGTTAGGAGCAGACTAGGAGATGCCAGCATCGGTCAAGGATCGGCTGACGTAGGTCACAAGCAAGTAGTCAGGAACTAATGTCGGTTACCTGTGCTTCCAAAAAGCTATTTTCATGGACAGAACAAAATGTTTGCATGATAGGATTAAGTGTTAGTCTTAAGTCCGCATCTCTATTTTAAGTAAGACTGTTTTAAGCCTTAGATTAGTAGGCATATCTAATGGTTGTAAAGGCATGCTCATGTTTCCTAATATTATATATTGGGATAGATATTCATAGCTCATTAGAGAATTGTTAAAAAGGACAGTACTGTATAATACATGTATATGTGAATAAATCCAAGTGTTGGATTTGATTGTAACTCTTGAGGGAAAGACATCTAGGAAGAGATATGTACATCTGAGAGAGGTGTGGAAGAAAAGAAATTTCTTCAATTGTAATTCTTTCTGTAAAGAGTTTAATACAAGTTTTCAGGGTGGTTTCTTGTATATCTTGTTTCTTGTTAATTCTGATTCTTGTTACTTATCTTTCTGGTTTTATTCCGTATTAGTTGCTTGCATAAGTGTAATCAAGATTGTTGATTGATCCCCAGCAAATTGGTATCAGAGCATTTATGTTCTAGGTACCTGTCAAACTGGTATCAGAGCTCAGGTTCACTAATAGGTGGTTCAGATCTGTGTAGTGTGTATTGATTATAGGTTATTCACATGGATTTCTATTTGAGTGGGAGAAGCAATGGCAAAAGAAGGTAAACTGAGAATGGAGAAGTTTAATGGCAAGAATTACCAATTATGGAGAATGCAGATAGAGGATTATCTATATCAAAAGGATCTATACTTACCGTTAGGTAGGATTGCAAAGAAGCCCACAGACATGGATGATGAAGAATGGGAAGTTCTTGATAGAAAGGCTCTGGGGTCTATAAGATTGATTCTGGCATCTACTGTGATATCTAATTTATCACAGGCAAAGTCAACAGTCGATTTAATGTCTACTTTAGCAAATATGTATGAATAACCCTTAGCTTCAAATAAGGTATATCTTATGAAGCAGTTATTCAATTTGCAAATGAATGAAGGTGGATCTGTGTCTAATCATCTAAATGATTTCCATGGAATTGTAAATCAATTAAGTTCAGTCAAAATTGTGTTTGATGATAAAATTAAAGCTCTATTAATCTTATGCTCATTACTTGAGAGCTGGCATAGCTTGGTAATGGCAGTTAGTAATAATGCTTCTACCTCAAATATTTTAAAAGTAGATGATGTTGTTAGCATTATCTTGAATGAAGAAATCTGCAAGAAAAGCACAGAGGAAACATCAAGGAACGCTTTAAGTTTTGAGAGTAGGGGAAGGCAAAAAGAGAAGAGCAAGAAAGGGAGATCAAGGTCTAAGTCAAAGATGAGAGGAGGATCCAAATCAAGAAATGGCAGGAGGACAGCCTGCTAGAATTGTGGAAAGATAGGGCACATAAGCAAAGATTGATGGTCAAAGCCTAAGGAGGACAATCAGCACGATGAAAAAGAAGAAGCAAAGATTGCAGGTATTACATAAGATGCTTTAATATTCTCTTTGCATAATAATACATAATCTTGAGTTTTAGATTTTGGTGCATCTTTTCATGCTACCCCCAATAGAGAATATTTCAGTGACTATGTCCAGGGAGATTTTGGAATAGTATACTTAGGGGATGATGAGCCATGTAGAATGATTGGCAAAGGAAAAGTGTAGCTGAAGATGCAGAATGGCAACACATGGGTGTTGAGAGATGTTATGCATGTTCCTAGCTTGAAGAGAAATTTGATTTTTGCAGGAAAGTTAGGGGATGAGGGTTCTACAGTAACTCTCACAGCTAAATCTTGGAAGGTTACCAAGGGTGCACTTGTATTGGCCAGAGGTAAGAGAGAAGGTACTCTCTATTTATGTAATTGTATTACTAACAATTCTCCTTCTGTATTATCTACTTCAGATGTAGATGCAAAGATGTGGCATCATAGGCTTGGCCACATCAGTGAGAAGGGAATGTCAATTCTTAAGTCAAGAGGTAAGCTTTCAGATTTGAAAAGCATAGATCTAGATTTTTGTGAGCACTATGTTTTTGGGAAACAGAAGAGAGTGAGTTTTCTCAAGACTGGGTCAACAAAGAAGAAGCATAAGTTGCAGCTTGTTCACACAGACGTGTGGGGACCGGCTCAGGTTGCTTCTATTGGAGGATCACAGTACTATGTTTTGTTCATAGATGATGCTACAAGAAAGGTATGGGTCTATTGTATTAAGAAGAAATCTGATGTATTTGAGACTTTTAAGATTTGGAAAGCTATGGTTTAGAATGAAATAGGCAGGAGATTAAAGTGCTTGAGATCTGATAATGGTGGTGAGTTCTACAGTCACAAGTTCAACTGGTATTGTTATATGCATGGAATACACAGGTAAAGGATTGTTCCAAGGACACCTCAGCAAAATGGAGTTACTAAAAGGATGAACAAAACAATAATGGAGTGTGCACGGTGTATGAGGTTGGATGCTGGGTTGCCCTTAGAGTTTTGGGTAGATGCTGTGGATACAGCAGTGTACCTAATTAACAGAGGACCCTCTACAACTCTAGACGGTGGAATTCTAGAAGAGGCATGGATAGGTAAAAAGGTAGATCTCTCATTTCTCAAAGTTTTTTTGTTGTGAATCCTTTGTGCACATTGATAAGGAAAATAGAAAGAAGCTGGATGCTAAGTCTATGAGGTGCACATTTATTGGCTATGGCTCAGGAGATTTTGATTTTAGGTTTTGGAATCTAGGAACTAACAAAATAATTAGGAGCCGTGATGTTGTTTTCAATGAAAAAGTGATTTATAGTGATCAGCTGAGGAAGCTGAATCAATTTTGGCAGAGCAATGGAGAATTGGACGAGGTGACGGTCCAAAATGAGCTTGCAGGAAGAAATAATCACTTACAAGAAAACACATAGACTGACGTCAACCAGGCAGGAATTGACATCGATAGAACAAAAACTGATGTCGATCAAACAGTGACCGACGTCAGCTAGGAAAGAACTGAGGTCAGTCATGGAAAATTGACGTCGGTCAGTAACAGGCCTGGAAGTGACCGAGGTCACTCACTGTCAGAGAATTTGGGCAGACAGCATGTTGTGAATGAGTCTCAGACGCCCATCAGGTGGTCAAAAAGGTAAGTAAACCTCCAATTCGATATTCCCCTTCATTATTCTATTTATTGCTTACTGATGGTGGAGAACTAGAGAGTTTTGAAGAAGAAATATAGGTAAAATCCAAGAATCAGTGGGAGCATGGAATAGTTGAGGAAATGGATTCCTTGAAAGAGAACCAAATGTGGGATTTGGTTGAGCTGCCAGCAGGAAAGAAGACACTGAAGAACAAATGGACCTATAGATTGAAGGAAGGTGAGAATGGATAGATGAGATATAAGGCCAAATTGGTAGTGAAAGGATTTGCACAGAAACCAGGTATTGACTTTGGCAAGATTTTTTCTCCTGTAGTTAAAATGACTTCTATACGAACTGTATTGTCTTTAGTTACTATTAAGGATTTGCATCTTGAGCAGCTTGATGTTAAGACAGCATTTCTTCATGGAGATTTGGATGAATAAATATATATGGAATAGCCAAAAGGATTTGAGGTCAAAGGTAAGGAGAAGCAGTGTGCAGATTGAAGAAAATCTTGTATGGCCTCAAGCAAGCTCCTAGACAATGGTATTTGAGATTTGATAGGTTTATGACTGAGCATGGCTATAGTAGGTGTCAATCTAACCATTGTGTGTATTTTAAGAGATTGGATAATGGTAGATATATTATTCTGTTGTTATATGTAGATGATATGCTAGTTGCAGGATCACACATACAGGACATCTCTGAGCTTAAGGTGAAATTAGCTCACACGTTTGCCATGAAGGATTTGGGAGCAGTAAAGAAAATCCTTGGCATGAATATTAAGAGAGACAGGAAAAATCACAGGTTGACTTTGTCTCAAGAGGATTATGTGATCAAGGTGTTGAAACAGTTCAATATGGAGGATGCAAAACCGGTAAGCACACCTATGGCTCGACATTTTAAGTTGAGTAAAGAACAGTGTCCTAATTCACATGATGAGGTAGAGTACATGAGGAAAGTTCCATATGCTTCCATGATTGGGACTTAATGTATACAATGGTTTGTAATAGACCGGATATTGCCCAAGCAGTGGGAGTTGTAAGTAAGTATATGGCCAATCCAGAGAAAGAACACTGGAAAGCAGTTCAGTGGATCCATAGATATCTGAGAGGAACCAGCAGTAGGCATTTGTGCTATGGTGGTTCAGATATTTCTCTACATGGTTATGTAGATTCAGATATGGCAAGTTATTTGGATGGTAGGAAGAGCACCACAGGATATGTTTTCACTGTTGGTGGAACAGCAATTAGCTAGATTTCTAAGTTGCAGAAGGTTGTTGCCTTGTCAACTACAAAAGTAGAATATATTGCAGTCATAGAGGCTAGCAAAGAGATGATATGGATGACACGATTCATGGAAGAGCTAAGAAAGGAGAAAGAGAGTTGCAGATTGTATAGTGACAGTTAGAGTGCAATTCATTTGGCTAAGAATTCAGCCTTTCACTCAAGAACAAAGCATATACAGCTTAGGTACCACTTCATAAGATAGGTATTGGAGGATGGTGAGTTGAAGCTAGAGAAGACCCATATAGATAAGAATCTTGCAGATATGCTAACTAAGCCAGTAACAAAGGAGAAGTTAAATCTTCGTTCAACTTCTGTTGGTCTTCATGATTGAGTTGAAGATGGAGGAGCTAGAAGATGTTGCTGTATAGGTACTGGTGCAGCTATTTATCTCCAAGTGGGAGATTGTTAAGGTGTGGAGTTAAAAGCTTCACCAAAGGAGTGCTTTGCAAAGTTGCTAGATTACATAGTCACCAGCATTGGTCAAGAGAGACCAACATCGGTCAAGAGTAGACCAGGAGATGCCAGCGTCGGTCAGGGATTGGCCGACATCGGTCACAGGCAAGTAGGCAGGAACCGATGTCGGTTACCTATGCGTCTAGAAAGCTATTTCCATGGACAGAATAGAATGTTTGCATGATAGGATTAAGTGTTAGTCTTAAGTCCGCATCTCTATTTTAAGTAAGACTGTTTTAAGCCTTAGATTAGTAGGCATATCTAATGGTTGTAAAGGCATGCTCATGTTTCCTAATATTATATATTGGGATAGATCTTCATAGCTCATCAGAGAATTGGTAAAAAGGACAGTACTATATAATACATGTATATGTGAATCAATCCAAGTGTTGGATTTGATTTTAACTCTTGAGGGAAAGAGATCTAGGAAGAGATCTATACATCTGAGAGAGGTGTGGAAGAAAAGAAGTTTCTTCAATTGTAATTCTTTCTGTAAAGAGTTTAATACAAGTTTTTAGGGTGGTTTCTTGTATATCTTATTTCTTGTTAATTCTGATTCTTGTTACTTATCTTTCTGGTTTTATTCCATATTAGTTGCTTGCATAAGTGTAATCAAGATTGTTGGTTGATCCCCAGCAAATTGGTATCAGATCATTTATGTTCTAGGTACCTATCATAAGATAGCTTTTAGAGATAGGACACATTAGGCAAAGTGCTATTCCATTTGCTTCTTTAGTTGTGTTGGTCAAAAAGAGATGAGTGGGCCAATGCAATCTTAGAAGGAAAAAATAATACAAACATTATAAAGTAGTAGAAGAGCTCATTCTCTACAAATATAGAATATTCTTGGTGGCTAATTTTAACATTAAGTGTAAGCTCTTAAAGGCCATACATAATGATCCATTAGTAAGTCATCTTTGTTTTGTAAAGACATACAAATAATTAAGGGATAATTTTTTTTGGAAAGGACTTGAAATCAAAGTCCTTGAATACATTTAGGAATGACCCACTAGCTAGAAAAATAAAATAGAACATTAATTTCCCATCGAGTTGTTTCAACCTTTGCCCATTCCTAATAAAACTGGGAAAACATCTCTCTAGATTTCATTTTAGGACCACCCATGGTCCAAAGACAAAGCAACCTTTATGTATTTGTGGACTGATTAAAAAAATATGCTCATTTCTTTCCACTCCCCAATAAGTATGATGGTTCTATGATAGTTGGAATATTTTTTAAAGAGGTTTCTAAGATTCATGGACTATCAATGAATATAGTTAATGATAGGGACACTAAGGCCATGAGTGTTTCTTTGCAAGAACATTTCCAATTGGTAGGTACTAAGTTAACCCCAAGTACAATTTATCATCCTCAAGTGGATGGTCAAACATAATCCATAAATAAATGGATTGAGTGGTACTTAAGGAATTATGTAACTGGGGAACAAAATGCTTGGGTTAAATGGTTATACTTAGGATAATTTTGCTACAATACTTCTCATCACATATCTATTGGAATGTCACCACTCATTTTATGGGTATGATGTTAAAACATTTGTATGCCTGGTCACTCTAGATAGTAGGGTTCCCAGAGCCAAGGATCTAATACAACAACATCAAGACATCCTAATAACTCTAAAGGATAATGTTTAGCACACCCAAAATCATCAAAAGTTGCATGTGGATCAACGTAAAATATGATGGACTTTTGAATTTGTAAATATGGTGTATTTAAGGTTATAACCTTATAGACAATCTTCTTGTAAACAAAGTGGTGCTGAAAAACTCAAGCCTCAATTTTATGAGCCATACCAGATTATAAGAAGAATGGGAGAGGTAGCATATGAATTGGATTTACTAGGTCACAAATAGATACATAATTTATTCCATGTGTCTTACCTAAAATGATTATTGGACAACATATTATTCCTTCCATGGAATTACCCCCTATTAATGAGGAAGGTAAATTAATTCTATTACTAGAGACTATTCTTGATACTCGTGAAAATAAGTTAAGAAATAGAATAATCAAAGAATATTTAGTTCATTGGAAAAATTTGCTAATAAAATATGCCATGTGGGAAGGCACAGTAATTCTTGAACATCCCTTGAATTAAAAACCAACAATAAGGAAATCATCACACTTAAGGAGAATTAAAAAAGAAGAGATCATCCCATTTAAAGAGGAGTTCCACACTTAAGTAACATACTCAACAGTAGTTAATTAATTAATAAACAACAATAATTAGAAGGAAGGTTGCCACCCTTGGAGGAGACGTATATTTTGTTGGAAGACTATGAAGGTATTAATAATCAGTAATTGTTAAGAAGGGAATCGTCAATCATGCATTCAACTTTACAACCATGTACAATCATCGACTTTACCATTGATTTTAAGGGCAAAACCCCTTAATTGTATAACCAGATTTCAGGAATGGAAACCCTTGTCATCTCACTAATCCAAGGATGAAAACCTTTGAGGATTTATATTTTATTATTTGAAATCTAAAATTTTGAATAATATTTCATTTTATTATTTAAAATTATTAATTCAAGTGCAAAGTCTATATTTATAAAATATTATTTTAAGAATAATTCAGGGGAATCTAAATATCATATAATATTTTGATTAGGAATATTACATATAAGTACTCATAGACATTTGAAAGTACCAAAAGACACCTATAGTTACATAGAGATATATTCATCTACCCTCATTAATATTTTGTAGATACTTGAAAATATATTTAAATACATTGAGCTACATGGAGCTACCTAGACATACCTAGATGTACATGTAACAATGTTAAATAACTACATTAGTGTGTCATTTTATTCAAGAATTGGATGTTATTTGAATATTCATTGATCATTTTAAGGAACTAGTTGTTAAATTTATGAACTAGTGACAATCATTGATGTTAGGGATTTGATCATATTAAAGAGTGCATAAATTATGAACCCACGATATAGTGTGTGCCATTGATTTGAAAGGGGTGAATGTTAACCATTGAATTTTTGTGTAAACATTTAATTGAGAGTCATCCTTTATGGCTTAAATATTTTAATGAGTGAGCATATTTTAAAGTTTTTCTTTAATAAAAAAATTGATTATCTTATGGTCTAACAAATGAATAATGGTCCTTTAACTTGATAATGAATCAACATGAGTTGTTGATGAATCTATAGAAACATAATTTTAGTACAATCAATGTTATCACTATTTATTTTACATGTTTCGTGCACTTGGTTCATGTGCGTAAGTATGGATATTTTTTAGTACAATTTCCCCTAATGATTGTCCTTGTATTTCATTTTATTAACTTAGGGTTTCCTTGAAAACTTGATTTTTTCTTGCTTTAGGTCAATTAAAATACCTCCATTAAATTTGGATTGACTAAAAACCTATATATAGACTATTTATTCTCCTCAGTAAGACCTCAGATCCTCTTGGAATATCTGAAACATTTTTTAGGATTTTTACTTGACCATATTAATGGGTTCCATGATTATGGTTGACCATATTCATGGTTGATTTTGGTCTATTTTTTTAGGTACTTTATGACTCATGTTGGTTTATTGGGCATTGATTGTTAGTTTTAACTATTTCCTATGGTCATCCTATATATGAATGTGTCCTTATAAATCCTATATATTATTTGACCAAACATTTGTCCAAGGGAAATTAACCTAATTCAAAATAAGTTAAATAATGTGCATTAGATAGATCTAACATAGATAAGTCTAAATCATTAATCAAACTAATAAAATGTAATGAAAATTAAAAAAGTGGAACATGCAAGTAACTAAGACAATAAATAGTAATGAACTGATAAAGAGGGTTGAAATATGACACATTTAGGTTTTGAACTTTGGAAATAAATTGGGAAAGTGCAACTTACTAGGTAGGTCTATGTCAAATTTGCATATTAAATTATGAAAAGAAGGATTTGATGCTTCACCTATAACCACAATTGGGAATATTTGATAGGTAATAACATACATCATATGTGTAACAACCATATATGTCCTCAACTACTAAATTTTTACTCATCTATTATAGATTATGGATTTTTATATGCAAGTGCATTCTCAGATGTTATACAATGTTATGCAAGTACAATATAGAAATACTAAACATAGTATTTTGTTTTGAATTATTTTCACTCCTTGATGTAACACTTTAAAAATGGTTGCAAAGAAAATGCATGCAAATTTACCTAGCATGAGCTATCCCTTGAAGAGTTACGTCTACATATCCCACATGCTTGTAATCAAATTCAATGTAGTTTTATTGTGAAAATGAGTGTATTTTTGTGTAAGGGTTTAATATAGTCTCTCCTAGTGAGGTGAAATTCAAAATATGTGAACATACATACCTAAACCCTCCTTTTTTACAAGTTGATGGTGTTAAAATGCTTGGATAATATTGAAGAATCAAGATGATGGCTCCATCACAAGTGTAAAGATATATTTGATCATTGAAGGCTCTAACTATAATAATTGACAAAGATTCATTATTCATTTAATACTTGAATGTTACATTTTTCTCACTTGACTATAGAGTGATTTGATTATATAGGGATCTCAAGGACATGACACATGAAGGCTGACCTTGGAATATTATAATAAGCTAAAGTCAAAATGCATGGAATCAAGCAATGATAGGAAGGACCCACAAAAACAAAAATGATAGATTTTATGGGTTACCAAATGTACTTATGATAGATTCAACAAAGTATCAAATTCTACCCAAGATAAATAAGTGTCCATAATAAAGACAAACATTTTAGAAAATGAATGGGTACGACTAAAAACCTGAAAATAAATAAATCTAATGGAATGTCAAAGACATCTAGAGGGATCAAAGGATAGAGATAATCTAGTGTGGGATAGATAATGTAAAAAATTAGTCAAATATACATAATTGGACCAATTATAATAAAACTAAGAAAATAGATCATGGAAAATATTATTGTACCAAATTAGGTGTCTACATGATCCCCCTACTTTGATGTGCATATGTGATGTGAATGCTTGTGTGCGTCAAAGCAAAAAAATAATAAATTGAAACATGTACCATAACTTACTTGGGGAAGGATGGATGAATCAAATGATGCATGTAATAGACTCCACCCACATGCATTTTCATAACTTATAAATTATAAAATATCTAGAAGAATTAGTCAATTGAAAATAAGTTATCATTGTCATATTATGTCATAATGAATATAAAAATGTAAATAAAACTAAAAGGGAATATATGATCATATGAATTAATACACCTAAGGGTACATGGACCATGTTTTTGTGACAAAATAACATCTTATCACACTATTCTAGTGATTAGAATTTTTAGATTGAGTCAAGATAACATTTTGCTTCTTAATCCTAGAATCCAATACATGGCATTTAACCATATTTTTAACATTCATTTCGATCAATTCATCTCATATCTCTTGATTTTTTAATTAATTTTGATAAATTAAAATCAATTCCTAATATTATTTATAAATATTAAAAATATTTGCATATATTCCCCCATTTTGAGGTGAGGGATTATAAAAATTGTTCATGCAATCACTCATCTCAAAATAAATTTTTATATGCATAACATGTCTGACATAATATAGTTATAGCTTGGTGAAGTCCTTTAAAAATAGTGAAAAAACACATGTATTTAACCATCATAAAATATTATCATGTATTTCTCAATATTAAGATGTGCATTCTCATATGAGGATGATATAAATAGGTTTACAAAAATGCCTCAATGAATTTTACATATTTATACTTGACATATTTATTAATGATATTAAGGAGATATGTAGGGGTATAATGCTTAAAAATTAAAAAATAAGATAAGGATGAATAATATTCCCCTAAGACAATTAGTTAAAGTAATGAAGCACACAAAAAATAGTAGTATGCCTCAATAGATAAATGGTAGAAACCATATAAATGTAGGTACCAAGCATAATAACATCAAAAATAGTAATGTGTATGAGCTATGGAGCATGGCATGAATATAATATATCACAAAAATCACACAAAGTTATGTATTTACATATATGAAATCACCATATGAGGAATATGACCAAAAGATATGATGACATGACATGAAATAACATGACAAATACAGGATCCTATGAGGAAAAGGACTAGATAAGACATCGACAAAAAACACACTCAATCATGAATAAGTTTATAAATGTAATAAATAGAACAACCATAAGCCCATACACACATAATGTAACTTTGTGATAGTTGGAAAGTAACCACATGATACACATGTAACACACAAGATGCGGGGATTAGCAATAGTGTAATTAATGTAAGTAGATATATACAATAGATGGAAATATATAAATATATTACCATAAAATATGTTGTATAGGGATGCCCATGAGGCAAGGCATACCACCAATGTGATAATTCTCCCAAGGTGTGGGCATGAAATTAGCCATGTAATTTATGAAAATCCTTAATCACATGCACTATGTATATCATGCATCTTAACAAATAAAAGTATACCATGAGAAACATGCATGACATGTTTATAAAAATCCTATAATCATAATATGTATAAATTGATAAATATAAAGGAAAATAAGTATTTGATTTTTATGTTTTATAATGTTTTTGCATTTTATACTTTTCTAACAGGAAGTAGTTATATTTTTAAAAAACAAGACCAAGGGGCTTACACAAGAATAACTAAAAAAATCAATTAGTCCAATAATCCAAGGGACACAATCAATAAATAAATTCATATAACCATGAAAAGTGGTGAAATATAAAAAAATGGAAATAGGCAGGCCAAAACATGCAAAATAATAAAAATATGAACATGAAGATTAAAAATAACATATAACTTTTGGTAAAAGTGCATAGTAGGATGAAATGTCTCAATATATATGTGGTGATCAATGATAAATATACACAAGTGTTTGGAATGAGATCAAAAATAAATGGGAAAGGACCAACACAACATATCAATCACCAAAAACCAAGTGGTGAGAATAATCTATAGGAAAAATAGAAGGCAAGTGCCAAGGTGCCAAATACAGAAGAAATAGAAGGCATTCAATCAACTTAGTGGAGGAAAACATATTAAATACTTAAAATTTATAATAAAAAATCTATTCCTAGTAAGAAATTATAGTACAATAATGATATTTCAAATAACTGTGAGAGATATAAATAGCTAACTGATGACATTATCTATAAAGTGAAACTCTGGACTAAGGGACTCAGATGCCTCACTTGAATTATCAGATAAATAGTCCAAAAATGTGTAATAAATGACATCATCATCCCAAATATAAATATGGTGATGGTAAGCTCAAGGATATATTGGAAACGCTCAAAAATCACTCATGGGAATATATCATGGTGAACATATAGTTGGCTTAGGCACTTGGATATGATCCAAAATAAGATGTTCCAAACCATTTTTTGATGTGGATTAGTAAGTAATATTTGTCTCAAAGTTGAAATTATATGAATTTTTGTAGTATGAGGTGATGTCGTAGATACAAATTTAGTAAGAATCATTTAATGGTAGGTGGTGAACCTATATAAAATACTACATGAGTTTGAGTGATTCACTTTATAGAAAGTTATCTATATGATTGCATGTGGCCTTTGAGGTAGGATAGGTAATTTGTGGAAGGTATTTCTATCATCTAAATAATTCATGGGAATCCAAGTAATATGTTATATGAACTAATATCCCACACTTCATATAACCAAACTAACAAGGTCCAAGAATTGACTATTAATAGTAAAGTAATACCAACAAGGTGGATGTGTAATTTCATCATATATCTTAAATATCATAGTCATGCCAATTAAATTTCACCCAATGTATCCTAGACTATCTTGGAATGACATTTTAATTATATTTTCACTACAACCATTATCAATAATAATGTCACGTGTGATTGAAGGATGATGATCAACAAAATCATGTATGTAAAGAAAACCATTATTTGAATCCTTGTGTGGTATATCATGATCATATAATGTAATAGAAATTGATTAATATTTAAACCTATTAACCATGTCACTAATGTTATCAATCTCATGCTCACATGGAATAGTTGAATGACGTATAGTTTTTCATATGCATATTGTCTTGTTTATTACTGTAATGACTTGGAAATGGATTATTGATTTTTTTTCAAAAATTAATTAGGAATTGTGACAAATTAGTTCAATGTATAATAATGGTTTTAAATTCAAATGGTTTTACTATCGATGATATCTTGAATCTTATGTTATTTTTTATAACATCAATTAGTAGAATGTCTAGAAGCTCTATGATAGTCACAATATTGATTATCATCATACCCTTTACACATAGGTCAAGAAGAATCTAATTGATATGGCTCAAGAAAATCAATAAAATTTTATTTAAGAAATAATTTAAGCACTTTTTGAGGAGGGTCAGGGAACCTTTTTTATTTCTTTGTGTTATTATAAGATGGAAGGATTAGCCTTCCAATTAGTTATGAAACTTTGTTTATAGTTTTGGTTTCAATATTATCTTTAAAGTTAAGTGCATCATTAGTCTTAACTTTGAATGTTGATTTTCCATGATATTTAGAGGTTATAAATATAAAGGTGATAGATATAGATGGGCATATCAGTCTCTAAAATTTTAATCTTAATATTACAAATCATGTGACAATGTTCGTTAGAAGAATGATAAGTTATAAACATAAATTTGTCTTTAATTAGTATAAGTAAACTATTTGATAATATATTTTTAATCTCACTATCAAGGATTTTTATGACATTTTTATAAGCATATTCTTGAATCTAAGAACACATTAAAATTCTTGTGAAGTCTTATTTTAATGTGAGCAATTTGATAAAATGTGACCTTTTGAGTAATGTTTACAAGAAAACGAGCTAAGAACATATCAAAATAGTTAATTGGATGCAAAAATATTTAAAATATAGTGTATAACAAATCTAAGGCATAATCCTTTAGAATTATAGGAAAAATATTTGCCATAAGTAAATCATCATGAAAAGAACAAAAGCATAGTGAAAAATAAGCTCTAATGTGATGTGAAGAGTCAATATTGCCGCTATATAAATCAAAATTTGGCATTGAAAAAATATGATGCAAAAGGTGAAAAATAAGCTCAGTAGCTAATGGGTTATGTAATATTTCTCAATCTAAAACCACATGACCAAGATTTTGATATTCTTGAGATAATTTTATAAGTCACAATTATATAGATTGGAGTTATTGTTAAATCAATGTATTTTTTTAATGCACTATTAGGTGTATGGGTTAGACCAATATTAGCATTTATATGTGTATGTTTAGGAATAGATTCCTAACTAGGATTATCATTGGTAGTGATGGAGGTATGATTTCTATTTTGACTATCTCTAAGACCAACAGATTAAATATAATAAATAGGCACATTGGTCATGAGATTTATAGTAGGAGGAATTTTAGAAGCCTTAGGTTGTATAAGAATGGTAGGATTAACTTGAGTAGGTGTAGTAATAAGTGTGGGAATATAAAGATTAGGAGCACTAGCCTCACTACCCAAAATAGATGTAGAGACTCCAATAAGAAAATTATAAACATTCAAAAGATCTATAGGAGTATTTCAGATATAGGTTCATTATTTATAATTCATTTTTATATAAATTTTAAATTAAGCAATAAAGGTTCTAAACATGCAAGATGCTTATTAATCATAGATTTAAATTTAGAAATTCTAGAAAATCTAGATTGATCAACATCATCAAGAACATTTCCATTATCAAAATTATAATAATTTTTATTTTCATCATTTGAAGGAATGGTAAAATACATTTTATTAGAAATATTTTGACCATTCACATTTGTATTAATATCAACCATAGGAGGAACATCACAAGAAGCAACCATGTTTTATTTCAAAGAAGTGTGAGTAGAAAAAAGTAAAAGTTGAGTAAAATCACAAGTAGCACCACTAAATCTAACACTTTGCTTAGTAGGTGTAGACACCCAAAAATTTTACAAGTCCATATCTCTCTCCAACCTTATACCTTCTACATTTCTTTAATATTTTTTTTTTCAATTTTTAAGCCTTATCTATATATATTTTGAGTATATTTCACCCTTATTGATCTTCTATCTCTTTTAGGATGAATTCTTTGACCATAGGTTTGCCAAATAATTAGTTTTATTTATTTTTTTGTGAATCCTTTTACCTTGGATTGATTTAGTGAGCATTTTATTTCACATATCATTACTTTCTATATTTGGCCATTGTACGTGTCATATTATAAACTCTTATATATAAAAATTATTCTTGGGTTATCAAAAAATAAGGGTGAAATATAAAAATCATCCAAGCATCTCCTATGCTTCTATCTCCAAGTTATAACCTTAACAAAATTAAACTACAAAAGGAGACATATTTTTGTGAATTTTTTTTCATGATCAAGTTTTATAAAATGATTTTCATGACCTAGTTTACTTGTGTCTCCAAGTTAGGCCTTGTTTCATTGATGTACTCAACAATGAGTTTGAATTCACATATCGATCTATCATTGTGTAGTAGCACAAGGATCTTCTTGTACATTGGATTTATTTATAAAAGCAATTCTGATTTTAGTTTCAGATATTCCTCTAATTTTTTATACATGATGACTTTTTCCCTCAAAGTAATTTAGAGGGATCCCATGCTAGGGGCTACTACCTCTATAATTTTAGAAAAAGTGGTCTCATGTATTATCAAAATTAAAAATACTTCTTAAAAAATATATGCACGATAAAATAAGGAGCAACTACTATTTAGGAAGATGCTTTTGAGGGGCAGGAAGCAGTAGGGGGTTGAAGATTTGCATGGCTTCTCCTATTTTTTAGTTTCCAACTTTAATTTTGTATCCAATCATATTTATTTATTATTTTAAAAATAATTTTTTGGGTAAAATATTCATAATTTTTCTAAGCAACATATATTGTACAAAAGTTTAAAGAACATAAGACTACAAATTAGGAAAATTGCTCCTACAATTTTTCAATAGCACCCCCTCGAAAATAATCAAGGATCCCCCATCATGGGACCCCTAAATTAATCAAAATAATAGTAGTTTAACTTTATTCTTATTTACCTTAGTCTCATGTAGAGGAAACTATAGATGTATTTGTTTTCGTGGTGTAGGTGGTGGTCCCATGTAACAACAAATTTCACAGGATAACAAAAAAATATAATTTTATTTTAAAAATAGGAGAAACAATTATTTAGGAAGAAGATTTTTAGAGATGGGACGAAAAAAAAACTTTAAAACCAATCAAAAATTAATTTATAAATATTTTTTTATTTCTCTTTCATCATCCAAACTTCCTAATTTTTCTCCAAAAATATAATATTATAACATTTTAAAATCTAAAAAACCATTTCAATATAGGTATGTGCTTACATAATCTCAATAACTTCCACTAAAATAATCTCAACAACATACACTAAAATATATCAAAGTGCAGTAGCATCTAATAAGGATCCTAATATTTCACCTATAAAGTGCCTCAGGGCCATCCATATAATTACCTCATAGACCAACTAGGTTTGTCCACATGCTTGGTAATAATATATGTAGATAGATATATGCTATTATTTTAAAGTGGATTGTTACACCTTCCTTATCTGGTTGGTTAAAGAATCTAGTGTAAAATATATTCAAGGACTATAAAAGAAGGGAGAATAATATAATATATGTCAAGAATTATTATTACCAACTCTTTTTCATTTGAGGATTGATTGTTCATTTCCATTGATTTTTTACTAGTAACTGCTCAGTACTATAGTTAAGGACTCGAGAAATTAAATTGACCCTTTTCCTATTCACACGTAATCAAATAACACTATGCACTAAATTTGAAAACTATGCTTCAAAGTCCACTGAAAGATATTACTATTTTATTTCCCTTCTAGTTGCCACTAAAAAAGGAATAGTCCCTCTAAAAAAATTAAATACTAACTAGCTGTATATGGCATGTTCCAAGAATTTAACACTTTAGCTTATCTGTAGAAGGTGTTGGGAAGATAGATACTTTAAAATGTACATGACTTGTATCTTTTTCTTATGCCCACCTACAGCTTCTATAGCACTGACTGGCAACCTCACAAATTTGGAATTATTAATTCATATACCTACATGACTATTGTGTTGAGTTCACCTCCTTAATAATTATTATTGTTGATTATCATTATAAGTTTTCCTTTTAATCCTCCTAAAAATGTATTTGAGTCTTGATCTATAAATATTTGTCATATAGTGTAATGAATTTCTTATTTATATAAATGTTGAGTCTCTCTGATTGTATACAAGTCTAATTATTTTTAATCATCATTGCCTATCATTCCTTAGTATTTTTTATCTAATATCTATTTAAATGTGTTTGTATAACTACTACGCTAGAAAAATGTATAGTATGCTTCTTACGCTAAAGCTAGGAATCATATATATAAGCAACAAGTTTATTATGTGCTCTTTCTATGGACATTCATATTCATCAATAGATTTTGTAATAGGCACATGTATAACATTGGAAACTTGAAAGTGTGTAATTGAATATATACTATTGAACATTTTATATTTTATGATGTGGGATAGTTTGTTCCTTTGTGTTCATTATTAAAGTGTGCAAATACATGACACTTAACTTGGAAACTATTCACTAGCTTGTATATCATGTTTCCAAGTCTTTTTATTACACCCCTTTTTATGGTGTTGTCCCAAGTAACTTTTTCTGTATAGGGTCTAGGATGTAAACTAAAAAAATTAACCTGCCAAGCCTTTGCTACGATAGGTACTACTACCCCAACACTGCTCTTGTTGAAAATTGAAATGAAATTTTTTTGAGGACTATGATTTTTAATAACTTAATTATGGTCTAATAATTATTTATTAAAAATGAAAATAAAATCTTTTCAAGATCTGCAATATTAAGTATCTTTTCTATGGAAATGAAAATATAATTCTTTAAAGATTTATAATTTCAAAAAAAAATTGTAATCTATAGTATAACTTATAATATATGAAATCACCTAAAATAATTAATATACAAAGAGATAACAACCAAAAATAAATAATAAATATAGATTAAAATACAAATAAATAAATAATTATTATTATCTTCAATAGAATTTGAACTTCCATAATTACGTCTTACAATTTCATTTTATAATTTTATTAAAAAATTCAAAGCTATGATATATCTAGGAAGTAATAAAGTTGATGTTAAAAAAATTCCAAATATTCAAATCAATAAATAAAAACAAATGTTCTGAGCCCTTATATTGGAGATAAGTTGACAATGAAGTATAAGGATAGGGCATCATCAAAAAGTAATCAACCCTCGTTTAGACATTTGTCCTAACTTTTTACTCTATAAAATTCTAAATAAAAAATAAAATCTAAATTAGTATTTTTCATTATTATTATTATTCTGATGAAACAGGGTTGGTGTTGAGAAAGCATGCCATAATGAAACACTAGGTCCAACCTAAGAAACACAAGCAAGGTAAAAACATCAAAGAATAAAAAACTAGCCCAAGCCTAGAAAAGTTCTAGAACATTAGAAAATGATACTTAAGTAGCAATAGAAAAGAAACCAATAGAGGAGGGGTCATGATTAGAATTATCTCCCCATCTAGAACCTATAAAATCTTTCTCTTCAATAATAGGTTCCCATCTAGAATCAATGGTTTGTTGATCTCACATGTCTTGTGCCTTAATATCTTACACATTGTGGTGAGGAGAAATAACCAAAGTGATTCTAGGGAAAATTTTATCTGGTGATAGTTACCTATCACCCTATGAAATCCTAATTAAAATACTCCACCTACACTGGTCTACATGAGGTAAGGAGCCCCACCCCTGGACCTATAGAGTGAGAGGAGATAGAGAGCCCCAAATGCCATATTAGGAAGGTGAAGAGAGTGACACCACAGTGGAGAATTATTAGTACAATTGTGAGAATGTAAATGAGAATGACTATGACTACCTCGAAGGGGGCCACTTCCACCTCTTGGTAGTGAGTTCCATGGAGGAGAAGGTAGGATGTAAACAACACTATATGGGGCATCATCCTAGTGATAGATGTTGCTATAGGTAAACCTTATATATAACCATTTTTATAGTTTGCACTTGAATCTATAAAATCACATTGGAAATAACCATATCTTATTATAAATAGAAAAGTAAATGTCATCATAAACATTGAAGAATAAATTTGAATTCCTTTCTTTCCATATCCAAAATATAATTTCCACTCTGAAATCATTTGTGGGTTGTCACCTAGAAGAGTGTGAAACTAATTAAATGGGTTTAGGTGATAAGGATGGAAAACATGCATCCAAACTTAGGCACTTTGGGGCTTGGGGAAGAACCAAAGAAGGTGCATGAGAGTCTCTAGGTGCCTGCCAAAAGGGCAATGAAGAAGCAAAACTACTAATTTAATTAACCTTCTACAAATGGGAAGCCCTTGATGGAGCAAACGCTAGGCAAAGTGGTCCATCTTAGGCTTAACACATGCATCCCACACTATCTAAAATTATCTACCCCAAACAGATAAGAAAGATTGAATGCTCCATCAACCATTAAACTTATCAATCTTAAGCAAATGCAATGAAATCCATTCATAGCCTTTCTAAGCAATGTAGTTCTATAAAGGGTTATCAACATACCAATTACAATCTTGACACCAAGGGTGGTGAGAATTGATTGTGATTTTGTGAAACAATTCCACTAAAACAACTTCCATAATCTCTTTGTAATATTTTTTGTCAGTAACAAACAAATTATGCTTAACTTTGAATTCATACTAGGGGATCCAAAAGTGAGTGTATTTGCATAAAAAATATTACATTATATAAATTATTTTATGAAATAATTTGAGAGAATGTATCTATTATTTTCTCTAAAAATACTCATGAGATTGGGTGTTTCCATAGAGAAAAGTGGGAACAATGATGGACTTTCATCCTCTATTTTAGGACTGATGTGAGATTAGTCTATGGAACGATTGTAGGTATTTGGATTCATTATGGACGTACGTGGAATAGTTTCCAAGAGATGTGATGCCACTATTAGGGATTTAATTTTTATTTTTGTGAGTTAATTGCTTAGTTTTGCTACTAATGTTAGTGTGTGGTTTTTTACCATTTTTAAAATAAGGGGGAGGTAGTTCAAGTTATAAAATAAACACAAAAGAGTAGGAGAGGAAAAGGAAAAAAATGGAAGGTTACTTTAATAAAAATGACTTTTCCAATATGGGAACAAAAAAGGTATTTTATCTATCATCAAACCATCTAATCATAGGTTAGCCACCACCCAAACTTAATTGACCCAATAAGTGAGCATCCAAGGAAAGTGGGTCCAAACACAATTATTTTAACCCTTATTTTGAATAAGATGCAATGACTCAACACTAGTTACACAAAGGTTGTTACCAATAAAAAATAGCCAAATGTACATATTATTAATGGGAGATTATGCTCGAACGTGTTAATCATCTAAACTAGCTAAAGCATAGTCTAAAATTACATCAATCTTACTGAGCATCCAAGGAAAGTGGGTCCAAACACAATGATTTTAACCCTTATTTTGAGTAAGATGCAATGACTCAACACTAGTTACACAAAGGTTGTTGCCAATAACAAGTAGCCAAATGTACATATCATTAATGGGAGATTATGTTCAAACATGTAAATCATCTAAACTAGCTAAAGCATAGTCTAAAATTACATCAATCTTACTTAGCAAATAGAGATCAAAATAAACCAACATAGCTATTACATGAATCGATGATGTGTTTACAACCAACACAAAATCATTTCACATATTTGTAACATCAACATAAATCTCTTTATTCAAAATTGGAAGGCAAAACATACATCAAATAGAGATAAAAGTTACAGATGTAAGTCTTGGTAGCATTTTGGCAAAGTTTTCCTGCATATAATTACCGATTGTTAGTAGATTTTTTGAGAAAAGTATAAAGGAGGATAGGTAGGTGGAAGCCTAACACAATTATTGTAGAACCTTAACTCCCAAAAGTATTTCCCTTAATAATGGCGTTTCAACCTCTTTAAATAGATAATTATCAACCCATTAGATGAACTATCATGCATATCCATGCTCAAGAGCCCATCATGTAGTTGTAACTAATTCCCATCATTTTTTGAGTTGGCACATCAAATTACATGAAAAAAATTAGGCCTAATACACCAAATGCAATTAAGAGTTCCCATCACCGCTTTATGGTTACCTTCCTCTCTAATTGTTCCCAATGGGCCTTATTAAAACATACCACCTTATTTGGATTGATTCTAACAAGGAACCTATGACCTCTTTTTATTAATTTCCCAAGGACTCATTTTTGTTTTTACCCTAAGCTTTATTTTTTCATTCTATCTAATGCTTGAGCTCATTTGATCCAGCTACCTTGAGTTATTCAAACTCAGGTTCTGGGCATGCAACATCTATCGAGCTCACTCTATTCACCCTAGGAATTTTGTCCCACATTCACAAGGGGAAGAAAATAAAAATTCATTATAATGAAGAGTGTTTACTCATCTACTCAATCTTGAAATATTGCTTATGCTCAGATCTCATTCATTGACTATGCCATGTGTCAACACAAGATTAGTCCCCTTATCATGCTATTAATATTGTCAATCTTTCCAACAAGATTTCCACTTGGACATGTGCCCATAATCCATTAGTTGATCTCCTACCACACTATCTTGGGGCTTTTTCTATAGCATCTACTTATCACCTTGCCATTCAATCTAGGTTTTACACCTAGTCATCTCTCCTAGTGTCATCTCTACTAATTGACACTGTGGATATGTGTCTCAATCTCATAAATATCTAATTCATTCTAACCCTTAAATCTATCTTAGGTTTAGGAGATGAGCTTGTCTAACATCTAGTTAGCATGGCACTCCTTGGTTGGATCAAACTCTCCCAGGTTCTGACATTTATGTCAGAATTAGGAGACTAGCCTTAGGATTGACAAAGTCCATGTGGTACTCATTGATTGGTTCTAGGATTTGATAAGTCATAGAATCCATGAGATTATACACTTCCACTAGGGATAATTTTAATAAGGGACCCCTAAGATCTTACTCTAAAATCTTGGTGAATTCTAGTTTTATGTATAATTCCATTGGCAAATCTTTGGTAAAATCACCATGCTAGTATAAATTTACTGGTGATTTCTATTAACTCTTTCAAAAAAATTATAAATAGTTGGTGAATCAAGAATCATATTCAAATTAGGAAATAATGGTAAAAAAGCAATAGAGAAAGAGGTTAGAGGATGAGAAGTCTAAATTTGATATCTTATTTACAGTTCCTTATTTTTAAAAATTAAATTTGTCATTATTTTCAAAGATTAAATTTTTCCTTTTTAAGTGCTAAATTTTTGGCCATATTACTATTATAAATTGAGTACACACCTCTTTAAGTCTCTTAAAAGACCAACCAAATAATATAATAAACTAAGTGTAGCAAAGATTGTGACAAAAAATCAATGTATAGTATATAAACCAACTATGGGATAATAGGGCAAGATAACTATAAAAATCAAGGATGATATAACTAAAATAAATATTCAAAACATTTTCATAGTTTTAAAATTATAAACTATATAATAATGTCTAATAAAATATCTTAACCACATCCATATTAGTCTTTCAAATATTTATTTATTTCAATTAACAAACCATGCCAACTAGAATATAATTATTACCTTAAACATTTAAAAACAAAATACAGTATGATTATAAAGCTTTGTTGTATTTATTTAATTTGTTCATTGTGCATTGTTTAAAATAAGTATCTTGCATGTCATTATTTCTCAGAGGAAATCAATTTCTTGTTTATTTCAAATAAGTATGTGGTAAACAAAAACTAGATAATATAATAAATTGAGTATAACAAAAATATAATGATAAGTTCTCCGAAAAGTATTTCTTTAAAGATATTTTTTCAAAACACTATCTTTAAATTTTTTTAACCATATCCATAAGCAATAATGATAAGGCTTCACAAAATGTCTTAACCATGTCCATAATCAATAATGTCCTTTCAAATATTTTTTATTTCAATTAACAAACCATGTCAATTAGAATATAATTATGACCTTAAAAATTTAAAAACAAAATATATTATGATCATGAGGCTCTACTACATTTATTTAGTGTGATCTTTGTGTATTTTTTAAAATAATTATCATGCGTCTTATTATTTGTTAGAGAAAATCAATTTCTTGTTTGTTTAAAATAGGTATGTGGTAAAGACCAATTAGATAATATAATAAACTGAGTATAAAAAAATAGTGACAAAAAATCAATGTATAGAGTATAGACCAACTATGGGTCCATAGGGCAAGACAACTATGAAAAACAAGGATGACATAACTAAATAAAATATTCAAAACATTTTCATAGTTTTAAAATTATAAACTATATAATAGGGTCTACCAAAATGTCTTAACTACACCCATATTAGACTTTCAAATATTTTTTATTTCAATTAATAAAGTATGCTAACTAGAATATAATTATTGCCTTAAACATTAAAAAATAAAATACAATATGATCAAGAGGCTCCAAGACTTTTTTGTGAAGTACATATGGTAAGATCATGTGCAATACTTAGTATAAATTGAGTACAAACCACAACTCATACTTTTAACATAGTTAGTTGATATAATAGACTCAACGAAGTTCATGTTACAAGGGATCAATTCCTTGAGGTTGTATCCTCTGTAAGTTACACCTTGAAATAAATTGCAAAATGTTTCTTTTCAGAGATTAGACATCATTTTGCTTGGGATGAACTACTAAAATCCATGGCTTTGATGTACCCTCAATATTAGAATAATGTTAGCTCATCAAATTTTTAGATTAAAATCAAAACCTTGGTCCAACACTTCTGCAAGAGTGTAGATTTGAATGGTGAACAAACTGAAGATATTTTAGATTTTCCAAATCTAAGGGAGCATTTTTTTTGATTTACCATAACAAGTTTTAGACCATGATTTAAAATATCACACGATCACTAAACTATGGACTAACTTAAGCTTAAGTGAAATACAATATGATTTAATATCTTATAAAATTTTAATCTTGCTAATTTATGCCAAATAATGATTTTGGGCTCAATGGAAGATAAGAAAAGTTTTAGTGCATTATCATTTTCAAAGTCAAAGTTAAGAAACAAGTTTGACAAAAATTAGAGACTTCTTGAGGCTCTATACAACTAGATACAATGTCCTTAATTTTTCATTTGATAGAGCTTTAAAAATTTAGTAGTTAACATATGAAAGAAGAGGATTGACTAATAATTCTTCAAACACACTATAGTTCTATAATACTAGATCCAATTCCAAAAACTTTTGAAGAGAATAGATATAATAATTATCAAGAAAAAAAATGAAGAAAATTAGCATGTTGAAATTTAAAATTTAGGCGTCTAAAATCTAGGATTGATCGAAGAAGGATAACAAATTTTATGAGCAATTTTGAGATTTATTTTATCAGGGTTTTGAGAAAGCTTGTTGAAAATAATACAGAGTATATAAATGATTAAAAGGTAATTTGAGTATTTTTATTTCTATTTGATTAAGAGAACATGTCTATAACAATTGTAAATTCTATTATAGAGATGCATAATTATATTATGGAGTTTCCTTGTTATTTTATACTAAGTAGGTGTATTTTTGTGTTATGTTTGATTAAGAGAGCATGTCTATAACAATTGAAAAATATATTATATAGATTCATAAGTATATTGTGGTGTTTCCTTGTTATTTTATACCAAAATTATTTGAGGTATCTATAGTGCAATGAACTATAAGTATCTATGTAGGACCAACAACTTCACTTCCACCAATAGCTTGCATAAATGACTAGAAATTTTGAGAAAACCATCACATATGTATTTGATCAACTTCCATTAATCCCATAGGTGACATGTTGGACCAACATTAAATTTTTTCATGGGCTCCTCAATATGTCGATAACAATTCATTTAAAAATGGGTAAAAATCTAAACTTTGATCTCCATAGCTTTAATTCCACCTACACCGCATTCAATGTTATAAATAAAATAAACGTTAGGTTTTAAAATTATTTATTATTAAGTTTTTTAGTCATTAAAACCATATATAAGGAATAACATGTTTGTTTACTTGGTTCCATAAATGTGTTAAGGACCACTTATGACTTAGGACACAATAATCTTAAGGTAATAATTATATTTTGGTTGGCATGGTTTGTTAATTGAAATAAAAAATATTTGAAAGTCCATTATTGATTATGGATATGGTTAAGATATTTTGACAGACCTTATCATTATTGATTATGGATATGTTTAATACATTATCATTATATTTATTCATTTCACGATAGATGATTATACATGCAAAAAATTTATCTTGGTTTGTAGAATAAAAGAAACACAAATCCATACCTTGCAATCACAAGGAAACTAGATTAAAAATTATTTATACCTTCATTTCGAACCTCTCATCCTAATCTTTTGACTACAAAAGTTTTGCTTATGCCAATAATTTACATCAATGGCTAGAAAAATCTATAAATTGTCACATATGTATTCAATTAACTTACCTATACTCGAACATATATGTATCACTATAATAGAGTTCACAATTGTTTTAGACATGTTTTCTTAATCAAACAAAATATTGAAAGCATTATTTTATACTCAAAGTTATCTATTTTGAAGTGAATAAATATAATTATAAGTTCCTTAAAAAGCATCTCTTTAAATATATTTGCTTGCCATCCTCATTTTTCATAATTGTCTTGCCCTATGGCCCCAGAGTTAGTTTAAGGTAATAATAATATTTTGGTTGGCATGACTTGTTGATTTAAATTAAAAAAATATTTGAAAGGCCATTATTTATTATGGATATGATTAAAACATTTTGGCAGACCTTATTTTATAATTTATATCTCATTTATCAAATATATGTATATGTGATCATATTTCAAACAATATAATCTAACTTATCCAATAGATTAAATCTTATAGAAGAAGCAATCTTTTAAAAGAAAGATTTATGATTCTATCTGCGTGTTTTATCAATCTCTTTATATCTCTTTTATATTTCTATGGCTAAAAAGAGGGAAAAATAAAATAAAATGAAAGCAACCAAGAGAGAAAAAGTCTCAATGTACTTAATGTATACTTATAGATTAGTCTTTTATATATCAATCTCTTGATATCCTTTTTATATCTTAGATTAGTCTTTTCAAAGACTTACAAAGGTTTGTAATCAATGTATACTAAGGACTGCATATGATCTCATCATATATAGTACACATAAAGAGCCTCGGAGAAGTATAATTTTGGGACATGAAATATAACAAAAAATATATATTGATTTCAACCTCTCCTTCAAGCTCATTTTGGATCTTGATCATGTCAAATACATTTATTTACTAATTTTGACAAGGCTAAAACATGATCAATATATAGAAACAACTTTAAAAAATCATTATAAAACTTTAAAATCCATGTGTGTTCCATAATTATTCAGTAAAAAATAAACCATTCAAACATACTTTTCTATAGGAAATAAAATACTACCATGTATATATCAAAACTACCAAAAATAATATCAACATACTTAAAAAATTTAAGACAATATTTAATACCAAGTATCAATAGAAATTTCAACACAAGAATTTATGTTTTAATCAAAGTATGTATTAGAAACTAAATCTATTAAAGGGGCACCTTTATCAGTCAAGTACTTAGTATAATCCATGGAAGCAACAAGAAGCTCCATTAAGCAGGTCAAGGCCCCTTCAAAATCATCTAAGTCTAATATAACCTTTTTAACATTCTAACCTTCATATGTTAGGATGCATAGTTGCTAGCACATTTCCTGATAGAGGATGTAGGTTTTTCAGGTTCAAGGTGTGAAATATTAGTGTTAAGTGGAATAATTTCATTGGGATGAAATTTTGCAGTTAATGCAAGAATATTTTCATGTTGAGGTGGCTCAAGAAATTGAGCATTCTGCTTATAGGTTTAATGGCAACATGTGTGTGTTGAGGGGGCTCATTTCGAATGCCTCATCTACTAGATCAATTCCTCTAATGTGTTTCCCTCTATTCTCTATTTCTATGTAAATTCAAAGAGTTAACAGGAAAAGAGTTGAGAACATTCCAAAAGGTAGGGTCATTGGCATGAAAATGTAAGGAAACATGAGTTCCCTGGTTAAATGGCCTAGAAAATGTGTTAGCATCCCTATGACCATGAAAGAATTGGTCACCTTGAGAGATACCCTATGAAGGAGTAGTCTCACTATGTTGATTATCATCATCACCCCAAATATCTCTACCTAAATCATTTGAACCTATATTCCAATCTAACATCTAATAAAGTATGCTAAAATAAATATTTTATACAACTAAACTCAAATACTTCCTAATTTTCATTATCTTAAAAATACAATGCATCAAATTGTTCCATTTAAAAAAATGCAAATAATAATTATATAACCATCATTATGCACAAAAATTAATCATTTCATCCTCTTTAAAACTATACTAAAATAAAAACTACTAGCCTAAAGAAACCATGCATTATTCTTTCACAATCCTCATGCCACTTTCAATAAAATGGTAAATAGGTCATAATCAAATACATGAATCCCTTGATATTCAATTTTCATGTGTGTGTGTGTGTGTGTGTGTGTGTGTGTGTGTGTGTGTGTGTGTGTGTGTGTGTGTGTGTGTGTGTGTGTGTGTGAGTGATAACTGCCACTTAGGACATAATCAACTTAAGGTAATATTTATATTTTGGTTTACGGTTTAGGGTTTTGAAATTGAAATAAAAAATATTTGAAAGGCCAAAATGGATATGGTTAAGACATTTTGACAAACCTTATTATATAGTTTGTAATTTTAAAATTATAAAAATGTTTTGAATATTCTTTGGCATAGTCAGTTTACTATTTATACTCTTTGACAAATATGAAAAAGGATGGCATAACTACAAAAATATTCAAAATAATTTTGTAGTTTTAAAATTATAAACTATATAATAAGGTATGTCAAAATGTCTTGACCACATCCATATTGACCTTTCAAATTTAATTTATTTTAATTAACAAACCATGCCAACCAAAATATAATTATTAACTTAAACATTTAAAAATAAAATACAGTATGATCATGAGGTTCTAGGACTTTTTTTGTAGTATATATAGTTTATATAAATTGAGTACAGACCAGAACTCACACTTCAAACATTTTATCAGACCTTATTATATAGTTTATAATTTTAAAACTATGAATATGTTTTGAATACTCTTTGAAGACACATGATATTCCATCTATATGGTTTTAACAACAAAAAATTTAATAATAAATAATTTTCAAACCTAAATTTGATTTTCTTTCTGGCATTGAATGTGGTGCAGGTAGAATTAAAGCTACGTGATCGAAGTTGAGATATTTCCCTATTTTTTATTTCAAAATCATCATGCCACTTTCAATAAAATGGTAAATAAGACATAATCAAATACATGAAACTCAAATCCATATAAATTCTTGGCCTTATTATATATATATATAGGCAACTGTATATTCAAATTTTTAAAACCAATATTTCTAATTTTGACTCTGCCAAATAATTAAATACTCATTTTGAACAAAAGCTCCTTAAACATTTCATCAAAAAAATTATTAAAGATGAACCACTATGTCAAAATTGATCATTTATATACTTTACATTATCTTCAACAAGCTTTCTCAATTAACAAAACCCTAATGTTCAATTTTCATATATATAAGGACCGCATAGGACACAATAAACTTGAGGTAATAATTATATTTTTTTAGTTATGTCATCCTCTCTTTTCATAGAAGTATCTTGCATGCCATTATTTCTTAGAGGAAATCAGTTACTTATTTGTTTAAAATAATTAAATTATGACAAAAAATCAGGATATAGAGTATAAATGATAAATTAACTATGTGTCTGTGTGTGTGTGTGTGTGTGATCCTCTCTTTTCATAGAAGTATCTTTCATGCCATTATTTATTAGAGGAAATTAGTTACTTGTTTGTTTAAAAGAAGTAAATTATGACAAAAAGCCAGGATATAGAGTATAAATAATAAACTGACTATGGTGTGTGTGTGTGTGTGTGTGTGTCTCTGTGTGTGTGTGTGTGTGTGTGTGTGTGTGTACCCTAATTTTTAATCACAATTTTTACTCAATTTATTATATTATTTGGTTGGTCTTTAGCTTTACCACCCTAAACTCTAAACAAACAAGAAACTTTCTCTAAGAAATAATGGCATGCAAGATACTTATTTTAAACAATGCATAAAGAATGAAATTAATTATATTATGTGGTTGGTTTTTATCATATACTTATTTTGAACAAATAAATAATTGATTTCCTCTAAGAAATAATGGCATGCAAGATACTTCTTTTAAATAATACACAAATAAGAAAATGAATTATATTATGTATTTGGTTTTTATCACATACTTATTTTAAACAAACAAGAAACTCATTTCCTTTGATAAATACTAGCATAATAAAACCAACTTAAAATTTGTATGTGCCTTTGTTTGCAGCCTCTCATCCCAATTTCTATGTAATAGATATCTGCTTCTTCCAAGAGTTTGCATAAATGATTAAAAAAAATTAGAAACCATAGCATATGTATTCAAGCAACTTTTATTAATCTCATGGGTGAAGTGTTGGACCAACATTAAATTTTGCCTTGGGGTCCCTCAATATACCAGACCCAATTCACTAAAAAATAGTAAAAAATCTAAACCTCAATCTTTGTAGCTTTAATTCCACCTGCACCGCATTCAATGCTATAAATAAAATAAACATTAGGTTTGAAAATTATTTATTATTAATTTTTTTAGTTATTAAAAACCATATAGATGGAATAACATGTGGTGTCAAAGAATATTCAAAACATTTTAATAGTAAAATATAATTATTACCTTAATCTTATTGGGTTCTAGGCATCCCTATTATATACATACATACATATACTTTGTGATTCCAAACTAACTTATACATGTCTCATATAATAACTCTGGTGAATCTATGTCTCGAAATAGGATCGAGTATAATCTATAAGGTGGATCTATGTCTTGAACTATGAAATTATATGAAATTGAGGCTATTTGACTTATGTATATTTTTGTAGAATTAGATATTTTCAAAATTTAAAAAAATAATTATTATATCCATTTGGCTATAAATAACCACTAAATTTTTCCCTGACTTCCACATGTCCTTGCACCATTGGTTTTAGGCTCCCAGTGTTTGACAACTTTAGGAGAGGCCTGATTGAATAAAATGCTTGGACATAATTTATTTTACAAAGGGATCTTGACAAATAACCTTGAGCCAAGTGGTTAACTCTTTGTGCTCAAGGGGAAAATTCAAAGTTGTAATTTTAATCATTCATACACATAGGATTTATCCTTTGTACCTATAGACTCTAAACATGAACTCAAGCCCCATTTCGCCACTTGAAAGCTCATCAACATCCTAGGATTTAACTCTATTTTTTGTTATTTTCATATCCATGATCATATGGCCTCTTTTCATTCTCTTGAGCTCTTTATGTCTTGTCTCATGGTAAAATGATGTTACACCCTTAACCATTGGTCTGTCTAAGGATATGTGTGGCTAATTTGTGGCTTACATACCTCTTTTATATACTTGTTACATTTCTCTATGTTCTTAGATAGGTCAACCTACGAAATAACCTTGGTTAAGTAGAATATATATAGGAGGTAGTGGTTAGTTTTTATTTATTATGTTAAGTATTCTACTATTAATGCATTTTTGGGAAGGTTGATCCCTCAAAGTGGCTTTGTTATATTATCCAGTATTCTGATCTACTATCAATTATTATTGTGTGATCTCTCATATTTGGTTATTCTATGTGATATAAAATCATTGTGTAAATATCTAATTAATTTCATTACAAGTGGTATCAGAGCTTTGATTTGGGCAAGTTTCTTGTGGCATTTTTTTGTGATCTAGTGAGGCATGGCTTCTGAGAGTAGTGGGAGCAAAAAAACATAACTCATAATTCAAGAAGAATTAATTTTTTCTATTGGCACAGTATTGCTCAAAACATTTTTTTGAAAAAAAAAATTTAGAAAAAAAATGAAAAAAAAATATTTTTCACAATTAAAGTCATTGGATTCATCTCTGTGAGATGATCACAATGGTATATTTTTTTAGTACACTTTTTGGTGCCAAAATTTTTACCCTAGTGTGCAAAGGCAATCATTAGATTCATCTTGGCAAGGTGATCACAAGGTACCATCTCTTGGTACACTTTTTTGGGGGGTAAAAACCCTCCTAGGGTTTGTATATGGCAAGTCCTGGTACTTGGGGAAGAAAAGGGGGGAAAGAAACTCCTAGGAATCCTTTTGCTGATGACATGGAATCTAAAACTTTAGACCTGGTGATTTCTTAGCTTTAGGAAGACAAAAAACTTGGTGAGGCATGATGACTTTGTTGTAGTCCAAGCTGATGTTTTAGGGATGCACAAAGAGATTAATGGGGTTAATAATAAATTGCATCATATCAATACACAATTGGCTACCCTTACATCTTAGTTTCAACCCAAAAACACTCCACTTTAGTATTTAAATCCTCCTCTCAACAACTCTCATGCTAGTATGAAACTGTTGTTGCCAAAAGTGGACATGCATAATTTTGATGGTAAGGATCCTCTCACTTGGATTACCCAAATTGAGAATTTATTTGAGATGCATCAAACCCCTAGTTCTCAAAAGGTGATAGTGGCGTATCTATATCTGGAACTTGAGAAATTCATTTGGTATCACTAGTTATGTGCTCAAAAGAAAAATAATGGTGCTCTTGTTACATGGTCTATTTTCACTGAGGAGCTGTTGGCTCATTATCATAATGTCTTTGAGAAATATTTCAACCAATTAGCCAAACTATGACAATCAAGAACTTTGAAGTATTATATTCATTAGTTTCATAATCTCTCTTTATGGGTGGAAGATATTACTGAGAAAAATTTGACTGATTTATTTTTGGGTGGCCTCAAAGATAGTATCCAATTCAAGGTTTGAATGTTTAACCCAACATCTATATCATAAGTTATCCCTAGGGCATGTATGGCAGAAGAAAAAGAAATGGTCAAAAGCAAAATTTTCACTATTGGTTGTGATCTCACCTTTCTAGTACCATCATTTCCACAACCCACCAGATTAACATAATTATAAATTGAGGAGAAGCAAGCCAAAGGGTTATGTTATGGTTGTGATAGAAAATGGAGCAAAGACCATCATTGTGCTAAAAAGAAATTATTTTACATTGAATGTGCCAATGATGAAGAAGTACATGATGAGGATGTAAAAGGTTCTGAGGAGGAATCTAAAGACTCTCAGTCTAATATTTATTATCATGCCCTTTTAGGTATTAGTACTCCCAAAAATCTTAAGGTGATGGGTTTCCTTAAGAAATAGAAGGTCATTATCTTTATTGATTTTGGGAGCACACACAACTTGATCAATAATAATTTGGATACTCATTTGAACTATTTCATTTATCCAACTCCATAATTTCAAGTTATGATTGCAAATGGTGGTACTGACAGTTGTTTAAGAAAATGTCATAGTATTGAGCTAGCCATGGGAGACTACTTGTTGGATTATCTTATGTTTTCTATTCCAATGGGTGGAGCTAATATTGTTCTAGAAGTATAGTGACTCACCAGTTTAGGCACTATTGAGATGAATTTTCAAAAATTATTCATGCATTTTCATTATGAAGAAAGGACATTTGAGCTAAGGGGATTAAGGGCTAAATCTCCACAATGTTTTAGCTCCCATCAAATGACAAATATTCTCCATAAGGGTGCTAAAGTATTTTTAGCTCACTTATTTTCCATGGAATTATAACCAACTCAGCCATCTCCACGTCTTGATTTGAAACAAGTGATTGATGCCCATTCTATTATTTTTAGTGACATGACAAAAGGACTTCCACCTAGATGCATGCATGATCATACTATCAAACTTATTCTTGGTAGTACACCACCCAACATTAGGCCATACAGGTATCCCTATGCCCAAAAAATTGAAATTAAAAAGATGATATAGAAGATGTTGGATGTAGGAATCATTCACCATAGCCATAGTGAATATTCTTCACCAGTTATCATGGTGAAAAAGAAAGATGACACCTGAAGGATGTTCTCTAACTACCAAGAACTCAAAAATTACACTATCATAGATAAGTTTTATATTCCTATCATTGATGACTTGCTAGATGAATTAAATCTTGCTTTTTATTTTACCAAGTTAGATCTACATTTTAGGTATCATCAAATCCAGATCCATGATGAAGACATACTCAAAACAGCTTTCAAGACTCATGAAAGCCATTATGAGTTTTTGGTTATGTATTTTGGTCTAAAAAATGCACCATATACTTTTTTAGAGTTTGATGAATACTATTTTTAGGCAATTTTTGAGGAAATTTGTTATGATATTCTTTGATAATATCCTCATTTACATTAATAATTGGGAAGAGCTTTTGTAACATGTGAAATAGGTATTCTTCATTTTGAAACAACATCAATTGTATTCCAAACCTTCCAAATGTAATTTTGGGGATTGTAAGGTTGAATATCTAGGTCATCTAGTTTCTTATGAAAGAGTGAAAGTAGATCCTAAAAAATCCAAGAAATGGTGGACTGGCCAATTCTTAAGACACTCAAGCAACTATAGGAATTTTTGGGGATAACTAATTACTATCATAGGTTTGTCAAAAATTATGGTAGTATTGTAACTCCACTCACATCTTTGTTGAAGAAAGACTCCTTTCATTGGACTGATGTAGCTACCCAAGAATTTGAACAATTGAAATTAGCTATGTGCACTACTCTAGTATTGGCCACTCTTGATTTTTCCAAGACTTTTGTGGTTGAATGTGATGCATCTGGGTATGGTATAGGTGTTGTACTTATGCAAGAAGGTAGACCATTATCATTTTAAATTCATCAACTAAAGGGTAAAAATCAGCACAAGCCCATCTATGAGAAGGAAATGATGGCCATTTTTCATGCAGACAAACAATGAAGACCTCATTTGATGGGTCATCACTTTCAGATAAAGACTAATCATGATAGTCTCAAATATTTTTTAGAACAATGGTTATCATCTGAAGAACAACAAAAATGGGTAATTAAGATGTTAGGATATGATTTTGAATTAGTCTACAAAAAAGGCAAGGACAATGTGGTGGTAGATGTACTATCTAGAAAGGATGAATCAGTTGAGGCATTGTTATGTGCCATAATCATTTTTTAGGTAGATTAACTAGATGAAGCATGATCAAAATGGGAACATGATAGTGCTACCTCTAATTTAATTCAAAATCTTTAGCAAGGTTTAGGTGGATTTGAATAATTCACATGGAAGGGTAATCCATTATGGTATAAAGACATATTGTACCTATGTAAGAATTCTCTTCTTAAATAAAAAAATCCTTCAGAAACTTCATGAAACTCCAATTAGGGATCATTCAGGATTATTGAAAACCTATCACAGAATCAAGCAAGATTTTTTGGGAAGGACTCAAGGGGGATGTCCAAAAATATGTGGCTGAATTATGATATGTCAATAAAACAAAGGTGAAACCATCAAAACCCCAAATCTTTTACAACTTTTATCCATCCCTAGCCAACATTGGGAAGAGGTATTTATGGATTTCATTATAGGGTTACCAAGATATGATGGTCAAAATATTATCATGGTTGTTTTGGATCATCTCAATAAGTAAACTCATTTTTGTTCTTTATCACAACTATTTATTGCTAGTACAGTAGCTACTACTTTTCTCAATACAGTTCAAAAACTACATGGGACCCCTAAGATCATTATCAATGATAGAGATCCCATTTTTAATAGTAGTTTTTGGACTAATTTATTTAAATGTTTGGGTACATAGTTGGCTCATAATTCATCCTATTATCCTCAATCTGATGGATAAACTGAGGTAGTCAAAAAATGTCTAGAAGGATATCTCTGTTGTTTTGTTTCTGATAAATAGGATAAATGGGTTCATTGGTTGTCACTTGATAAATGGTGGTATAATACTTATGTTCATATTTCTTCCAAATATCTCCCTTTGTGTCACTATATATATACCACCCTCCATCCATCACTTCAACCTTGAAGGTCCATCCTAAGGTTCATGTAGTTAAATAACATATCCACCATCAACAAGAGGTCCTTGCAAGTTTGTGTGAAAATTTAGATATGGCCCAAAATCACATGAAGAAATAGGCAGATCAACATAGAATTGAGAGGCATTTTGACATCGGTGATTGGGTCTTTGTTTACATACATCCATATAAGCAGATGTCATTGAAGTAAAAAAAGAAGAATAACAAGTTGTCCCCTAGGTATTATGGGTCGTATCAAATCTTGCAAAAAATTGGTAGTATGGCCTACAAGTTAGAGTTTCCTTCATCCACTCACATACATCCAATATTTCATGTATCATGCCTGAATAAATTGGGAGTAAATTATAAGTCATGAATATCCTATATAATTTTTTAATGTGATTAGCAATGTAATATGACCTAATCAAACCAAATGAGGGTTGTTTGAGCAAAGTAGAAGAAGGACATATTTGATTGTTTAAAGAGGTAATTTGAGAGTGTTAAAGGAGTGATCTTGTGTTAATTAAGAGATCAAATTTTCATTAGGGATGTTCTCATAATTTATGATAGTGGATAGATTAGATAGAGAGCTAAATAAGAAGTCACCATCTATTGGTTTAGCAACAAGGTGTCTCGAGGTGATCAAGTGTGTCTTGGTTGATTTGGTGCTTAGTCAAGGAGTAGGAGCTACATTACATGTTAGTGCTTGCATAAGTGTCCTAAAATTGGATTAGTTAGTGCTAAGTAACTTAGGGGTTTTTTGTTTCCTTACAAGTTAAATATTTTTAAAAGACTAGTTGAGTTGGCGTTTGACTAATAAGGGGTTAGTTCTCTTTATGGGGTTGGTGCCTCATTAAATCTTAATTTATGGTTTTATAGGACTTTATTCTAATATATGTTTTAGTGGGTTTTATCCCCCATGAGGGTTTACCACATATCTCTTATGTTCATGTGTTTATTTCTTGCTTCATGTTTATGTGATTACTTTTCTATGCATTGTTTAATCATTATATTGATTTGATGTTAAGTGGAAAGAAAGAATTGTTTTAGGACACTGATTCACCCCACCCCCCACTCTCAGTGGTTTTGATTCCAACAAGGAGCATTAGAATAGGATTATAATCAATTATGTATGGAGTTTTTCTTGCAAGATCATTATCATATTAGTAAGACATCTCATGTTATGTTTAAAATGTAGGTAAAATCAATCAAACATTTCAATACATCAACATTTACCATAATATGGTTAAATACAATATTTAATACTTGGAATATAGGAAACCATCAATTTAAACATTCCTTATTTACATGATTTATATTATTAACAACTTATATGTTGATAATTTAATGGAGCATATCAATGTAAAAGTGAAAACCTTAATTACAAGTTTACTAACAACCTTACTAAATATTTTGTCTTTCACCATCGAGGAAATCACATAAGACAAACACCATCATTGATTATTTTGCCTCTTAAAAATCCCTATTTCACCTATGTAAAGCATTGAATGATAAGCAATTTCTTATCCACATTTAAATCCCCATGCATATTGGCACCTGAGGATGATTCTCTTATTTTCCATGCCAAGGTTGCCACCACTCAACAAATCCCTTGCTATGAATACATCATCCAATTTATATAAAACCAAACATAACCTCTTGAGGTTAATTTTCATGAATAGACAAGAATTTTCAATCAAGATTTTTAGTATGTCATTAAATATAACATCATATACTACTACAAATTCAAAGGCACCTTACTCTGATGTGTTATTGAATATGAGTTCCATCCTCTTCTTGAGAAATCACATGGGGGAGACTTTTTTAGGTCATTGTATAAAATGAATTACAACACACAAATGCCTATGCATGGGTTATTATTAGATGACTCTTGAAATAGACATCATAGCCTTTACTAAGAATTACAATCCTTGCCAACTACATGATGATATTATCCATCTCCTTCATTCAAGTTTCAGACACTTAAATCTCCTTGTCCTTTCTCTATGTGGGGATTAGATCACATTGGAAAGTTACCTTGAGTACAATATGACAACACCTTTATTATCATTGCCACCAAGTACTTTACCAAATGGATTAAACATATGTGCCTTGATAGTGTTATCAGAGTTACAATATCCAAATTTAACCTCAATAAAATCATTTTTCATTTTGTAATTCCCCACACTATCATATATTGACAATTGTGGGAATTTCAAAAATAAGGGCATGAAACAATTTTTCTAAAAGTTCAAAATTTCAAACAATTTTCTACCACTTTTCATCCTCAATTTAATGGCCAAGCTAAAGTGACCAATAAGATCATTTAAAAAATCATACACTAAAAAAACATATATTATAACAAATTTAATTTCAAAATTTACCTCACACTTTGGGCCTATTACCATGGTATTTGCACTATTGCTAGGGAAACTCCATTTTCTCTAGTATATGGCTTTGAAGTTGTCTTACCACTACAAGTGGAGTTACCTTCAGTGTGAATTTCCCTTCATGGAATCATTCCCAATTAATAGTTATATGAATTTTTCCTTCACTCCATAGCATAATTGACAAGAAATGCATGAGTACTCTCCAACATAATAGATAGTAAAAAAGTCACATCCATATATAACACAAAACGAAAGTAAAAATCATAAAATTTGATGTCATAGATTTAGTATTAAAATTTAATTACATCCATAAAAAATAATTTGAATATGCCTAAAATTTGTGGGGTCATTAAATTATCAAATACATCTTTGGACCAAGAACTTATTAATTACAAACTAAGACAAGCCACATTTTCAAAGAGCCAACTAAAGCTTAGCTTTTAAAAAAGTATAGGCTTGAGGTATGTTCTTCGCAGTTCCTATTTTTTTCATATTTTCCTTTTATTACACTTATTTATACATTTATCATAATTTATATTTTATGTTAATACTATTTGCATGTTCCTTCTAACTATCTTGTGTTGCAGCTTATCTTCCTCTATCACTATATACATTGTCAAGTTTCTCCTCACATTACTTGCACCTATGAACTCCTATCTATATCACCTATGTGAGTATCACCTTTGGGATATCCATTTCCATATATTTCACTCTTCCTTATTATGAATTATGCCTCGTGTCTTTTAGTTTTTTATTTGCATTGTAAGACCTTGGGGAATACAATTGAATCCCCCTTACAAATTCCCACCCCCTATGATTTATGCCTTTAGGGTATCCCTTACTTTATTTTGACTCTTAGAATTTACTTACATTAATTTATGTCTATGGGATCCTTTTTTCTTACACAATTTTATACCTTGTATCTTTTTATCAACATTTTTCACTTTCAGGATCCTCCCTACATTTTTTAATGCCTCGTGGCTCTTCCTTTACATTTTTCACCTTCAAGCTTTCTCCTATTTTTCACAATCATGGATTTATCCCACTTATTTTTATGCTTCTTGGATTCAAATTTTAATTTTAATTGTAAAACCTTTGGGAATACAATCACAAGGGAATATTGTCTCTCATCCAAAGTTTACTCTTTCTAATGGTAAAATTTTTAGATATGTCTATTATTATATCTCCTCCTTTATATTTTTTTGAGATCAAAGAAACTCAATAATTATCTTATTCATTTATATTTCCCTATTTTAAATGGTCCATTGTGTCTAATTGGTTGTATCTACACAATGGTCAGAAATTATGAACTCTTGCCAATGTGGCATTGATCTTGTAAAATAGCCTTCAAAGATAATGTGTTTTAATTCCTACCTTAATGTTAATCTACCTAACCAAACCTTAATCATAATAAAAGAAATAAAGTGTTGAGAGGGAAAAAGGAAGGAAAATATTCAAAACAAAAGGGGGTGATGATGCAAAATAAGAAGTGGGTTGATTCCCTAATCTAACAAAAACATATCTATAATTATGCACAAAAAGAATTGAACACAACGCAAATTAAATAAGTGTAAGGGGAAAGTTGTAACCCGTATGTGAGCATGGTTTTGTAGCAATAAGGTAATAGTTATGGGGGTGGAAAATAAAAGCCATAGTAGATTTCATTAATTAAAAAAATGCATAGGTGCATTTTATTTCAATAAGAGGCCTGAAAATAATCTTACACAGTAAATAACAGAGGCCAGATACCACACACACTAAGGACATGGATTAAATTTGAAATAGTCAACCCTTTGCTAAACTGAGCTCATTAAATATATAGAAGAAGAAAAGAAGAAGAAAAATACAATATTTAATGATTTTGTTATTTGTGGCATATCCTAAACAAAATTATCCCACATTTAGGCATCTTTTCAGACCATCTTGGAGTTCATCCCAGCCACACGGTGTCTTCTATTCTTTTAGAGTTACTAACAAAAGGTACAAGTCATCCCGACAATTTAGATGTGATGCTAGTAAAAAATTTATATGGACAACACTAGGTAAGTAAAGTAGTGAGAAGCATCCATGTCTCACCATCCTACTCACCTAGAGGTGACATCATCATGGACCTTTCTACAGACAATGTTAGGTAAGCAGAGTAGTGAGGGTCATCCAGATGTCATGATCCCACTCACCTAGAGGTGACATCATCATGAACCTTTATATGGACAATGTTAGGCAAGTAGAGAAGTGAGATCCATCCACATGTCACCATCTTGCTCACCTATAGGTGACATCATCATGGAACTTTATACAAAAAATACCAGGAAATTAGATTAACAAGAGCCATCCACATGTCACCATCCCATTCACTCATAGGTGACATCATCATGTATCTTTTCCATGTTCATTTTGCCTTATTTGATTAACCCTAATAGTTCTATGCTTACTTCTACCTGATTCATATTCATCCATCATCCATCTACTAAGTTTCATGCCCAAGTTTCTCACTTGTCATGCCAAGTCATGTATATCTTCTCATATATTGACAAGTTTTAGGTAGGTTATGATTTTGTTTGGTTTGTACCATTTGTTGACTATTCAAAGTGTCAAAGAAAGTGTGTTGTCTATGTCATTTTTTATTAGTCCCAAAGGTATCTATTTCATCCATTTTGCTTTAACTAAGCATTAATCATTTATTTATTGATCAATCAAATGGATTTATTACTCCATGAAAAAATCAATATATATTTTGTAAATATGATTTGCAAGTAATTTAACGTTTCTATAAAAAATCATTATTTTGTTAAAGCGTATTGGATAAAATATTTTTATGTTATGGAGAACTTCACATTAATCAAAGTAATTTTGTACCATCATAATCATAGTTTTGGCACTCAAGGTGTAGTCTTAATTGATTAATTTATTTTTTCAGGGGATGATTAGCCCACCTACTCCCAACCATCTGCTATTTGTGCATATGCTCGATTGTAATGATGGTTTTCATTCAAAATGGATGTTGCACATCATATTTTTGGATTATTTCACCTTTCAAAAATAATTACATTTACTATGGTAAATAGGGACTTAGGTAGCTGAGGGTTAGGGGTTTAATCAAAGAAGCATCTGTCGAGTGTTATTTTCCTTTCTAGAATAAATTCTCCTACAGCATGTTCTATGTTGTTTCAATCACTAAGTTTTCTATCATGTACAACATATTCACTCGGGGTTGTCTATTCCCTTTTTAAAAAATTGATGTGTATTTTTCATGAGAGGAAAAATCAAAATGATGGTGATTAACTATGTATTTTAGGAGGGATGTGGTCACATACATGGAACACACACAATGAAAGATAGTGATGACCATGGACATGGTGTATGCCCTCAAGAGGTAGGTTGGGACTCTTTATAGCTTCGGTGGTCAAATATCATCTCACCTACCGGTGAAAGTTTTTTTATAAATTTTTGGGTGTTTTTAAACACCACTTTTGTCATGGAATTGTTTGTTCAATCCTCTAGGTGTTTTAACATAGTAGGATAATATTTATTTAATGTTAAAATTTATTTATCAAGTTGTAAACTTTTGTTTATAATAGGGTCCATTTTTATTTATCAAAGTATGACCATCAAAATTTAAAATTTTTAATAAAAGTAATGTATGTTAAAAGAGTAAAAAAAGAAAAATATTCTTGTAATGGATACATTTTTAGGAGAATTTAACATCCAATGGATATTCTATTTCGACATGTAAATGTGATTCAAAGTTAAATTCATTAAGCATCAAAAAAACAAAAGGATAGAGGTAATGGATTTTGGATGACTTTCAGCATCTTCTCTTCAATCACTAACAATGAGGTTGCATGATTATTTTAGTGGTATTTTTCTTAGTTTTTAAGTTTAGTGTTTTGTAGTTTGTGTTAGAGAATAAGAACATAAGTACATCCATGTTGACATGTGTTTTCTTGTTTTCATTATGTTCAATAAACCCCAAAAACATTTGGTAAATATTCATATTTTAAAGAAGCATAATCTTCAAGGACAGAAAAACATTTCAAGGTAAACTCGACATGAATGGTTGTCCAGATAAGTTTTGATCTCTAGGAATTTGGAGGATTATAAATTTGGGATTATAGAATATGGGAATAGTCCCACTAAATTTATCTCATAGCTATGCCGTCACGAAGATAAAGAGACTAACTTAATGGAGTTGTACCTAGTCTAAACAATGTTTTTAGAGAGTAGCATCAACAAGATATATTTTATTCACCCATGTTCATACTAAGAGGGGATGTTAGGAAAATCCTTATTAGTACTCACATGTGTGAGTAATTATATTGTGATGTTAGTATAAATATGTAATTGTTTGAAAATAAAGTGAGAGTTATGTGAGTTATAACAACTCACTAGAACATAGGCTTGTGAGAGAGTCTTTAGGAGTTGTTAGGATATGAGATATTTAAGGGATTTATAATTAAATTTGACTCCTTATATTAAGGAGATCATCCTCCTATATATTTTAATCTCTCATAGTGAATAATATAAAAGAACATTATTATTAATGTGTGTATTCATTAGTTGTGTAGATGAATTTGTTTTTTAGAGTTTAACTTATATAAACTCTGACAAAATTTGCATAAGCTTAAGATGGACCATTTTACAAAAGGAAATTAAACTTAGTAAATAAATTGAGCCTATTGTGGATATTTTAACACCTATATTTTTTGCCTCATTTTTTAGCACACCAAAGTCATTTTCAAGATCACAACTTTTTAATGTGTAAGTATAGGAGCATCTAAATGTCTTGGTTTCTAGATTATCTTGTTTAATGGATAGGTGTAATATCTCTTATGTTAATCATCTCCTTGTTTTTCCATAACACACACACACACCCCATTTTAAAAAAATAAATAAGGTGTCAATACTGATTGAATATTATTTTAAGGTCCTTTGAAGTGGATGCATAAATTTTAAAATTTTGGAAAGCATGAATGCAAAAGAGTTTATCTAATGCTTGGTAAATTCATTTGATTATCTAGGTTATTGGTTGTTTTCTTAACATGATATATAGGTTTCATCTCATATTTATAGGGTGTTTTCAAGACTCAAAGGGATATTATATGCTTTACTATTTGCCTTCAATTTATTTAAGTGATTATACATGTGGTTTTATTTACAATTTATATGACTAATTGGGCTAAGGTATTTTTCTTGTAGTGAGTTTTTTGTATATAGTGTATCTTAAATGGAATTATCCCACACTTAAGCATCTTTTCAGACCATCCCAAAGTTCATCCCAACCACATAGTGTCTTCCACTCTTTTGGAGTTGTACTAAAAAAGGTACAAGTTATCTTGGTAACCTAGAGGTGATGCCATCAAAATATTTGTATGGATAACATCGAGAAAATAGAGTAGCAAAAACCATCTATGTGTCACCATCCCATTCACCCAGAGGTGACATCATCATGGACCTTTATACGGATAATTCTAAGTAATTAGAGTAGCGAGAGTCATCCACATGTCATGATCTCACTCACCTAGAGGTGACATTGTCATAGATCTTTATACACATAATGCCAAGCAAGTGGAGAAGTGAGATCCATCCATGTGTCACCATGTTGCTCACCTATAGGTGACATCATCATGGACCTTTGTACATAAAATGTCAGGCAAGTAGAGCAGTGAGATCCATCCCATTCACTCAGAGGTGACATCACAATAGACCTTTATACTAACAATATCAGGCGAGCATAACAATGAGAGACATCCATGTGTCATCATTTCACTCACCCAGAGGCCCTTGAGCTATGTAGAGTCCTTGAAGCCTAGCTATATCACATAGTAACAATATCCTAACACTTTTCACTATCTCACTAACTCAGGCCCAAAGAAGCAAAGTACAAATAAATTACACCTCAGCCATCCATAGAATAGAGACAGTAGACACATGTCCTCTAGAGAAATGTAACAAAATAATAAAGACACCAAGGTTTTGTTTGAAAGAGTGGATAAGAGACACCTATCATATTAAAAATGACTAAGCATCTGAGAAATTAAAGATAAATCCACATGGAATTAAAATGACACAAAAGTCAGTTTTATGAAATTAAAATAAAAATACTAAGAAGTAAACTTTGTTGTTGTACTTAATTCACATGAACTAGAGAATTAATACATTCAATTCTTGCATCCAACATAGCCAAACCAATATATTTTGAATTTACATTCTCAATATAAATACATTACCTCCAACTTATCCAAAGTATTATGAATCCTTAGTCTAAGTGCAAATTACAAATTTAAAGCTCCATTACAATCAAGAATTTTTAATATTTTCATAGAGAAAAAAGGGTTTACATACGGCATCAATTGCTTCCCCATCTCACATCCCTATCCCCTCTACTTACTCAATTATAGGACTATTCAAGTTCATAGATATAACATTTATTTTAGTATCTTTAAATAATGAGTTTAGATATTATTCATAAATTTGGGATAAGGTTGAATTAGTTGAACCTTATAGAGTTGAGGATTAGCTTTATATATTCACTTAAAAATACACAAATGATTTATTATTGATTAAATTAGTATGACTTCACAACATAGTGGTTAAACTAAAGGTAATGCCCTACATTAACTTACTATTTTATTTATTGTTTAATAGCAAGGTTTCTAGGAAAATACTCCATTTAGACTAGGCAAGACACTAGTATCATATATCAATGTTAATGCCTTTGAGACATACTATAGGATTCATGTGCTATACATGCCATATAGGCAAGATGTAATGGACTCATGGATTCAAAACCATAATGTCATTATCAGGTTATATTAATGGGCTAGAAACCCAAGAAGCTTTAGATTACAAGGCCATACATCTACTATCCCCATTATCACCTTTAGGATAGGAATTAGAATCACTATCACTTACACCAATGAGGTATGGGTCCCCTTGCTAGATATAATTTTGACTTCTATCAAAATTATAGCCTTATAGGAAATCATTATCTCTAATCTAATTTTGAAACTCACCAATCCTAAGAGCTATCCAAATGGGAATTTTTATTTGATGTCCTACATAGTGGATGCATTAATTACAATTGTGCATGCATCCCATGATTAACCCTATAAAACATCCATTGAGTACCCCAAGAATAGGTTATGTGATGAGTTTAATATTCTTTATGTACATATATTTAAGAGGAATATGAAAAGGATAATGGAGAATTTTTATTCCATAGTACGTCAAGCCATCTATGGAAAGAATATGCCACAACTTTATGATCATTTAAAGTAGACTATTATAAAAATAGGTGACTATCAGTTGTATCCTAGACACACTTTAATCATAATTGAGGGCACAAAGGCACATTATCTATACCTACCAAAGATTGTGATAGATAAAGTTATTGAATAATAAATTCTTGCTCAATTGGTTGATTATATTGACACTGAATTGAATAAATCAAATAAGGTAGCACTCTACCCTAACCTACTTAGTATTGGTTGAATGCAATACACAAGGTGGGAACACACTAAAATCATTGGAAAAATTAGTACTCATTATGGGTTCAAGTAGGTTATTTTTGGGCATTAATATCCTAGAGGGAATTTAAGAGGACACTTTAGGGAATATGATAAAAAGGTAATAATTAAGTATGTGAACCAATCATATGAGAATGATAATGTGTTTATGAATGTTGAGGATGACTCTGAGGTTACTATCAAGATACGCCAAGCTAATATGTCCATGATAATAGCACAAAATATTCAATATGATCCTACCATTACCAAGGTGGATGTCATAAGGATTAAAAAGTAGTAATGGGTTTTCAAACCTATTCATGGGCCCTCTCCTTACGTGGAAGAAGGAACTTAAGAAGTCCCATCTAGATCATGCCACATTGAAGAAAGATTTGGGAGTCCTTATACCTCCCATACACATATATTTTTTGTAGCCTCCCCATAACACAGATTTGAAGAAGGACCTATAAGTCCTAGGGGAACAACAAATATATTTCTTATGTTTACCCTGCCTCCCCTAACTATTACATAATAACTAACCCTTCCCTCTTTCTTTCTTAAATTCCTTGTTATTTCTTCTCCTTTAATTTCATTAGCAATAATTCCACTTCCTATTGTACAGCCTACTTCACCATCCATCATTCTCATAGTAATGACTACTCTAGTCACTCTTTCACCATCTATCATTATCACAGTGGTGACTACTCTGGCCACTCCACTACCTATCATTACACTAATAATTCCTACCATTCACATTATATTATCACTTTCTTCCACTAATACAACTCCATATCCCATTCCACCTTTAAGTGGTCCAACCTATTCCACTGCTAAAACAATTTTGACCTATACAAGGAAACCCAAGACCCCACATACTTCTCCTCTAAAGGAGGAAATGAAAAAGGAACCAGTTGAGGTTCCTAAAGAAGGGGGTATAGAAGGAAAGGGGAAAAAAGAATAAACCTTATTGATTTTTATGATAACGAGGAAGAATAAAAGAGGATGGCTAATGAATTATATTGGATATCTAGAATAGAGATCGAAGAATCTTTGTCTATAAGTGATACAACTAAGTCTGCCATGGAGGATGAATGGATAATTGAGGAAAATAATCAATCAAGGGGAATAGAATTAATAGTTCAATCTGAAGAAGTCAATGCAAGATATAGTAACTCAATTACTACCAAGTTATTACCAGACTAAGGATGAGATATAGAAGTAAAAGTAAAATCATAACTATAGACCACAATTTAGGGGCCATCCCCAAGTACAAGTCCAATCTCTCCACTACAAGCATTTATGACATCTAGCACTCCAATGAGTCCCCTTATGATTGTAAGTCCTATAATTCCACATTATTTGACCACTACTACAATCTCTACAATTTATATTAGTGTAATTGATTCTTTAAAAAAAATTAATTCACGAAGCTCAATAATTCAGCCTCATGTTATTGTTGCATCACCAATTTTGCCTAGTTTTCAAACCATAGCTTAGCCTAATATAACTCCCATGGCCACTACATCTATGAATGTTGAGGTCACTTATACCGCCATTACTAACTATTTTCAAATTTTGTTAAATACCCTGGTGACCTACTCAGTTTTTAGTGGAGTCAACTCTCAGACCCCTAGGCTTAGCAAAGGAGTGCATTTTAAAAACTTATTTTCTATTTTCACATTTTTCCACATTGGCCACTCCTAATATGACCTCTTAATTATATATGCCAATTGGTCAAGATCTGAAATCATACCCCCCAATGGTTTTTAATAGTAAGGAAACTAGAAAGGCTACATTCATAATAGATACACCACTCCAGAAGTAGATTAATGGTTAGAGGAATGTCATTCATCCTTTCCCTACAACAAGACCATCATCTCCTGGATTTATACTACCTCCTCAATAAGGTGATTCAACTCAACCATCCTAACTAGATCAGCTTGCAACACAAGTTCAATAATAAGTTGCACTATATGTCCGTTCATAGGTTAGGCAACCATAGCAGGAAGAGAAAAAACAAAGACAAGATTTGGTCATCCATGAGTAAACTATATTCAACTTCTAATTTGATAGGTAGACAAGTACCTTAAAAAAGGTTAAGAGGAAGACTATGATTATTGAGGGTCAATAAATAGAGATATAACAAAGAGAAGACATCTTCTCTCTGACTAATAGAATGAAGGTAAACCCTTCAAACCCTAATAGGATTAGAGAGGATCCTTATAGTTTTGTGGATGCCATAAGAGAAGTCATCAAGGAAATTTTCAAGATTTTTTACCAAGTGATCCAGAGGCAACTGGAGGTTATAACCATTCAAGCCCCCAAAGAGATTATATACCTTTTATAAGGGATAGCCATAAAATTATTTGACATAATTAGGTCATTAATGTCTAAAAAGGCCACTTCTTAGCCCAAGTGGTGAGATGCCATCCAATTATGTAATAAAATAAAAGATATTGATGGAAATTTGCATTTTGTCATCTAGGCAATGAGAAAAAAGGCTTATGCCCACCTAAATCTAATAACATCTACTCAAACAACTTGGGTGCAACATTAAATTACTACTAAGAGAGACAGCCTAATGGAATGTCATCAAGAGATACCAACCTTAGTCCAACATTTTGTGAACTAGGAAGGACGAGTCATCTCCATCTTTATTGAATTAAAAGTGATTTAAGTGATAACATCATAGGGGCAATTGGTGCCCAAGCCTATTTTTTAGAGAATCTTGTGGGAAACATTAGATAGTTTTAGAGAAGAAATTAAAAGTATGATTTACAAAACCATAGATAAAATAATGCAGTAAGTAAATTTTGTGAGAGACAAGATTATTGGGACTGAATTGTTATATGTTGAGATCAAAGATGCATTAGGCATTCAAAATAAACTTATGGATAATCTCCCTCAGTTATTCAAAATATCCTTGATCAAGCAAGTCTATAAATAACTTTACCTCTAGAAAAATGTTGTAAAGCAAACAACTATGGTATCAAAAGTATATTTAGCTCCTACATAGACAACTCAGCTTCCCAAGTATACATTAGTACACACGTAGACTAGACCTACCTATGTCCCACTTTTGATCACAACATAGAATTAATTACAATTACAATACCCCCTACATCTACAATGAGTTCACTTCCAATTCCAGTGCCTATTCCATCCACAACTTTGCTTACAACTTCAATTTATTCACGTCAGCTTCCACATCATCTATGTAATAGTTAGAGTTATTTTAATGGTTCCAAATCAATGCTAACTAATTATAAATATGTGTTTTCATGTTAAAATTAATATGGAATGATATTTCCTTAGTTACTTTACATGTATATATTGTATATATTTAGATGAAGAATTCTATTTTGATCAGTCAATGTAATACATGCATACTTTGCATGAATTAGCATGCAGTGTTATTCTAAGACTTGCATTTTTAGATTTCATTTAAGAGCAGAGGCCTTCCCCATCCCAAGATTATATATACTTGTAACCTCCCTATCCCAAAGGGAGGATAATTTTGGCTATTTATATTAATAAAAAAAAATTAAAAATTATGGTAATTTGATTTTGAGGTGCAAATCTTGATTCTTCTCCAATTCTATGGACTATGTGAGACATGCTATCATTTTAATATCTTTGTTATTTTATTATGTATGATTTAATTTTATAATACATTTATTCATTTTAAGGTATAGCTTATTGTAATTCCTTTTACATGTTAATTATAATCCCCCTTAGAGATGTGCAATAGGAATCTGAAAAATGTGGCAATATTTAATTTTGTATGTTCAATTTTACTATGTTTTGGTTCCCTTTGACTCCTTACTATTTTTTATCATTGGTTTGATACAATAGCTTACAAAAAATATTGGTTTTCTATTTTCTTCTCCTTCCTTATTTCAAGTGTTGATCTTCAAAGGTTTTGATTTTATGTGGTCCATAGGCCTCTTCTCTTCCCTTCCTTTCCCTCTTTTTGAGTTTCTTTGAGAATCCTTTCCACCTTATTTAAAACCATCATCCTTCCAACCATCTCAAGTATATCTAGGTTCATCCATAGCCTAACTATCCATGGTTAAAAACTTGCTTCACTCACCTCCATTCCACCAACAAGTTGTTATAAAATTGAATACCCTATAACTTGTGGATTGGAGTAAAATATTTTTTCGATCCTAAAACATTAGAGTATATAATGTAAATGTATTTGTGGTGTGCATAAAACCCACATTAATAGGTACATATATATGGTACTAGAAGGAGGGATTGAACCTCCACCTCTATTATGTTTGAAAATAATCACTTGAGTTACACTGGAAGCACCAAAAATACTAACAAGGTCTACCTCAAATAATAACTTGATATTACCACCTTTGTAAACCCATAAAAAATTTAGTTTTGATAAAGAAGTAAAGAGAAATCCCTGATCCTAATCATTCTCTCTATGCAAACAAACCTCATCTTCCATTATTCTTGATGGCCCAATGGAAATTTTCCCCTTTAGGATCCAACCTGGCTAAGAGGTTTTGATATAAATGTTGTTAGATTTGTCCATGATTTACCCAAAAACCCAATCAATATTTGTCTTCCTTTTCTCTCTTTGGAGGGAGGACAATAGAAGAACATATCAAGTCCTTCAAATCCATTTTGGGAATCTTGAATGTAACCCATGAATACATGGCTTGCAAACTATTTCCCTTCATATTGAAATATATAGCCTATGATTTGTTTTTGAATATCCTAGAGGGTTCCATTACATCTTGGACCCATTGTCAAGACACCTTTCTGACATAGTTTGGCCATTTCACTAGTGCATTTGTTGTTTATCAGCATTTTTCTAGTATGAAGTGAGATCTTAATGAGCCAATTTGGGCCTTTAATGTTAGATTATAAATTATATATAACAATATTGAAACCACTTACCAACATAAAGAGGTGTTAGCTTTCAAAATATACAAAAAAACCCTAGACCCCATGATTGTGCTTTTCCTTGTTAGAGCATCAAATGTTGGTATGTTTCCTTTGGTCGATGTCAAAATTATCAACATAGATAAGAAATTGAATCCTTATTTGAATTCATTGGCCCCACTTAATCTTTGTCATGTTTTATAGGCTTTCAATCCAATTCTAAATATAAACCAAAATATTGTGGCCTAAAACTAGAACTTGACCTATAACTAGCTACTTTACACTCAAATTTCACCCAATCAATACCTAGGTTTCCTAAATGAATATGATCCTAAAAAAACATGAATTAGTCATTAATACTACCATAACATAGGGTACCAATTATGATTATACAAAATAGAATTGGAATCAATATAAAGAATCATCCAAGAAATGAGTAATGAATTTCTAAGCAATGTAGAAATGTATGGGGAATAGTAGAGGCCAGAACACTAATTAGAGATTTGATTCCAGAGGTATAATAAACCTTTAAATAGTTTTTAAAATAATCAAAAATATCAAGTTCCATCCAATAGGCAACCAGAGATGAACATAATTGAAGCAGCCCTTCTTAATTGGTGTCATGTACATAACACTACGCAGCATGGTGAGTTAGACTGCATCAAGTTCTATAAAGCCTTAAAAATATTTTAGATGGAGATGGATAGGCAAGAATGTTCTATAAATTAAGTAGAGCCATATTCTGCTACCAGTTCAAGGCATCCAAGCACAGCAAATGTCTTCAAGACCTATGTTTCTCCATTTCCAAAGGAAGACAATAATGAACCAGAGGATAACATTGATGAGATCCATGCTTTCTAATAGTATCATCAAGCAAGGAACAATTAAAATTTTAGGATTAAGCACCCTATCAGTACTTTGACACCTCTAAATAATAATGGTATCACTCCTCTATATCTAAGGCCTAATAATAATCCATCACCTCCTAAGAGAGATGAGTAGTTGTAGACTGTAGAACCACCTAATAGAAGAGGGTAGAACATCATTGAGGATATGAGTAAAATCAAGGCTAACATTAGTGTACATGATTTGGGCCAAATTACTAAGCAAAGAGAGTTGTTACTTAAAGCTCTAACTAAAAATTCATCTGACAAGTCTAAGGCATCCCATGCCTATGTCATGGTATATAAAGACACACCTGAAGTAACACCATTATTGATAATTATTTAAATGTTTTAAAAGAATATATAAATTACTTGGTTGACTCAAGAGCCTCAGATAATGTGATGTTGATAGTTATCTACCATAAGTTAGGTCTGACTACAGATAAGTCAAAGAGAGTGTTCCTATAGCTGGATAAATATTCCATCCCATGTGTCAATGAATTAACAAATGTGCACATCTAAATTACATCTAAACCATGTCTGAAATATACCATTAATATCTTGGTCATAGACATTCTATAATCATATGGTCTATTGCTAAGTTGAGACTAGTCAAAGACATTACATGTGTACATGGCCACTAATTTATTGCACATGTGACTGCCCTATAAAGGAATGGCTAACCAAATATAAGTAGACAAAGAGTTGAAGATGAAACATATAATTGCAGAGTACAAAACCACTAATGATAAATTGGACTTCATGTCTTCACACACAGGTGTGTATACATTTACTATTAGATAAGAATATGCATTGCATGAATAAGAATTTAAAGGTCCTTATCAGTTATAGACTCTTCACTTTGATGGAGCTAGATCAAAATAAGGATGGGCATGGACATATCCCTCATAGATCTAATTGGATTGCATTACTTAGATACTTACATATTGCAGTTCCCATACATAAACAACTGAGCTGAGTATGAATCTTTAATCCATGGCCTTCAATTTTCACTCAACCAATTATGAATTTTTGGAGACTCAAAAATGGTTTTTAACCAGATCAAGAACAAATATAAATGCAAACTCACTTATCTAAATAAGTATAAACACAAATCATGGGACCTAATTGATTCCTTTCAAGCATTCAATATCAAATCCATCCCAAGGGAAGATAACTAGACAGTAGAGTCACTAGTAACTTCAGTTGCTAATCTGGCACCACTCTAAGAGTCTAAAATGCAAAAAATATCAATTGAGTTGGTTCCTTACCCTTCTTTTGTAGATATTGAAACCTTCCAAGTGTTATAATAGGATCAACAAATTGTGCAAATCATGAACAGTTTTAGAGCTTTTGAAGCCCAGATAATAAATGAAGAAGATGTTAAGCCGATGCATATTGAAGACATGGAAGAAGATGACATTTTTAAACTAAAGGATAATCACATCCCATTAGACATGGTATCCTTGGAATGAGATATTGATGTATAACCCTAGGCCTAAAATCAAAAGTAACTCAAAATAATAGAGTCAAATTCCATAAAAGAGAATCTAAGAACTAACCAACATCTCCAGTCTATGAATGTAGGCTTGAGTTGCACAAAAAATGAAAAGCATAGGATGAAGATATTCATTATATATTATAAGATGTCATTACATGTACATATGATGACCCAAATATCTTTGACCCTAGGGTGATCACTCATACCATCCCCATAAATCTAGAGCACAAGCCTTTTAGGCAAAGATAAAAGCTAGTAAATCCAATCTTGTAACCTCTCATAAAAACTAAAGTACATAAACTAGTAGATGATAAAATTAATTTTATAATTAAATATTCAACCTAGGTATCCAATCTCATATTAGTTAAAAGGAAGAATAGATAAATCAGACTCTATATATTTCAAAAACCTGAATAGAGCATCAAAAAAAGACAATTACCCTCTACTCTCTTTGGATGAGGTGATTAATATGGTAAGTGGATCTGAGATGATGTCTTTTTTGGATGGATTATTGAGCTAAAATCAATTACTGGTTGAAGTAGAAGATAGGATGAAGACTGACTTCACCACCAAGTAAGAAATTTTCACATATAAAAGGATGTCATTTAGCCTAATTAACACGAGATCTACCTTCCAAATAGTAATGGATTTTACCTTTCCAGTATTGATGGGGAAGTGTATCATCATATACATGGATGACCTTACTATGATTTTAAAATAAATATTTGATCATATAGAACATATATAAAATTTCTTTGATAGATACAGAAGATATGGGTCTCTCTAAATCCAAAGAAAAACATATTTGGAGTTACTGAAGGAAAGCTCTTAGGTCATATTATCAACAAATATGGGATCTCCATCAATCTAAAATGAGTTTAGGCCATTTCAAAGTTGACCCCACCTAATAGCAAGAAAGAGCTGAAATATTTATTTGGCAAGGTTAACTTTGTAGGGAAATTTATTTTTGATTTCATAAAGATTGTCAATCCATTCAATGCAATGCTAAAATAGAAAGCCATGATTGAATGGACAACTAAATCCAAGAAATATTTTTAGGACATCATAGTTTCAATTGCCTAAACTTCAATTTTGATTAGTTCTGATTTAAATAAAGATTTTTATCTTTATTCATTCACCTCATAGTATATTATTACTACAATACCTACACAAAATGTGGAAGATAATGAACATCTCATTGCCTTCATGAGCACCAATCTAAAGGATGCAGAGTTGAAATACTCCATGATTAACAAAAAAATATATTCCTTGATTAATTTTGTCAAAAAAATAGGCATTATATTTTTAGGAATAAAACATACACCATGGTTCTAGACCCAGCTATGAAGCTCACGCTTGGCCAGAACTAGTTGGATGAAAGAAGAGGAAAATGGATTTCCAAACTACAAAATTTTGATCTTAGAATTAGACTAGAAAATATGGTGAGAGGCCAAGGAATCATCCAAATAATGGCCCAAATTAATCCACACATCAACATTAAAAAAATCAATGAAACTTGGGTAGCTAGAGGTGAATGGTACTCAAAGGTCATCGATTACCTGTTCATAGGTACATGTTCCCCTAAACTAAATAGAGAGCAAAGATGAACACTCAGATTCAAATCAAATCATTACATGATCAAGAAATGAGTCTTATATAGAAATAACTATGAAGGCATCTATCTAAGATATTTTTGAAAATAAAAAGTTAAGGATATCCTAGATAACTTACATTATAATATTGGTAGTAGACATACCTATGGAAAAACTACAATCTATAAGATTCTGAAGATGAGATACTATTGGCCTACAATATTCAAGGATACCTACAATCACACTAGGATGTGCCATGAGTGCCAAGTGTTTAAAAAGAGAGAATTGAATGTTTTCATACCTCTATAACCAATCATTGAAGGATTCCCCTTTTCCCAATGGGGACTTGATTTTATTGGGGTGATAAACCTAAATTCCTCAGCAAGACATAAGTTTCACCTCACAACCATAGATTACTACACCAGGTGGATAGAAGTTGTAGCCACCAAGAATTCTTGATAAATCTAAGTCATCGAGTTTATGGAACAAAATATATTTCCCAGGTTTATCACTCCCATTTCTTTAGCTTGTGATAATGGTCCAACTTTTCAATCTTCTAAATTTATAGAGTGGATATATGAAAATCAAATCATGATCAACTTCTCCTTAAATTACTACCCATAGGAAAATGGATTGGTTGAGTCTACCAATAAGAATTTGATGGATGCCATTAAGAATTCCACACAAGGTAAACCAATTGAATGTCATCTCTTATTGAAATATGCACTATGGGTAGATAAAACTAGGCACAAACAAGCCCTCAAGGCTTCACCTTTTATGTTGGTATATGGATAACAACCAATCTTCCCTATTAATCTAAAGAGACTAACATACCAATTCATGTAAGAGTATATGGGTGAAGATGAAAGGATTTAATCTAGACTACTTGAGATAGTATAGTTATAAGATACAAGAATTGAAGTACTACATAGTTTTAACAAACATCATAATATTGTCAAGTGATGGTTAGACAAGATATCTAAGATCAAGTACTTTAGGATTTCAAACTTAGTACTATTATGGGATAAATCATATTAAAATAAGGGATAACCTGATAATTTCAATCCTTTATGGATTGGACCTTATCAAATATTAGAAAACCTAGGTAACAATGTCTTCTGACTGAAAGACCTTCAAGGTAATGACCTCACTTATTTAGTTAATGGATAGTTTCTGAAGCACTAATTCATGGTGTTTCATACTAGAGATGCATCATAGTGAACTATAAGTGAATATTTAGACTAAAAGTAGATTATATTTCCTATTTTCTAGGTTAGATTTACTATTTTCCATAATAGTTTGCCTACTTTTTGTATTTTTGTTTTAGTAGATTAGTTGTTATGCTTTCCAGGTTAGTTTTCTAAAATTGTAGAATAAACCAGCCAAATTTTTATACTGAAGTTACCAGAGACATTCCAAAAACAAAGGGATGATAAATAAGGATACACAATTGGTTCCAACAAAGGCCTATTCCAAGTAGTAACAAATTGTTTGGGATAGAGGTACGTGTTGTGATTAAATTAGTTTCTACTTAGGTTGAATAAGTTTATAGAGATTATATGATTTTGCTTTAATATATTCAAGAAAATTTTTAAAATATTTTCTATTTCCAAAGGTTTATTGAACTATTTAATGCTAAAACTTGGGTGATAGATAATAAACATAGAACTGGATACACACTGATAGGGACATATTAACAAAATAAGTTTTCTTGTTCATACACCTAGTGAATGGTGGTTCTAAACCTTTCTTTATCATTTATATATATATATATATATATATATATATATATATATATATATATATATATATATATATATATATAAATCAAACAAACTGATAGAGGATGGGTAATTCAAGTAATCTCTACCAGGTCTATGGACACCTGGCTGGCAGCTAGAGTAAGGCTTTGAGTGAAACCATAGGTATCTCTGTCACAACTATGGATGCATGTCTAGAAATAGATCAATGCCCAGAATTTCCCTACTATTTGGTTACAAAATATAAAGTCAAAATAAAACCTATAGTGTTTATCTAATACTTTGTTAAAACTTTCATAACCAAGGGGGAATTAATTTCACTAGACCACACACAAATCTAAGGAATGGAAAGGGTTAATATGTTGCATGAATAAATAAGAGTTTGTTCCAAAATTTGGTTTTCTTATTATTTATTTGATAGAGTTGAAGTTTTATCATAACACATTCTTAAAAACTTGGGTTCTCAAAATACTCAGAAGTATTTTCCCCTATGAATTGTCATTTGTTGTGCCCTAACACACGTCCCATTTTAAAATTTTCAAATAAGAAGTTTTTGGCAGGAAAAGCCAAAATTCAAACTTTATGCACCTTTAGACTATCTATACTCCACATTAGGACTACTTAATACCTATTAGACACTTAATTTAATACCTTAATATAAAAATTAATCAACTTTGGGGTCCTTATAGGATGCCCCTGCATCATACTACCAAGCTAAAAAATGTTCGCCATAGGTGTTTGTTGATGCACTTGGTGTATGTTCCTGTCTAACTACAATGAACCTCCTTATAGAAGGTATCTAGTTCTACTTGCCTCTCATATAGGTGAACATGTTCTTGGGCCCCATAATTAGGCCTTATTTGGTTCATTTTATTGAATGTTATACCTATACATACAATAAAATTGTTAAGAAAAATACATATGTTGTTATTTGTTGCTTGCCTTAAATGTGTATACCATGCTTCCACTCTTGAAAATTTATCCACTATATCCTTATTTACATTATCAACTACTACTGAAAATATGTATTATTCTTCTTTAATCCATAATTCTTGTGCTTCCTACTCCATTTCATGTACAACTTGTTCTTGGTCTTTGCATGCCACATGTTTATGTAGACTTTTGGTTTTCTATTGTACACCTCCACTATATAGTTTATCTTTATTCCATGCATATGAAAAGAATGCATGCTCATTTTCAATATCTAATTTCCTTAATTTTTCACTCTTACATGATTATCTTGTAAGTCACTTGATTGTCTCTCATGGGTCTATTGCATACTACCCAACTCATTGGAATTCCTTTCTTGTCCAAGACTCTCTCTCTCAAGCATTTGAGTTCATCTACCATTCCTTCTATGAAATTCCAACTTGAAATCATTGTCAAGTGTTGGGATAAACTTATAAATAACTTATTTCATACTCACTTAAAAAAAATTTACTTGGCAAAGGTACATCCATATAACCTTGGGCTGCCACAATCTCCTTAGGTTATTTATCCATCTTTGCATATTTAGCTTATTGTACCAACTCCTTATGAACTATAATCAATACACTAGAGTAGACACCAATAATACGATCATCCTTATTCAAAGGTAGTAATGTGTGCTTGTTTCCCTTATATTCAAATGAGTAAGTGTTCCTCACCCCATCTGACTAGTTAACCTATCAAACTACCAAGACCTTCTGAGTAGTACATGAAAAACATCCATTGGAATGATGTCACACTTTACTTGATCTTTATAAGTACAAATCTAAAAATCCACCAAACATTTTTCATTTATAAGCACATGATGACCCTTCTAAAGCCAAGAAACTTTGTAAGGTGTAGGTTGTGTTAATCTTTTGAGGCCAAGCTTACTAACCATTTTATTTGAAACTAAATTATCTACACTCCTTGAATCTATGATCATCTTACAACATTTACCATTGGACTTACATGTTGTTCTGAAGAGTGTCTTTTGTTGAGTAGGTTCTTTCTCCTTTGGTGGTTTAAGCAATGTCCTCCTCATTAAGAGTGACTCTCCTTCTTCAGGTTCTTCTAAGTGTGAAGTAGATCCAACACTTTCTTCCTCTGTAGGCTAAATCACCTGATTTATTCTCTCATTTTTATGAGTTCTTTTTTATTGCTCCTTTGGACACTCTCAATATCTATGACCTAAATATTAGTTGAATTTGAAGCACTTGTATGTGAATCCACTAGTCCCTCTTCCTCTAGATGCATCTCCACCTTTGTAGTATGGCCTTTTACCCTTATAACCATATCTTGGTTGTGTCTCATGCCTTTGTGTACTACTTTCACCTTCTCCATAGGTCTGATATGCATTATTGATTTCATACTCTCCTCTTCTTCTTATTTGTTTACTTCTTCCTCTTGTATGTTGTGTGTCTTTTTATCAACTTTTCCTCAACTTTCAAGGCTACTTGATAAGCTTCTTATATTGTTTTCAAAGTTAGAATGTTGATCTTATATTGAATGGAAAAATTAAGGCCATTTATGTACCTAGATACCTTTATTCTCTTCCAAGTCACCTATTATAATAGTCAACCTATGAAATTCTTTTGTATACTCTTTTACTAAATGTTACTTTTGTCTGAGATTTTGTAATCTCTTGAACAATTGAGTGTGGTAGTCCTTAGGCCTGAACTTGACCTTCATCTTCATCACCATCGTATCCCATGATTGGATGTTTACCTTACCTCTTTTCCCTCTCTCTTCCTAGATTCCATCCCACCATAAATAATCATGTCCCTTCAATATTTTCACTATAAATTTAAATTTTTTGGTGTCATCCACTTCTTCGTACTCAAAATATGTATCCATGACTACTATCCAATCCACTAATTTGTCCACATTGAGATTACCTTCATATATTGGCACATCTAACTTTGGTTTTGATCCCATTTTCATCAATATTTATTCCATTTTATCTTCTCTCTAGGAGCCTCTTCTTCTCTATCACTTTCATATTGAGTTATAACCCTTATCCTTTGGTCTATCTCCATACTTTCCATTCTTGCCTGCATATTCCTCATCTCTATGACCATTTTTGTCATGGTTTATTGCATTCTCTAAGATGAATTAGGTTTTCTTTATCTTATATCTTCCATATTATCCTTTGACCTTCCTACTCTTATACCAATTATGATGCAGAGCTTAACACACTTTTCTCACACTTTGTCCTTGATCAATGAATCACTTCCTTAGGCATGGGCTTATAAAACCATTCACCGTGCAAAGATCTAAAGTTCACTTGAATATTTTTGTGGATAGTAATTATATATCATTATTATAATTTTCATATAATAACTCTTTACCCATTGATGACTATCTCCATCACTTCTCTTTCATTCTACACAACTCTGCCTACATAATTTTCACTCCTTGTAGCCCTTTTTTGGGTGTATTTGATTTATACAACTTTGTACAAAATCCAAGTGAGAAAATACCAACTATTTTAGATACCCTATATTTATATTAACCTCTTTGTGAAATTTTAAGATGAAACTCTCATTGGATGACCTCTTTCCAATCCCTTTTAGCTCTTTGTTTACACTTATTAGGCCTATTTTACCTCTATGTCAACACAGTCACCTCCACACATGCATGTCCACACATATGCACTTTCAAACTCAAAAATATATTATCATGCATCAAAAACTTCTCCTTTACCAAATTTGGTGGAATTTTAATGATGGAAACTCCTTAAAATGGAATTTGAAACTCAAATCCTAGATTAGGGCTTGTAGACCCTGTTAAGAACCTAAGAGCTTACAATTTGCTCATACACATTTTTTATAATGTTTAAAAATGTATAATAAGATTTTATATGTCTATATAACACTCTAAAACCTTTATAAATCCTTATATATCCATATAATACCTATGTTCCTCCCTTTCCACATCAATCTTGCACTCACAGTATGCAAATATACAGTCTGTAAGGCCTATAAGAGCACTGTCTTGAAAGTTTGGACTCCAATAATGGTTTCTCCCCCTATCAAATTTTTTTATGATATGTAAAACCTCCTAAATTATATCTTAATCATAAATCATAAACTTTAAAACCTATCATCAACGTTTCCCAAGTTATTTTTTTGTTTAATCAAACAATCTCCTCTCTCACAATCTGTTAATGTTTTCTTGTGGGTTTTTGGCTCCAAAGAGAGGTTACAACCTTTGCCTAAATATTTTATATTCTAAAAACTTTATGAAATTATTCTAACTCTTCTCAATTTCTTTCTTTCTTGACTAAATCCTTTCCAAGATTCTTTATATACACATTGCTTATGTATACACTACCCTACAGGTCTATATAATGCTTCAAGAAAAGTCTCCATAAAAAAAAGGTTATAGAACAATGCATACTCATTCAATAATTTCATAATAAAATTAATAATTCATTATATTCATTTTTATGCAACACACTTTAAACTTTCACTTCTCAAACACCTTGATTACAGTGAATTTTTCAATACACAGAGCACAGTCTTATCATAAAATTTCATATAACACCAAATTCATTTATTCAAAAGTTGATCACTACATTTATCTATCTACCTTTAATGAGATATGAGGTTAAAAAACCAAACTGAATCCTATACCTCCTAAAAATATGCATAGCTACTTCTTGGTTCCTTTCCTTTGTAGAAGTCTTTTGGTTACATTGCATTATTCTTGATTTTACACAATATGAGCTATATAGAACCATGATCTTGGAATCATGAACATTTTATGAAATTTATAAAGTGATAAAAACCCTTATACATATGTCATAACATCTTTCCACCTTCAAAATTAGATAAAATTCCTCAAAAAGGCCTAACAAGATTCGAACTCTTCAAAAAATGTTTTTGGTAGGAAAAGCCAAAATTCAAATTTTATGCACCTTTGGACTATCTAGACTCCACATTAGGACTACTTATACCTATATTACTTATTATAAACTTAATTAACTACCTTAAGACAAAAATAAATTAAATTTAGGGTCCTTATAGGATGCCCCTACATTAGTTTCCCATGCCAGACATGCCATACAAGCAAGATGTAGTGGACTCATGGTTTCAAAACCATAATGTCATTATCAAGTTGTATGAATAGGATAGAAACCTAAACAACTTTAGAGTACAAGGCCCTACATTTTATATCCCCATCATTGCCTTCAGGCTAGAAATTAGAATCATCATGGCCTTTGTAAATAGGATATATGGTATTTCTGTCATCACTTACAACAATGAGGTATGGGTCCCCTTGTTGGATATAATTTTGAATTCTAAAAAAATTATAGCCCTAGGGGAAATCATTATCTTTAATCTAATTTTGAAACTCACCAATCCCAAGAGCTCTTAGATAATAATTTTATATGATGTCCTATGTAGTGGATGTGGTAACTACAATTGTACATGCATCCCATGATCAACCCTGGAATCCATCCATTGAGTACCCCAAGAACAAGGTATGTGATGAGTTAAATATTATTCATGTACACATTTATAAGTAATATTAAAATGATAACAAAGAATTTTTATCCCATATTATATCAAGACCTCTAATAATATGCCCAAACTTTCTAATAATTTAAATAAGACTATTAGGAAAATAAGCAACTACTAGTTGTATCCTAAGCACACTATAATTAGAATTGAGGGAAAGAAGGCACACTCTCTATACCTATCAATTATTATTCCAAACAAAGTTGTTGAGCAATAAATTATTTCTCAATTGGCTGATAACATTGACACTAAGTTGAAGAAATCAAATCAAGCAAAATAAGGAACTCAAAAATAATCAAGACCATTTGGAGAATCCCACATTGAAGAAAGAGATGGGAGTCCTACCTACCATGCACATACAACTGTTATAGATTATCCATAACATAGAGTTGAATAATAAATGCCTACAAGTCATATGGGAGAAACAAATATATTTTATATGTTTCCCCTACCTCCCCTAACTATTGCATAATAGGTAACCCTTCCCTCTTTTTTGCCTCAAGCTCATGGTACTTCTCTTTTTATGCCATCAACAGCAATGCCACTTCTTACTAGGTATCCTAATTCACCATCCACCATTCTCCTATTAGTGACTACTCTAGTCACTCCACCATCTATCATTCTCCCAATAGTGACTACTCTAGTCACTCCATCACCACCTAACTTTCCACCAATAATGCTTACCATTCCCATTCCATCATCACTTATTTCCACTATTACATCTCCATCTCTCATTACACTTTCAATTGGGTCAGGATCTCATGATATTAAAATAATTTTGACCTATACAGGGAAACCTAATACCCCAACTATTTATCCTCTAAATAATGAATTGAAAAAGGACCCAGTTGAGGTTCTTACATAATGGGGGACTAAAAGGAAATGGGAAAGAATAACAGACCTTATTGAGGTCTATGATAATGAGGAAAAAGAAAAGAGGATGACCAATTAAGTAGAATGGATCTTTGGAATAGAGATCAAAGAGTCTTGGTATATAATTGAGACAATTAAATTGACTTGGAGGATTAATGGCTAACTAAAGAAATCAATCAATCAGGGGGAATAAAATCAATAGCTCAATCTAAAGAATTTAAGGGAAGATATGGTAACTTAGTTATTACAACATTATTACCAGACTGAGGATGAGATACAAAAGAATAAATACAATCACAACTAAAAACTAAAGATTAGGGTCCATCTCCAGGTACACCTCCAATATCTCCATTACAAACCACTGCAATAACTATCACGCCAACTACTCCCCTATGATTGTAAGTCCTAGCATTTGATGCAGGGGCATCACTTGTGAAGTCATTTTGATTCTTAATTATTCAATTTTGGATTATTATTATATTATTTTAAGTATTTATAGGCTTTAGTTGACATATATTTAAATATGGAGGCATTTCTAGGTCTCAAGTTTGAATAAAATTTGAATTGGAGTTCATTTGGTGGTTTCCCACCAAAATTACCAATTCAAGAATTTGAATTTATTTCATGGTTTGTAGGGACCTAGTCATGTTCATGTGTGATTATAATTTTGGATTTTGGTTTTTTTATGTGTATTTTTAATATTAGGATGTTCTTTACTTGCTTTCCACCTTTTTGGTCATATTATCCATGTTTTACTCTTGCATAATGCCTAAAAAGGGTAATCTCTCAAGAAATGACACATGTTAGAATCCATCAAAAAGTTAGAAACTTCTTAAGATTTAAAAAGGGATAAAATAATTTTATGAGATAATTACTATGCATGTTCATAGGTGGGGATATTTTAGGAATCAAGAAAAGATCAAAACTTTCAATAGAACCCTGCGTGTGTTGAAAAATTATGTGTATGACTATGTAAGTTCAAGAATGTAAATGAATTAAGGATGCTTTTAGAAAGTATTTTGAATTCATATAATAATATGTGTATCGTTTATGCATTTTTTTCCTTGGTATAGTTGAGTTATTATTATTAATTTACAGGCGAAAGATAACCAAGTCTGAGCCTTGAGAATTTTGTGTTTTGAACACAGTCAAAAACTAAGAGAGATGGAGCAATCATTTTTTAATCCAATTCATGTGTTGAATGTTGAGTATTATATTAGAGAGTTTTAAATTGATAAGGGTAAACTTTTGGAGTGATTAATATCCTATTTATAAGGTAATCTTACACTCCATATACCATGATTTTACACACAATTTAGTAGACAGTCCCAAAATTTTATAATGATTCAAGTTGTAGACTTTTGGTGTTTGTCCAAGGCTTAAAACCTATTGGATATGTTAATAAAAGTTGGGGAAGATATTAAATAATCATTATATACCCTTATAAGTGAATAAAAATCCATTTATATCCTTTTATTCTCTCTCAACCACCTATAGGCCTGTGTAACCCTGACTTAGGATTTGAACCTTTGCAACTTAGATAACTTTTAAAACCACAAACCAAATTTGTTAAAATTTTGGAATTATAAGTTATTTGACCAAATATAGAGTATTTAGGTGGTTTTTAGTTGATAATATACCGTACAATATGGTAACCAGCCCTATATCAGTGCTTTGACCTTAAGGAGGCCTAATTACTAGAAGTTCTTGTTGAGTTGGTAGACTTGCCTTGAGAGTAAGATTATAAAAATTTATAAAGGTTTTTAAGGACTTAATGGGTTTTCAAAACTAGTCTTTTATTTTTTTTAAACCCTTAATTTTAATTAATCCATCAATATAAGTGCTTTGGAAGTGCTACAAGGAACTACGCCTGATAGAGGCAACTTGTAATTTGAATTCATAGTCTCTCTCCCTCTGCATCAGATTGGTATTAGAGTAGGTTGGATACTTGAAGGAGGCTTAAAATAATTTAACACTCTATGATAAAAATATTGAATTTATTTTTTATTAGTCAACTGAGTTTAAAATTTAGAATGCCACCTAGGAGGTGTAGTGTTGGATTACATAGACGATTAGTTCAAACACTATTCATTAAAAACACAAAAGAATGCATAAGAACTAATAATATAAGCCAACCTATTTTGAGGGATTTTAAAATGACAATAATAATCAATTTAAATAAATCACATATGCATATTACCTACCCAAGTGATTCCACCATCCAAAAGTAACTCCAAGCATGGTTTTCCCCTTGATTTGGTGTTCAAGTCTTTGTCAACAATGGATTCTAAGCTCCTCCATCATCTCAAGATCGCCATGCATAATATAGGCTCAAGATAAGAAATCTAATATATGCCTTATCAAATGAATATATCCTATTACAAGTAAAATATTTATCAAATTACATGAATGACTTGTGAAGAGAATCCTGCATTATAAGTTTACACAATCTAAGCTTGAAAATGATGTTCTATGCCCTTTTATTTATAGATTTTTCAAATGGGTCAGGATCAACCATGATCATCCATCTCAATATTGAGATGTGTGGCCATGAATTAATTCAATATTTGTAATTAAATCCATAAATATCCTCATAATGATTTGGGAGGAAGGGGCATTAATTAGGCATGGGTGTCCATAAACCTGATATTTGTTACATTTATGGCTTATGGATGCCACCTCATTGATCATTTCATTAGGTAATTTATATATTCAAAATAATTTTCCAATAAATAAATATTCAATTTTCTCTATGGAATTCTTACTTAAGCTTCTAATTTGAGTTAATTAGCCTAAGTAAGATTAATCAATTTTAGTGCAATTTTTTGAAAAATGCTAGGCAATTAATCAAAATGATCAAAAAGTCATATTACTAGGTCATAATTTGAATAAAAAGGAATTGTAAGGTAATTTTAGATGCATATAAACCATCATCCTAGTTATATTGTTGCCGATACAAAATAACAAAGGTATGTGATGTGTACTAATGAATTAAAAGAAAAGAATGATCTGGAGCACCTAAATGCGAAATCATCATTTTAACTCAAAATGATTTAAGAAAAGATAAGAATCACATAAAATTAATTACCCCATTTAGGGATACATTGGCCTAAATTATCACTTGTATGCAATAAGATCAAACCATTTAGCATGTTTAAGTGATTTTCGCCTAAATTATGCATTTGAGTGCAATTCGAGTAGGATTGATAATTTCAAAACACAATGCTGTTAGGAATTGGATGTCTACATTTATACCATATTTGAGAAGGTGTAGTGAGACATTCAAGCAAAGTAACATCTTTTCAAATAAAAGAGTCGTCAAGAATAAATTGGAAATGACCCATGATGCCCCCTCGAGAGGACATACTAGGATGAAAGAGAAGGATGGACTCTTGAAAATAGAGGGAAAGTGAGATTAACCTATGGTATAGATTAAATCCAGATGATCTGATGCTTGCATATGTGGAAGACATCCTTTATATGGTATGTGGAAATGCCCACATCTTCAATAACAACCTATTTCACAAGAGTTGCAGGAAATGGATTAGTTAAAGTAGATGCAAGGTCACTAGGACTTATATAATTGGATGGAAGTGGATGTGAAACTATTTACTTGATCTTATTTGAAACAAATTTTGAACTATAATAATATTTATAATTATGATACTCAACCTCAATATTTTTATAATACTGATAAGGTTGTTGATCAGTGAAAATAGTAACCTTGATCCCATCATGGGGAAACTTAAGGCATTAGTGCAAGATGGATGGAAAGGCCTATACTTCAAGGATCTAAGGATGACCAAGAAGTATGTTATAAGGTAGCTCGATGTCCACAATATGAAGCAATATATGGTGGGAAACAGACCCAAAAATGATCAATAACAAAATATTACTAAAAAATTCCCTCTCAACATTGTCGTAAGCCTTTATGGTGATCATCTTTGGTTGGATGTATTTTATAGTGTAGCCCAATCTCTATACTAGTTCGAGGGACACTATCTTTATCCCGAAACCATTGTCTATAAGAACCCACTTGATATTATGGTTTTCAATAATTACCTCAATATATAGTGTGTTTTTATGGCTCAGACCTAAGGTAGACATGTCTTTTTGATCAAACATAAGCTAATGAAATGAAGACAAGTGTCCAACTAGTGTTTAGAACTATTCAAAATTTATATCTTTGGGAATAATTGATTCTTATAATAGGGTGTTAATAATAGTTCTATGGACTTTAGGCATATGTAAGAGATCTAAAATGGAAATTTGCACAGGGGTTTTGCTCAATTGGTATGAAAACCATAAGGTTTCTCAACATTGGGATAAGTCAGCTTGGCTTTGGCTGGCACATTATGAGGGTTTAGATTTGAAGGAACAATGTTCACATTGGGTTCTATGGAAGAAGAAGGAAAAGGGCCTTGGAGAGTAACTCATAAGCATCTAGTTGTGACTACACAACCTAGAGGTGGCAAGGATCTAGTATAATTAGAAGATGAAGGCAAAGGGATTTAGAGGGTGACTCATAGGCATCTAGTTGCATTACTACAATTTTGAGTCGATGAGTCATTATAATTAAAATAAGGGTGTTGTCTAGAAATAGTAACCCATGCAAACAAATTCATAATATAACTTTGTGAACTTGATGTGGTATTACTAAATGGAGAGGGTGTTGGCCTTATAATATTGGGTCCTGTACTGTGAGGACTATGAGATAGTTCATGGGATTTGATATTAATAGTGGCAATGTGGGTTGCATAAATGTATCCCATAGTGTTGTTATAGTCATAAGTCATGTTGTTATAACCCAAGTTGTTAGCATGGGTATTATGATCCTGATTACAATCATGTTGATTATAATTTTGACCCTAATTTTGATTTTGATTCTACCTCTGATTTTATCCTTAGTTCTATTGATTGTTCCTTGGTGGTGGTTAATTATGTTGAGAAAATGGATCTTGGTAGATTCCCATATCCTAATTAGTGCCTTTTAGGGCTAATTTGATCTCAACTTTACCATTCTCAATGAGATATTTAATAAGGTGTTGTAATTGGATGCACTAATATGCACCATGTCTAATAACATGATGGAAATTTCACCATTCATTTTCCTTGTACCAATCTAGTTTTGGTTGATCTTGAGGAAATGGCCTTAGTACTGGCCATACAATTAGGTTAGCTACTATGAGCTTTTGAAATACCATCTCAACTAGTTCCCCCAATTTGCTGAAGACTATATATTGATTGGGAAATGTCCTTCATGCAGGTTGTCTTTGCAAATTGGGTGGTGGATTACATGGATATAATTATACATTTGGGGTTGGTAAGGCCTACATCATTTTTATGTGTCTTGTTTCAGTCACACCATTTATAATCATATTCTTGTTCTTGTTAAAACCCTTGGGTTTCTCTTGCACAATTATCTGACTAGAAGATGGGGTCAAATTTGACATTTGACCTTACATGAAAATATTGATAAGGCCCTTTGTAATAAGAGCCTTATCAATCTATACACCCTTATCTATGATTTCTTCAAAAGTGTTTACGCAAGAAAGTCATAGATTATGTACCACCTCAAGGTGTATATTCTATGCAAATATGTATGCCAACTATTTGTCTAGTAATTTATGTTGAAAATGACCTGCTAGTTCTTTCTATCTCTTAGATATGTAGTGAAGCTTTCTCCATCATGTTCTTTGGATTTCCACAAGTCAACAACGGTCAATTCATGCTTAATGTTGTATGAGAAATGGTTGATGAACTTTTCAGATAATTCATTTCAATCCACAACGGATCCCTTGGGTAGCTTGAGTAGACATTCTAAATCTTGTCTACTAAAATTCATGGAAACAATCAATTTAAGAACATGTTACTGTAGGCTAACTCTTGGCATAATACAAAAAATGTTTGGATGTGTTCATGTGGGTCACCCTTTCCTTTGTATTTATCAAATTTGGGTGCCTTAAAATGAGGTAGAAAGGGGACTTGGAGAATTGTTAAATCAAATGGATATGGGCATATCTCATTGAATTTGTACTTTTTGATCCTATTTCTAGTCTCCAAACGTGACGTAATCTCTTTCATAGAGTTCCACTCTTGCATGTTTGGTGCATTTGTGGGTGGAAAATAATTATGTTGGGGTGGTATGTGCCTCTACTCCTATTGTTTGGGTGGTATGTGCCCTTACTATTGCTTGTATTTGGTATGGATATACACCCTAAAATCCTCTACTTGGTTTTGGTTCACTCCTTGAGTCAAGTAGGTAAGCAATTGATTCCTAGGAATCTATTTCCTTGAACTATAAGTGCTCTATTGGTTTTGGTGAGTTATTTATCTATTCATCATTGTATGTATTGGTTTAGATGAACTAGCCAAAAAAAATTATATGATTTCTTCAATGCATACCGAATGTTTGGGTCTTTGGATTTACAAAGGAATAAGAGGTTCTTGATGATTAAAGAATGTGTGCTTCATGTATAGTGGAGCATGTTACAAATCCTCTTGGGATTTGGGTTCCTCGATTGAAACATATTGATTTATCATTATTGTGTTCTCAACTAGATTTTATATTGGTTCAACCACATTTCCTAGCTCCTTTGAAGCATCATTGTGGATTGACATAAATACTAAAGAGTATGTCAAGTTTATGATAAGTTGGTCAACATATCACTAACTTATCTTCTTAACCTTGTTCACAAGATCTTGATCATTTGGTTTTGACTCTATAAGTATTTCCTTGCCTTTGCTAGAAGAAGAAGGTATGTTTGATTGTGCAATGTTTTGGAAAACTTGCTCTTGTTGTTGCTCTCCTCTAACTAAGGTGTGCAATTATTCTATAGGAAAATCTAAGGGTAGTCTAGCACATAATTCTATCAACCTTAGAAGAGCTTCATCTTTGTCCTCTTGGGGTTGATAGTATAAAAAATCTTCCTCGGATCTTACTATTATGGGAATGTCCTCAAAGACCACTGAATTATCTTGACCATCATAATAATTCTCTTCCTCATAGCTAGGGCCATAAGGGACCCCACTATGAGTGTACCTTTGAGTCATGTCTAAAAAGGTTACTCTCTACATTTGACTAGATTTGGAAATGTTTTGCAAACATTTAAACAAGGTATCCATTTTGATACTTTCTAAACAAGGTGACTAGGTATGAAAGAGAATATAATAGTGAGGGTGGCATAGTACCACATACAATTATAAGGATGATGTTCATGAATTTACTCATCCTTGGGTAAAGTTAAAATTGTATGAATTGGAAGAGGGTATGATAACTCAAAAATCCTAAAGTGTAACTACTACACTAAAATGTAAACTTTTGAGATATGTCAATATCATAAAAACTAGTTCAACTTTGACAAGTTGCTACTAAGAACCTAGAAGAAAGACTTTTGGATTATGAAGGATACAATACAAACCAAGAAACTCAAGATGTGAAAACATGCAAGAATTCCTAATTATAAAACTAGAACCAAATGGGCAGCACAACGTTTCCATATGGTAATAGGAATGGTAGCATAAAATGTTGTTCTAGAACTTAGATTGAAAGAGATGCACAAGATGACCTAAGTTCACCAATGATGAAAATGGATGATGAGTCTATAAATGACCTTCAATCCAAACAATAAATTAAACCCGAGTTCCCTCAAATCAAGTGCACATGGCAAACCCAATTTAACACATCAACCTTATGAACTTAGAAAGGTGCAATTTTGAATTCGAGCTATCAATGAAGGACTTAAATATAATTGGGTAAATAACTTAGACTCAAATGGGAAGAATAATTGTGCTAATTAGATGATATGACATAATGTTTAAGATGACAAATTTGAACAAGAAAAAGATTGATTTTCACTTGGACAGCATGATGCCTCCTTGTTCAAGAAATTGGTGGACAATGTGTGTTGGTTATGATGTTTGTTTACAAGCAAGTTTTTACTCTAATCAAGGACCAAGTAAGATATGACCAAAAGATAAAAGCAACTAAGTAATCATCCAAAACCCTAAATTGATAAGGTTTGCTTTGTATTATTGAAATCCGTCTATATACGTACACTTAAAAGAAAATTAAGTGTTCATCCAAAATAAAAGTGTATTATATAGTAGGGTATTTTACACCCCCCTTCTTCCAAGTGAGGATATAGATACATGGACCTTTGGGCACACCCTGCATCAACAATACTCTATGGCAAGTGGGGCTTTCTAAAACTTATAATTAATAACCATCTAGATGGTCCCAAGTGTGGTTAACACAAGAGATGCAACACGTCAATTGAGTTTATACCAATCAACTTATCATGCAAGGGTCTATTATTTTTCATGATGATACCATATGTGGACTACTTAGTGGTATCCCATAGTTGACTAGACCTGACTTGGACTTTCATTATTAAAGGAGAGGTTAGCCGCTCAACACCTAATCTCTATCAATATGCATATCCTGATTCATATACTCCACTATGGAACACGGTTGAAACACTACCAGGAGATGAAGCCCTAGATCAATGCTTCCCTAGAGAACCTATGGGAGGTAATGGCATCCCCCTCACAATCTAAATTGCATGAAATAAAATCTAAGTAAAAAGGCTTTAGGATTATTTTTAGATCACCCAAACCATATGAGCTTTGGGTAGAGCCTAGACAACTTCTTTTTTATGCCTTGGATAAAGGCACAATTGCAATTAAAAGGCAATTTTGATCACCTAAGTTCCCTATAGGGGGTGGGGGGAGAGAATACACGTGTAATTATTTTGCTCAAAAAATTTAACAATCAAGTGATAAATTACTTATACAAAACAAAACACACTTTGGAAAAAAAGATTGCAACTTTGAAGTGAGTTTGGTTTTAAACACCAAATTGAAATGTTTGGTGATGTTTTTGGACCCTTGGCCTTAGTTTTCAAAAAAAATTAAAAACATCCACTTAAACAATCAAATAAACCATCCAATTTTTCTTTTAAACATCAAAGGGAAAGTTCCTAATTCTTTTTAAACACCAAAGAAAATGTTAGAAAGACATAGTTATGCTCAAATAAACACTTTGCCTTGTAGTTCCTACAACCAAAATTAGAGAGTCTTGTTTAGATTTGAAGGATATTTGTAAATGAGATAAACAACATTGGATTTGTTGCTCTTGGGTTTGTGTTTTTTTCAAAAACATAGAGATCGACACTGATCATTGTTGACCGATGACAGTTGTTGCAAGACCAATGTTGGTTATATTTTAACTGTGGCTAATTGAAATTGACTGATAACAGTCACCTATGAACTTGAAGGCAAAAAATTTTATGCTTGAAAATAATTGTTAGCTTACTTGTTAGGATAAAAACTCCAAAAGAAAACCTTTTGGATCAAGAAATGTTTAGAACAAAGACTTATAAAATTTAATTTGACAGAAACAAACTTGAATAAATCTCTAAAATTAAAAAATTTAGATGTATTTTCCCCTACAACCTAGCCAATTCCAATTGGCCTTGACTGCTGTTGGACACATAAAACCAATGTCAATCACTATGTAACTTGTGTGTGCACAAAAAATGTTAGAAACATGAGAAAATGAGCATAAAAATTATTGTTAAAAGACCTTTTAATGACTTTAATGGAAATTTGAGATTGCTAAGATGTCTTCCTTCCTTGAATGAGCGTTATGGTCCCACCAAACATGTCAAAATGTAGTGTTGGATTAAAAAGAGGATTAATTCAAATATTAGTCATGAAAAACACAAAAGAATGCATAAGACTAACAATCTAAGCCAACCTATTCTACAAGGTTTAAAAATGACAATAAGAAGCAATTAAAAGAAAGCACATATGTATATTACCTTTCAAAGTGATTCCACCATCCAAAAGCGGCTTCAAACATGTTTTTCCCCTTGATTTGGTGTTCTTTTCTTTGTTAACAATGGATTTCAAGATCCTCCATCATCTCAAGATCACCAAACATAATCTAAGCTCAAGATAATAAATCTAATCTATGCCTTATCAAATGAAGTTGTCCTATTGTAAATAAATCATTTATCAAACTACACAAATGATTTTTGAAGAGAATCCTACATTATAAGTTTTCACAATCTAAGCTTGAAAATGATGTTTTATGCCCTTCTATTTATAGATTTTTCAAATGGGTCAGGATCAACCATGATTTTCCATCTCAATATTGAGAAGTGTGGCCATGAATTAATCCAATATTTATAATTAAATCCATAATATACTCATATGATTTGGGAGGATGAGGCATTAATTAGGCATGGGTGTCCATAAACTTGATATTTATTGCATTTATGGCTTATGGATGCCACCCCATTGATCATGTCATTAGGTGATGTAAATATTCAAAATCATTTTCCAATAAATGAATATTCAATTTGATCCATGGAATTCTTACTTAAGATCCTAATTTGAGTTAATTTGCCTAAGTAATATTAATCAATTTTAGTGCAATTCTTTGGAAAATGGTGCATAATTAATCAAAATGGTCAAAAAGTCATATTTTGGGTCATAATTTGACTCGAAAGGAATTGGAATGTGATGTTAGATGTGTATAGATATTTATCCTATTTAGGATGTTATCAACACAAAATAACAAAGGTACATGATGTGTACTAATAATTAGAAGAAATAAGTGACCTAGAGCACTTAAATGCAAAATTGTCATTTTGACTCAAAATGGTTTTTAAAAAGTTAGGAATCAGATAAAATTCATTGCCCCATTTAGGGATACATTGGCCTAAATTGGCACTTATATGTGACAAGTTTGAACTATTTAGCGCATTTAAGTGATTTTAGCCTAAATTGTGCATTTGAATGCAATTCAAGTAAGATTGACAATTTCAAAACACAATGTTGTTATGAATTAGATATCTACAGGAGGAACCCAAGAGGTGGTGGAAGAGTAGGTATATAGATGGGAGATTAAATCTTGGAGGAGTAAAGAAATTTGAGAGTGAGTTTTGATGCAAGATTGACAACAATAGAGGCCAATCATAGAAGAAGAGTTGTAACAAGGAATGTCAGTGACAAAGAAGAAAAACCAAAAGCACCAAAGGATGATGAATAAGAATTAGAGAATGAGGAAGAAGGAATTGATAGGCTACTGAAAGTAGTCATGGGACACGGGTCTAAATCAAAAAATAGAACTTCCCACTCATGCAGGCAGCCTAGATGGATAGGAGCTCATTGATTGGATCACAGAGTTGGATAAATTTTAATGTACCAAATGAGAATAAGGTAAATTTTTATTTCTCCAAAATAAAATGACATGCAGTTCTTTGGTGGGATTATATAAAGGATGAAAGGAGAAAGAAAGGTAAATCCAAGATCAAATCTTTGGACATGATGGTAGCTAAATTGAAGACAAAATTTTTGCCTAGTGACTATCATACTAACCTATTCAATAAATTGTATAATTTAAAGAAAAAATAGATTAGTGCTAAGGAGTATACTAAGTATTTTTTCAAGTTGACAATCAGATCAGGGCATGTAGAAGAGGATGTGGAGAAGATTGCAAGGTATCTTAATGGGTTAAGGTATAATCTTCAAGATGAATTCAGCCTAGTAATTCCAAGAACACTTGAGGAATGTTATCAATATGCTTTAAAGGTAGAAGATAATATAAATAAAATTAAAGCATAGTACTCAATGGTCATAAATAAGCCTTTTAGAGGTATAGAAGAGCTTGCAGATAGAATTCAATTTTAAGTATATGATGAAGGAGAAAGTAGTTCACAAAGACAAGATCATGTATACAATAAATTTGATTGACCAACTGAATTTGACAATGATCCATACTTATCCTAACACTGATGAATGACCCCTAAAATTTTTTAAGAGATCTTGCCAGGTGTTTATTCAATTTTTGAAAAAAAAGATTGTGATTTTTTGATATTGAAGTAGTCGAAGGGGCTTCTGACAATTGTTTAACTTTAAGAAGACCTTGAATTATATCATCAAATTTTAATCTTTCATATAATAGAGTTATTAATGTATCTCCTTTGTAAATAATTTTCAAGAAACTCTTATCTCTATCTCTATCTATAGCCAAAACCAAAGAAACTCTATCTATAGCCAAAGCCAATGCCAATGAAACTCTATAAAGGGCCAACTAAACTGGTTGAACTGGTCCCCATCTATTCTATATATATAGAGGGCCCAACCAATCCCCATCTATATATAGGGCTTGAATTGGGGGGGAGGGGGGGCAGGCGGGGGGGGGATGCTCTACTCAATCCAATCCCTACCAAGTTGGTATAGTATAGTATTCCACTATATTCTCCATCTGGGCCTCCCCCACCCCTCCCCTATATCTTATCTTATCTTATCTAGCGATGGTGAATGTAAGTATAGGAAGAATTGATACGAAAGAGGAAACATAAATTAATATTCTTATGTAAATTTCATGATAAGTCATGAATGAAATAGGAATTATATGTTTCAATGAGAATCAATTATTCGATGGATTTAGAGGAAAGATAGCATACATCAAAGGAGGATACACACCAAGAAGAAGAGGATTTGATGGATTCACTGGTAAATGTTTCAAGTGAAATAAATATGTTGGTCATAGGTCTTGGGAGCATCTAGAGGACTCTCAAGCTAGTGGTTTCAAAATTGAAAATAGAAATCAAGTAGTACAAGTAGAGGAAGAGAGTGTGGGTTCTTAATCTCACATAGAAGAGCTAGAAATTGGTGAGTCTTTGATTATGAGGAGAGTGTTGATCAAAACATCCAAGGAGAAGGAACCTACCCAAAGAAAGACCTTATTCAAGACAACATGCAAATCTCAAGGTAAGTACTAAAAAATGGTGATTGATTCAGGTAGTGCAAATAATCTAGTGTTGGTTGAGATGGTAGAAAAGCTTGGTTTGAAGAGGTTGCCACATCTGACTCCATATAAGGTTTCATGGATTTATAAGGGGAAGAAAGTTTTTGTAGATGAACAATGTTGGGTAAAATTTCTAATTGGAGGATACAAAGACAAAGTTCTATGTGACATAATACCAATGGATGTGTGTCATGTGCTCTTAGGGAGACCTTGGCAATATGATATGAAAGACATTCATAACGGAGCAATAAATATATATACCTTTTAAAAATAAGTACATAAGCATACACTTATACCACTAAAAGAAGAGGATGTAGTAGCAAAAGGAAGTTTTAAGGTGTTGATTATAGGTGATAAAGAGTTCATATAGTAGGAAAATAAGGATGTAGTAAGTAATATGTCATTTGATCAACAAAAAGTGATTGTTATAGCTCATCAAGAACCTGATTTGTCTTCAAAAATTCATATTTTACTAGATGAACATGTTGATAAGTTATTTATTAGACTGTCTAATAAGTTATCTTTAATAAAAAGCATGGGATATCTATAAATGTTCATTGATAAGGTAAGTTTGTTGAAGGAGATTTCTATGGAAGGTAATAATAGTAACAAAGGACCAAGTAAACAATTTTTGGATGAAAATGAGGAAGTTATCCAGAAAGAAAACCATGAAAATTTCAGAGTTGGAGATGAAAATAATGAGAAAATAGGATGTGAAGAATAGTCCATAAAAGGAAGTACCTTAATAAAATAACCAATGAACATGGAATAAGAAAAGAAAATAGTGATTGAATTACAATGCAATGTACATGAAGGAAAAGCAATCCTCATAAATGATGACAAAATATTTTAATGCCTTAGTGAATAGGTTGATTTATTTGATATATCTACAATAATGACACAAGAATATAAAAGAGAGATAAGAATGGAAAACACATAAATAAGAATAACAGACAACATTCTAGTATTCAAGTCAGCTCAAACACAAAAGAGATATTAAAAAAAGGAGAGGGGGAGATTTGATTTGGTAAGATTTTTCAAGAAACAAGCTTTAGTACTTGAAATTTAGTTCTCAAATCTCAAACCTTCACATCAATGTACCAAATAACAATCAATGGATTGTACACTTGAAGATAAATCAACCCCACCTCGGCTAAACAAGTCATGGGATCCAGGGGATATACATCAGGAAGTTTAAGTCATCAAGAAAGAAAGACTATTGAAGAAAAGGATCATATATAAAGGAAATATCTGAAATATGATGATCAACACTAGAACAATAATGATTCATGAGCAGGAGCTCATGAAAGCTTTCAAGTTTGGTAGTTTAATGTAGGGGCATCCCTTAAGAAGTCATTTTGATGCTTTGTTATTCAATTTTGGCTTGTTATTAAATTATTTTGAGTGTTTAGAGGCATTAGTATACATTGAGTTCAATATGAAATAATTTATAGGTCTTAGGTTCTTAGGTTTGAATAAAATTAAAATTTGAGTTCATTTGGTGGTTTCCCACCAAAATTGTCAATTCAAAAAATTGAATCTTTCATGGTTTATAGGGTCCTAGTCATGTTCATGTGTGATTTTAATGTTGTATTTTTATTTTTTTGTGGGTACTTTTTATATTAGGATGTTATTTACTTGATTTCCACCTTTTTTCTCATATTATCCATGTTCTAATCTTGCATAACACCTAAGAAGGCTAATCTCTCAAGAAATGACACACATTAGAAGCCATCAAGAATCAATTAAAGACTTATCAAGAGATATAAAAGGTTAAATTAATTTTAGGAGATCATTATTATTCATGTAAATAGGTGGATATCTTTGATAACTCAATAAAAAATCAAAACTTTCAATTAAACCCTGCATGTGTTGAAAACTTACGTGTATGACTATGTAAGTTCAAGAATGTCAATGAATGAAGGATGCTTTTAGAAAGTATTGTGAATTAATATAATAATCCTAGTATGTGGATCATTTTTTAATTTTTTTTCTTTGGTATAGTTGATTTATTTTGATTAATCTATAAGTGAAAGATAACCAAGCTTAAGCCTTGAGATTTCTGTGTTTTGAACACAATCAAGAATTAAGAGAGATAGAACAATCATTTTGGAATCCAATTTAAGTGTTAAATGCTTGGGATTGTATATAGAGATTCAAATTTATAAGGATAAATTATTTTATTCCTTAACCTCCCATTTAGAAGGTAATATTACACTTCATATACCATGATTTTACACACAGTCTGGTAGACATTCCCAAAATTTTGTAAAGCTTTGAGTTGTATATTTTTGGTGTTTGTTCAAGAATTAAAACATATTAGAGAGGTTGATCCAAGTTTTATCAGAGCATAAAAAATCATTATATCCCTTTATAATTTAATAAAATTCAATCTAGATCCTTTTATTCCCTCTCAGCCACTTACAAGCTTGTGTAACCCTGACCTAGGGTTTGAAACCTTGGAACTTAGACAACTTTTAATGCCACCAACCAAATTTTCTAAAATTTTGGAATCATATGTTATTTGAGTAGATATATAGTATTTATGTGGTTTTGATTTGATCTAGACTGTACAGTACTATAACCAGCCCTGTATCAGTGTTTTGACCTTAAGGAGGCCTAATTGCTAAAAGGTCTTGTTGAGTTGGTAGACTTACCTTGAGAGTGAGAATATAAAAAGTTATAAGGTATTATAATCCATTAATGGGTATTTAAAACTAGTCTTGTATTGTTTTTAAACCCTATATTTTTATTAATCCATCAAGATAAGTGCTTTGAAAGGGCTATAAGGAACTAGACCTAATAGAGGTTCCAAATTATTTTACCACTATTGCAATATCTATAATTTATATTAGTTCAAATGATTCTTTAAATTCTTTGCATTCACTGAGCTCAATAATCCAACCTTAGGCTGTTATTACATCACCAATTTTGCCCAATTTACAAACCATAGCTTAGCCTACTACAACTCCCCTAGCCACTACATATATGAATGTCAATATCACTTATAACTCCATCAATAACTATTTGAAAAATATATTGAATACCCTAGTGACCTAGCTTAGTGGAACTAGCTTTCAAACCCCTAAGCTTAACACTAGAGTGCATTTTGAAAACTTAGTGTCTACTTCCATTTTTCCCACATTGGCTACTCCTCTAAAGATGACCTCCCAATTACAGATGCCAATTGGTCAAGATCCTCAATCATACCTCCTAATGGTTTTTGTCTACAACAAAGTTGGAAAGGCTACATTCATGATAAATACACCACTCTAGAAGCAGATTACTGGTTAGAGGAAGGCCATTCCTCCTTTCCTTACAAGAGGAATATCATCTCTTGGAGCTATGCTACCTCCTCCACCATCCCATATAGTTAATTAAGGAGATGATTCATCTCAACTATCCCATCCAACTTAGCATGCAACACAAGTAGAACAACAAGTTGCCCTAGATGCCCCTTCATGGATTAGACAACTACAGCAAGAAGAGGAAACAAGAAGATAGGATTTGGTCATCCATGAGCAACCCATAGTCAATTTCCACTTTCACATGCAGATAAGTACCTTGAAAAAGGTCAATAAGAATATTTTTATTGTTGAGGGTTAATAAATAGAGCTAGAGCAAAGAGAAGACATCTTCTCTCTGACCAAAAAAAGTAAGGTAAACCCTTCAGACCCTAACAAGATTAAAGAGGATCTTTATAATTTTGTGTATGCCATAGGAGGAGTCATCAATAAAATGTTCAATAGTTTTAACCAATCCATGTAGAGACAGTTGGAGGTTGACACCATTCATTACCCCAAGGAGATTGTAGATCATTTACAGGGGGTAGCCATAAAATTATTTGACATAATTGTGTCAATAAGATCTACAAAGGCCACTTCTTAGCCCAAGTGAGGAGATGACCTCCAATTATTTAATAAAATAAAGGATATTGATGTGAAATTGTGTTTTGTTAGCTAGGCAATGAGAAACATGGCTTATGCCCACCTAGATCTAATAACAAATACTAAAGTAGCTTAAGCACAACATTCTATTACTACTAAGAGATATAACCTACTAGAATGGCATCAAGAGATACGGACCTTGGTCCAACATTTTTCAAACCAATAAGGAGTCATATACATCCTTACTGAATTAAGAGTAATTCAAGTGATAACAACAAGGGGGCAATTGGTACCCAATCCAATTTTTGAGAGTCTCTTACAGGCAACATTGGATAGTTTTAGAATAGAATTTGAAGGCACAATTTACAAAACCATAGATGAAATAATGCAGTTGGTAAATTTTATGAGAGACAAGATTATTGGGATTGAATCGTTATATTTTGAGGTTAAATTTACATTGGGCATTCACAATAAATTGATGGATAAGTCCCTCAATTATTCAAAATAGCCTTGCTTGAATTTGAGACTATAGAAGTTGACTTCCAAGCAAGTCATGTGATTTAACTCTAGACAGAGGTTAAAAAGCAAATAACTATGACAACAAAAGTGTCTTCAGCTCCTGCATAGGCAACTCAACTTCCCAAGTATATATTGGTACACACATAGACTGGGCCTACCTATGTCCCACTTCCAATCACAACATAGAGTTCAATTACAATTCCATCAATCTTTGCATCCATGACAAGTTCTCTTCTAGTGCTAATACATGTTCCATCCACAACTTTGGTTACAACTTCAGTTTCTTCCACATCAGCTATGTACTAGTTAGAGTCTTCTAGTGGTGCCACATCAGCACCAACTAATTATAAATATGTGTTTGCATGTTCTAATTGAGATGGAAAAATAGTTCTTAACTTTGGTATTTTGGATGTATATATTGTATCTTTAGACCAAGAATTATATTTTGATCAATCAACATAGTACATGCATACTTTGCATGAAATTCACATACAATGTTTTTCTGAGACTTGTATTTTTAGATTGTGCTTGAGAGATGAGACCTTCCCCATCCAAAGCTTATATATACTTGTAACCTCTTAGTTCCAAAGGAAGGTGAATTTTTTACTATTAAGATTAATAGGAAATTCTAAGAAATTTTGTTAATTTGATTTTGATCTGCAAATCTTGATTCTTGTCCAATTTTGTAGACTATGTGAGACGTGTTATTATTTTTGTATCTTAATTATTTGATTGTGTATGAGTTAATTTTATAATATATTTATTCACATTAAATCTATAGCTTATTTGAATGTCTTTTACATGCTAATTATAATCTCCCCTTGTAGATGTGTACTAGTAATCTGACAAACATGGCAACCTTTATTTTTGCTTGTTCAAATTTACTATGTTTTGGTTTCATTTGACTCCTTACTATGTTTTATATTTAGTGTACTACAATTGCTTATAGTAAATATTAGTATTTTGTTTTCTTGTCCTTCCTTAGTTCAAGTGCTAGTCATAAAAGGTTTTCATCTTGTGTGGTTCACAAGCCTATTTTATGCCTTTCCTTTCCTTTTTATTGAGTTTTATTTTGAATCCTTCCCACCTTAGTTAAAACTATCATCCTTCCACCCATCTCAAGTAAATCTAGGTTCATCCATATCCAACCCATCTGTGGTTAACAACCTGCTTTACTCACCGTTATTCCACCAACAGATTATTATAAAACTGAATACTCTATAATTTGTGCCTTGGATTGAAATATTTAATTGATCCTAAAATGTTAGAGGCTACCTTTTAAAGGTATTTTTTGTGTGCATAAAACCCACATCAACACTCCCATCATTGGTATTTTGAAATTATATGGAGGAAAATTTAAAAAGATGAAAAAATTGAAAAATTAAAAAATGTTATAGCCAAAAAATCAAAAATAAAAGGAAAAAGGAAAAAAATATCAAGTTAAAATCATACCAAAATACATGATCAAATTATTAACACACCCCTAACCTAGTTGAAGCTCAAGCCCCATAGTTGACCTCATAATAGACCTTGGGGTCCATTAGTGTGTGTTAGGCTAGTAGATTAGGATAGGAAGTTGTGTATACATCATTAGTTCCACTTTGGTTTTCATGCAAGTACCTAATCCTCTCAAAGATCGATGGCTTCATCAAGGTCCCAAGGAATGGGGAACACATTTTTGGAAGGTAGGCACCTTTACTTTTCTTGCATAATACCTTCATGGGATTATCTATACACTTAATTAGTTAGTCAAATCTTTATACTTTTTAGATTGATTTTACATCCTCATTCATGTCAAAAACTTAAAATTTCCAAATTTATTACTATCTTATTTCTAGTAAAGAACATGTTTTCACCTTAATGGCACCCTCTTTTCCCTCTAGTTTCTTCCCTTGATGGACAAACTTCTTTCCAAATCTCTGTCATTTTCTTTTCTTCTTAATATTCATCTCTTTTAAGTCATACTACCATCATAATAGTATTAGCATTTAGAGGTTCCCTTTAAACTTTCCATTCTTGAATAGAAGTTGCACCTTTGAATTATCTCAAGATGTTCTCTTAGTCGTTAACTTTTTTTTCTCGAATTCTTCTTAGTTATGACTGGGGTCCTGAGCATTCTTCTCTCTTATCTTTTCTCAGGTCATCCAAACCTAATATAGCCTTTACCTCATGGCTATTCATCCCCTTTTATTTCTTTTATTTCACTTAATATAGTCGTTGTCTTTTGGTTATCTAGCCCCTTTTACCTACTTCCCATCAATTTGGGTCTTCTAGACCTAATATTCCCTTTACTATTATGAGTATCTAGATTCCCTTTTCCATCATCCCTGAGAACCTCATATACTTCCATTTTTTTAACTTATATGAGTATGATCTCATTGCTTGTATCCATTTTAACCTAGTATCATTAGGGTTATCATATACAATTTGTGTGCATATCATGATCAAGACTAAGGTATTAACATGCATCTATTTTAGTATAAAGGTAAGTCAATGTGTGTTTATGTTACTTTTAGTTATTTCACTCATTTATTATAGCTCTTGATTTTATTTTGACATTATGTTATTTCGCAAAGCACCATGTTTTGTTACACTATTGTGACATGAACTTTGGGTGGATATGTATATGCCTTATTTTTCACTTACTAATGATTTCTATTGTAGGACTTGTCAATGCATCCAACTCCTTGAGTGTGTGTTTTAAGGAGTGTACCAAGATCGGGGTGCTTTACTAAACATTCTTGATGATCATCTAATATATTTGTCTCCATTCATGCCATGTCATTTGTTTATTTATCCTTTGAGAGTTCTTGTTCCCCCATTTCAATTTTCTCCATGTTTTTGTGTTCATTCCTAACATAGTCAACATGGTCGATGATGTTTTCCAATGCTTCCCATTAGATGATGTCATTGATTGAGCTACTGAAATATTGTGTGTTGAAAATTTTTCTACTTCATCGGTTAGGTCAATGATGTTGACCAAGTTCCAATTATGGATTTTTGGGTTATGAGGCATATTTATAGGGTTCCCCTTTGTCATTTTCATAAGAAAGATATCAATTCTAATCTCCTCATGCATGAAAAACCACCTTAGTAAGAAGAAGATGAATTGTGGCTTAGGAGCTTACACTTGAGTACACCTATTTTGCACAAGATCTTTGTAGATATCAAGAAATGAACCAACAAGGCACATCTAATATTTGGAATCCCCAACTAGTAATACTTGGGTCTTCTTTCCATATTTAGTTTTACCAACAAAATCTCTCACAAAGTGCCACTTGACCAAAGGGGGAGATTAATGTGGTGACAAGTCAACCCTATTTAGGGTTTTTTAGTGGTGAATCTTCGTTAATTTATCAATATTTTATTTTCCTAAATTTGGTTTTGGCAAATTTTTTGGACCGGTAAAGAGCATTGGGTCACCTAAATTTTTGGGTTGTAAATTAGATTTATAGGTCAACGCATCTAACATTTACAACTAATTCTACAATTATGAGTATAAATTTCCATGGCCTCGATAAACATTATGCTCAATTCTACCAATAGATGTAGACATACCCTTCATACTCATCTATACACTCTAGATGCTAGACTACATGCTTTGGAGGCTAGACTACATTCTCGAAATGCTCATTTCAAAAATGAGTAAAATGGTCATCATAGATATATTTTATCCTAAAATTTATTAAATATTTGGATTCTTCTCCAAAAATTAGACAATTTCGAAAAATGAATCATCTTGATTTGAATTTGAATGCAAAATTTATGCCCATTTGAAGTTTTAGACAGCGTCTAGAGGCTCTAGACGGTGTCTAAAGGCTCTTGAAGGTGTCTAGAACTTCAAATGGGCATAACTTTTGCATACAAATTCAGATCAAGATGATTATTTTTTTTAAATTGTGTAATGTTTCGAGAGGAATCCAAATATACAATAAATTTTAGGATAAAAGTTATCAATTATGACATTTATTACATTTTTAAAATGAGCACCTAGAGCATGCAGCCTAGTGGGTTTGGACACCATTCATAAGGTCTGGACGCCTCCACAAGGTCTGGACGTTGTCCACACTATTTGGATGTCGTTTAGAGGGTTTGGATGAAGGCACCTAAATGTTGTGGTTAGGTGATGCCTAGGATTCATTTTTACCAGGAAACTAATTTCCCTTTAGTTCACCAGAAATTTGAAATATACTTTTCAATATTTGCTAGAATTTTATATAGGGATTTTTCCTAGGGGCCCTTAAAAAAAACCCTGACCTTATTCTTTACCCTATACTTTTTATTTGTTTACTTTGGTGGATATATTATATTGGTGTGTTATTAACTTCAATGTTTAAATATATTGCTATATTTACATGTTTTGTTCATTTATTTACACCTCGTGGTTACCATCTAATGACACCTTTAGCCCTTAGAGTAGATACTTCATGGTTATCGTGTAATGGCATTGTCTTTTCATTTATTAGTTTAGTTTACACCTATTAGTGACCATCTAATGTCACTTCAGATTTAGTTAAGCGTATGCATGCCCCTTATATGTGTAGATTATCTTTTTAGATTCTTTAAGACCACCTTTACACATGACCCTTGTATATAGCCTTGTACTACTTTGTGGAATGGTATATTTTATGTATTTGATCAAGTATGATCTCCTATATTTCCCTACATTAGAGTGTCCTTATATTGTTTTCCATATTTAGCTTACATATACAATCAACATGAAACACTTTGTTGAAATCTGACAATGCTAACAACAATTGTTTCATCACTCTTTTCTTCAATTTTTCAAAATTATTCTCTACAACAATAGTTCACTTAAACTCTTTCGTATCACCTTTCATTATTTCCATAATGGGTGCACATATTTTGCTAAACTTTCTAATGAACTTCTAGTTAAAATAACTAATCCATTAAAATTTATTGCTTCAAACATTCTCTTAGGTGATATCAATCCACAATTGCTCTTACCTTTTTTTGGACTATTTTTAACCCATCATGTGAAATTACAAATCCCAAACATATCAGTGCCTCCTTCATAAAGCTATATTTCTTCAAGTTTACTAACAACTTGTTTTCCTTCAACCTTTGGAATACTAATGTCAAATGTAATAAATTCTCTTCTTTTGTACTACTGAAAATCAAAATGTCATCTAAAAATAAAATGCCAAACATACCCAAATAAGTTTTCATCACTTCATTCAAGAGTCTCAAAAATGCACTAAATGCATTTTGCAATTCGAATAAAATGACTACCCACTCATACAACCCAATATTTGTCTTGAATGTGGTATTCCACTCATCACCTCCTCTAATTCTAATTTGATGATATCTACTCTTCAAATATATCTTTGTGAAGTACCTTGATTCACTCAAATTGTCCATCAAATCATCCTTCCAAGGCAGTGGGAATCTATATTTGATAGTGATTCTGTTAAAAGCTATTGAATTTGTACACATATGTCATTCCCTACCTTTCTTAGGCACTAACTCTATTATAACTACACACAAGATCAAACTCTCTCTTATCAAATCCTCGTCCAATGGCTCTTGTACTTGGCTCACCTCCTCATTCTCTATAGGTGTCAACTTATATGTTGCCTTGGTTGAGAAACTAGATCCAACCACTATATCGATATGATGACTAATGTGTCTCATAAGTTGCATTACATCCAACAAATCTTTAAAAACAATTTTAGAATACTCATTCAAAAAAAATACACTTCAAGTGGAATTTCACTCACTGCTTTTGTGATCACAACTTACATGTGTTTGGAAATAAAATTAAAACATGCATTCTCATTATTTGTGTCATTAAAAAATTGATTACTAAAAACTAACAAATCCTTAGGCCTAATGCCCACCTCCTCTTCTTTCTTTCAATGGGCACAATGTGAACTTTTTCTCTCTTCAAAAATATGTTGGTGTTTTTTGTACCATCATGCATGGCCTTCCTATCGAACTGGCATGGTCTTCCTAACAGAACATGGCATAGATCCATGACCATTATCTTACATAAAACTTCATCCTTGTAAGCCCTGATATGAAAATGAACTAAATATTGTTCATTCACTAAAAACATATATCCTTTTTGTAACCAAGACACCTTGTATGGATTAGGATGCACTATTCTTTTCAGCCCAAAGTTTTCTACCATCTCATCGGATACCAAGTTATCAGTGTTACCACAATCAACAATAAGCTTGAAACACTCATGTCCATATTTGCATATGATCCAGTATAGATAATTTATTTGTACAAGTTCATTATGCTCCTTGGTTGATTTTAGTAGCACCTTCTTCATTAGGAAAGCCTCTTCATGCTCTAATTCATCCATGTAATTTGAGGACACATCATTCTCCCCATCCACTTGTGCAAGTTGTTTACTAGCTTCATTTCTTCTAATGGTGTTATTATCTAATTTAGGACATTCAAAAGCTATATGCCCAACATCTCCACATTCAAAGCAATAACCCATACATTATCCACCTCGTCATCTACCAAAGTATTCACTTCCTCTTAAAGAATTCCCTTCTCCTTTGTGTTTGATTATGGTTTTGAGAAGTGTTAGCTTCTCCTTCATGAGCATGGTGTCTACCACATGTGTTTCATTGTGATCTTCTTCTTGAGAACCTTCCTTTGCCTTTTGATGTGTTTTTTTGCCTCCTTGACAACTTCCCTTCCACCTTCAATTCTCATTGATAGGCTTCTTCCACCGAATTAAACTTAAAACCTTCCAAACACATCTTGAATAGAAATTTAAAGACCATGCACATACCTTGATTTCTTCTCTTGAAAATATTCAACATGAACAACTATAATGGTGAGCTTGTAAAACTCCTTGTAATCCTTTACACTCATTTCACTCTCTCAAACTTTGCAACTTCTTGAATAAACTTAGTTGATAATAAGAGGGTAATAACTTATCTTTCAGTGTTGTAACTATTTTACTCCAAGTCTTGATCTTGTCTTTTCCTTTTGTTTTCCTTTCTAATTGTACATGATCCCACTACAAGAATGTGTGCCCATTCAATGTGGTGCAAACAAACGTCACTATCTTTGGGTCCACCATTGACTAAGTCAAAATACTTATATAGCTCTTTAATCTAAGCAATGAGATTCTCATAGCATTAACTTCCTTCATAACTAAGGGTGTCAAACTTAGGTTTACTACCCATTTTTTTGCAATAGGCCTTTATAAATTTCTCTTATAGCTCATGAACCAGTGCTTCAATGTGAACTTCTTAAGTTCCTCCTCCATCATCACTCACAATGCAACTGTAGTTCCTCTCCTTTGTGTAGTCTTCATTGTATTCAACTTCACTTGAATTCTTCTCAGCATCTCTTCCAAGTTTGCTACCCTGGGTGCCATTTATCTCTCTAAGAGGTACTCCTCTATGTGCCATGTCTACTCAACTCTCAATAATGGCAATAACACAAATTTCTCTTTCACACCTTACAACTGAGTAAAGCCTCATGCACTCAACCCAACAAGGCAAACCTTGCTATGATACTAATTGATGGAGACAAAAATGACTACACCAAATTAATAGTTGCCTTAATCCCCAACTAGGCCTTAACAATCACCAATGAACACACAATCAAACATAAGACTTCGATTTGGGAACCCAAAATAATATTTATTGAATGAATGACAAAGGTTATAGATATTTCATCACACACTACCCTCACTAATTATGGAGAAGACAACTCTACCAGTCTCTCATGGACTGGTTGCACTCTTTTCTTTAGATGTACATCACCCTCACAAGATCCTCAAGCTTATACTTCTTTCTATCTAGAACAATCTCTGATATACCTCTCTTAGACTTGGAACTCAATTAAGTTGCCTCTCCAACTAAGTCTCCTTAGCTCCCACTAACTAATCTAAATCTCCCTAATTATTTTGACAAGCTACATTGACTCTTCAAGCTCCCTCTATCTTGGAAAATGATCTAAATGTCAGAAAATGATGATTTTGGTAGTTAATTTAGTTTGTCCTCCACCATGGGAAAAAGTGTTGATTACAACTACAAACTGGTGATTTCAAAATTATCCCTTGCATTAAGCAATTTTTCCACCATTCCAAAAAAGGATTAAATTGACCTTTGTGAGATGACTAAAACTATCTCTACTTGACTTTATTCATATGTTAGAATTATGATAATGTTCTTGAAAATATTGTGATCAACTTCGACATTCACAACATTGTTGACATGGTCAACTAGTTTCACAAACACACACACACACACACACACACACACACACACACACACACACACACACACACACACACACACACACACACACGAGCAAACAACCTCGACTAAACCCTGACCCATGTTTTTTAGTTTATCCTAGATTGCTTGTTGCTATGAATGCTCCTAGATCAAGTACTAAATATTTTGGTTTAGTTTGATTTTTGTCACTAAAAATTGTACTCAAAATTGTATGCAAGAATGAGCACAAAATCACAGACACATGGTCTCACACAGGCATCATAAACACCTTTGGTCAAATCAAGTATATCATTTTAAACCCTGACCCATGTTTTTTGGTTTATCCTAGATTGTTTGTTGCCACAGATGCTCCTAGATCAAGTACTAAATATTTTGGTTTAGTTTGATTTTTGTCTCTGAGAATTATATTCAAAATTATATGTAAGATTGTGCACAAAATCACAAACACATGGACTCACACTAGCATCATAAACACCTTTGGTCAAATCAAGTATATCGTTTTCACTTAACTTCTTTGTGTTGCCACATTTTGCAACTAAGATTTCAATATAATTTATGTATCTTGCATAATATTTCAAGATTGCCATGAGGGCATGTGCATCCATCAAAGCATAATTGAAAGTGAATATTTGTCATATGTTGTACTTGCAAATATATACATGTATATAAAATGTGGAAGCATACACAAGGTAGGAGAACTATTTGACAAAATGACTCAAAAAATATTGTGATCCCCTAGGCTACAATGATCCGCTTATAATCATTACTTGTGTTTTATGAAGAGGTAAGGATATTAACATTATGGCCAGATATGTGAGTTTAATAGATGTTTCTCATAATGCAATGACATGGATGTTGTCGTTTGTAAGCCAATTCACTTCTCATCTTTGTGTTGCCATATTTTATAGGCTATGTACATTACACAATATTTTATGGTTGCCACATAAGGGTATGCACATCCATCAAAGGTCAATAAAAAATGAATATTGTTAATAAGTTGTAGTTGCAAAAATATTTATAAACATGTATGTAAAATGTGGAAACATACACAACGTAGGTGAATTGTTTGACAAAATGACTCAAATAAATGTTATCCATCAGGGTGCAATGATAGCCTTAGCACAGTTACTTTTGCTTTTGAAAAGGTAAGGATCTTAAGATTATGGCCTAATATGTTCTTGATTTTAGTGGGATTGTTTTTTATAAGGTAAGGCAACAAAGTAGGGGCCAAACCCTTTACAGATAAAAAAAGACAAGAATGCAATCAAACAAAATATGCCTTCTAAGAGACGACGGCACTAGCGGAGAACCAACAGACATAGAAACAAAATAAACAAGAAATAGAAAGACTAGAGTCAGAGAGGTCTCTCCTTACATATCGATTGATTTGAGAAGATCATTTAGTTTCTCAGTATTCTCTGCATTGACAGCAAGCCCAATATTACCCACTTCTTTCAGCATAGACATGTTCAGGAGAATTGTATTTCAGAGCCCCTTGGTGAAGTTCTACTCCAGCTTTTGAATACGATCCTTCAGAGCATCAATTTCAAATTTCCAATCAATCTCATTCTCTATTTCCTCACTAGCTTCCTCGACATACATTTTCCCCTTTTTGTCAATAGTTTCCATAGTGTCAGCACCATCCTCCTCAGTAACCTGAAAATCCCTAGTCTCTTGCTTCCCTCCAGTGTCCTCAAAAATTTCTTGGATTTTCAATTCCTTAGACTCTTCCTCCTAGGTTGCTTCTTCTGAAATAATCTCTGAATAATCAATAAGTCTAGCCTTCGGGGTGGGTTTACCATCAATCCGCCTTGACCTTCGAACTCTAGAGGAGAAGCCCTCCTTATTAACTTTAGAAGACTTATAAGATTTACCACCTTGACCCCCCATAGCCCTACCCAAATTTTTGTGAGTCCCCTCAGTGGTCCCCCAAATATTCTCTTCGTCCGCATCAACCTTCCTCTTTTTACCCTTCTTGCTGGCAAAGGAGCCAAGGGTGTCAACAGGGGTCTCTTCTAGGGTGAAGAAAGAAACATCTTTAGTTTTGGTATGAGCAGGGGAAAAACATGACTCATCGATAGCATCACCAGACACTAGATTGGAAGGAATGTCTCCACTATCAATTTTGATAGTCTTGGATGGCTCAAGGGCTCAGTGAAAGTTGTACAAATAGAAAATGAGGCCCTGATGCAAGGGAATAGGGTTCACATCTAGCTTTCTAGACATTTTTTCTCTCACCCTAAGGACAGAGTGTTCTAAAGAGGAGAGTAGGTAAAAAGGAAAACTAATGATAGCATTGCACCTGAAGTGATTTAATAGAGGGAGATGGTATTTATAAAACCTGGTAAATTGTCCTTCGAATGTGAAGTACTTCATGAGAATGAAGCACACTCCATCCCATGGCTCAGGTAGTTTAGCACGCTCAAATCCTCCTTGATAAGGAATGAGTTCTTTGCCTTATCCCAAGAATAGTTTATGGCTTGAAAGATCCATAATTTTTGTTTTCCTTTGAAGCTTTATCCCCTGCATGGTCATTCCTGTAGCCATAGCAATCACCTTTTTAGAGATCTCAAAACTGATTCCGCCAACTGTGACTCACCAATTTAACCAAGATCTCACAAATTGCTTGGACAAGTTTTCATCAAACCCATTAAGCCTTTCCAGATATGGGCTGATTCCCCCTTCTTTACATTAATGCCAAACCAGTGGATTATCTTTGAATTCACAGCAGGAGACTGGTTCTATTTGAATTCGGTCTCCTCCCATTTTGGATTTTTAGACCCAACCCATGGAGTTCCTAAGTTCAGCCTTCAGCATTGAAATGGTTACTAACCCTTGCTTCCACTTATGAATAATGAAGATGTGATGGCTCATAATTTGAAATACCCTACAGAGATGACGTTGTCTACTCCCATACTTGGAAATCATTTCCCATCAATCTTCATAATGAGATCCGTGTGCCTTAACCTCTTGATACAATAAGTCATGAATGATTGTCAAAAGAGTATAAAAGTTTTCAAGTTCTAAAATCCATGATGGCCCCCTCCAAATGGACCGCCTCCGAGAGCTATCCTTCTCATAAGTTCGACTCATCCTTGACAAGTCATCTCCTTTTGAATAATATCCATAATGTTTAAGGGAATATGAACAACTTGGTGCCACACCTGCCAATCTGAAAATTGCTGACCAAGATTGGCATATGCATCAGCAACACTGTTTCCATTTAGTATTTAGTCTCTATACAATTTTGGAGTTATTATACTCATGGATCTGGTTTAAAACCTTCCATTTGGCTACAATTTGATTTTCAATTTGAGATAAGGGTTTCTCCATAGAATTAATATGGGCTGTGGTGACACTTTCCATAAGGGTCTTAACAAAGGAATGAAACACCTGAGATGCATTTCTAACAATGTCCCTAAAAATTTTGTGGTTGTGCTCTTTCCATAAAATCTAATTCAAACAGGGTAGAGTTTTCTTCCATAATTCTATAAGCCAAGGATGTGTGAAGGTTTGATTCCAGCTAAGGATTACTTCTTTAAGGTCAAAATTATAGACCCATTCAATACCAAAGTTATTAAGTATTATGCCCCATAATTCCCTGGCCAAATCACAGTGGATGAAGAGGTGTGAAATTGTTTCCTCTTTTGAACCACACAAAAAATATGTATTAACCAGGGTAAACCCTCTCTTTTGAAGGTTGTCCTATGTTAAGATTTTGTTATGAGCAGCAACCCACTAGAACATGTTAATTTTTGGGATAAGTTTATAATTCCAAACCTTTTTCCATACGTCTTTATTTTGAGCCTCAAAAATCAGCAGATAGTAAGCAAACTTGATAGAAAATGATCCATTCTTATTTGGCCACCAGTACTATTCATATTCATAGGGGAAGAGAGGGATACTGGTTCCCTGAATGCACTATTGGATCTCCCAAACTCTAGGGAAAAGCTCAGGGCGGTGATCACAGTAGTCCAATAGATTTATCCAGCTCTGCATACCATTGTTATTATCCATGTAATCACTGACTCTATCTCCAAAAAACTGAGTATCCAAGTCAGCAATCTCTCCATAGTTTTCTTGTGTGATGAGAGCCTTGTCCTTTAACCAAATATCATCCCAAAATTTAATATGACAGCCATTTCCTAGTTTCCATATAATTCTTTACTTAAGAAGGCTTCTGCTTTTTAGCATTTTATTCCATATCACAGATCCCTGGGGTAACCCCATCTATTGAAGAAAGTTAGAATCATCAGTGTTATGCATGTATTTGGCATACATTTATTCCCTCCAATCATTATTTTTATGGATCAGGTTCCAACTAATTTTTGAGAGAAGGGCTTTGTTCATATTCCTAATAGACCTAGTATTGAGTCCACCATCAGATTTTAGAAGACACACTTTTTCCATCTCACTAAAGACATTCTCTATTTGTCTTCCAGCCTCATCCATAAGAATTTTCTTTAAATCTGTTCCAATTTGTCAACAAAATATGCAAGAATTTTAAAGAGAGACAGTATGTAGGAATCCCTTGTAGAGAGGCCCGAAGAAGTTGTAGTTTACCAGCACTGCTAAGGAGTTTCCATTTCCAACCAAGAAGTTTCCTCTGCGTTCTTTCCAAAATTCCATTCCAAAAACTAGGGGATACCTCTTTGACCGTGAGTGGGAGACTCAAGTAGGTAGTTGGTAGCGCAGCTTCAGTACATTCTAATATATCAATGATTATATGTCTAAGGTCATTAGTAGTATTGAAGAAATACACATTACTTTTTTGGAAATTTATCCTTTGCCTAGACTCTATGGCATAATTATTTAAGATATTCTTCCATCTTCTAGCTTCAATCACTAAGGAGATGCCAAAAAGATGGTATCATCTACAAACTGCTGCACCACCATAGGATAAAGGGAGGAGGCAGGTTTGATGCCCACTAACTTTTTTGAGGCTATATCTGCTAGTATGTATTTTGCCAGTGCCTCTACCATTATGATGAATAAGTACGGGGAGAGAGGGTCCCCCTGGCAAATTCCTCTCAAAGATGAGAAAAACCCTCTAGGTACGCCATTAACCAGGACCAAAAATTTTACAGAAGAGACATCGTTCCATATCAAGCAAGACATTTTATCATTAAACTCAATTTTTTTCATGACTTGGAATAGAAAAGTCCATGAGACTTTATCATATGCTTTAGAAATATCTAGATTAAGAGGCATACCAGGGATTCTGCTCTTATCCATGGAGTGAATAGTCTCATGTGTGGTGATCACAGCATCAAGAATCTCCCTGCCCAAGATGAAACCTTTTTGTGCAAGGGAAATAATTTTGTCTAGTAAAGGTTGAATCCTCATAACCAACACTTTAGTGCATAGCTTATAAATAGTGTTTCATAGACTAATGGGCCTGAAATATGTAAGGTGTGTGGGTTGTGACTTTTTAAGAACAAGTACTATGAAATTATTATTAGCTTGTTTCAAAAGTTTACCTGATCTGAAAAAGTCACAAACAGCAGCAGTAAGATCTGCTCCTACTATCTCCCAATATTCCTGAAAGAATATAGAAGGGAAGCCAACAAGACCTAGAGCTTTGAATGCACCCATGGAAAATAAAACAACACGGACTTCCTCCTTGGATATAGGCTTTAACATCTCTAGATTATCTTCTTTAGTTATTAAATATGGGATTTTATCAATGAATTGGTTCATAGGTCTATCATTCCCATCATCATTATTTTCTTCAGTGAGCAAATTTTGAAAGAAAGCCCTGGCTTGTTCCCCTATCTCATTATCTTCGATTATAATGTCGCCATTATCCAGAACTAGCTTTGTTATGGAGTTGGCCTTCCTATGTTTCATGGTTGAGAGATGAAAGAAGGCAGTGTTCCTATCACCCTCTTTAAGCCACTGAACATGAGATTTCTATTTCCAAAAAACCTCTTCTCTTTCCATAAGATTCTTCCATTCAGAAGATAGGACATTCTCTTCTTCTAAAGTGTCTTCAGAATCATCCCCTTGAGCCATCTATTGCTGAATATCTTTGATTTTTCCAACTATGTTTTTCTTCTACTGAAAGACCTGCCCAACATTGTATCTATTTCATCCATGAACTTCTTGTTTAATATGCTAGAGTTTTTTAACTATTCTGAACATAGGAGTGCCTTGAATAGGAATTTGCCACCATTGGGCCACCATTTGTCTAAAGTCTTTGTGTTTGATCCACATAGCTTCAAAATGGAATGGGGAAGGTCCATATTGTCCCTAGTCTCTCCAACTAAGGAAGATCAGGCAATGATCGGACATGGTTCTAGGAAAATCATGCACATGCATATTATGATAATCATTCCAGTTACTTGAGATAAGAAATCTATCTTACATAACCTGAATCATTTGATCTCCTCTTCTTTTATTGGACTAGGTAAAATTTTGATTTTGTAATTCTATATCCAATAATCCCCAGTCATTAATAAATTTGGCAAAGTCGAACATGCTGTCTGAGTAATCAATAATCCCACCCTATTTTTTAGAAGGGTATAGAGGAGTATTAAAATCTCCATCTAGCATCCATCTAGTGTTCTAGGAATTATTCCTGAGACTGCTCAAGTCTATCCATAAATTTTGCCTCAATGCTCTGTTATTCAGTCTGTAGACATTGATCAACAACTAATTCAAAGAGTTCAAAGAGAAATTGATAATCAAGAAGTGCTTGTTATAAGCCATAAGAGATCCTTTAATTTTAGCACTATTCCACATAGTTACAATCCCCACTGAAGCCCCTTCAGCTGGACTGATGCAAAAAGCCACCTTAGGCCATATGTAGTCAGCAATTTTCCTAAAACTCTCCTCATTCATCTTGACTTCTTGGAGTAATAAAATATCTAATTTATTATCTAAAATGTAGTTTTTAAACTCAAACTATTTTGAAGTATTGTTAAAGCCCCTCAGGTTCTAAGATAAAATTCTCATTTAGAGGATTTGAGGGGATGGGTCTCCAGTGTTTTCTGTTTACCACTGGCAATCTCCCTAGCAATCTCTCTTTGTCTTGTTTCTCTTAGAGTTGGTCTCCCTTGTTTGGGATCGGTGGCAACATCTGTAGATTTTTTACCTTTTCAGTTCTTTTTTTTTGGGGTAACCCATTCCTCTTGTTCATTACTACCATTTTGTCTTGTTTCACCTGTTGCTGAATAATTTCATGCTTGGTCTCCGACTTCCAGAGCATGGAAAATGTCTGTGTTTAACTATAAGTCTGCTTCTCCTTTAGTAGGTAATATTTCTAGAGTTAATTTTTCATGTCCATCTCTTGAAAATTTGTCTTCTACGTTATCTTCCTCTATCAGTTGGGCACCTATTTCACCTTCCTCAGACATATTAGTATGTTGGTCTAAAGGGTTAGTTGTGTCTATTATAGCCTTCTAACTATCATTGTCTGATGCCTTCTTGTTATTTTCCTCTAGGACAGCTTTTCCCCCATTACCAGAGACATCCTCTTTGCCCGCCTTATCCTCTTCCTTTTCTGTATTGTCGAGGTTTTTTGCATTACTCCCCATTCCCTGATTGCAAGGATTTCTGTGATTGTGAAACTGATCCTTCCCTTCAACCGGGGAATCATCTTTCCTTCCCATTTGCTTTGCCTTGCATTGTGTCATTAAATGTCTCTTTTTTTTTACATATTTGATAAAAAGTGGTAGCATTTTCATATGTGATCGGCTAAGTCCAAATCCCATATTTAGAGTTTAGCTCTATAGACGTAGGGAGAGTCTTATTAATCTCAACATTGACACACAATCTAGCATACACACATCTGGACTTTGTTCTGGTTGTATGATCTATAGTGACATATTGGCCAATGGAATTTCCAATAGCTGTGAAGATTTTTTCATCCTAGATTTCCAATTGGAACCCTAGCAGTCTTACCCAAGCAGGAGCAGACTTACTGAGGTCTGAGTTAGGATCAAATCTTGGTTTTCACAAGCACAAGGCAAGAGAATGTGGGCCATACAGCCATGGTCCTCCAGCAAGAGTAGCTATCATATCCTCTCTATTCATAAATCTAAATAGGAATAAGCCTCTTGCCATGGCAATGATTGATACACTACCCTTAACTTTCCTTCTCTACGCTGCCACATTTTTCAACAAAAAATGTGATAGAGATTATGTACCTTACATAATATTTCAATGTTTCCCCATAAAGTTTTGTGCATCTATCAAAGCATAATTGAAAGTGAATGTTTTCATGAATTGTAATTGCAAACACCCTAATAGACATATATGCAAAATGTGGCAACGTATATGAAGGCAAAGAAGTTTTTGGCAAAATGACTCAAAGGAATGTAGTGACTTGGACTACAATGGGCTTAGGAAAATTACATGTGTTTTGTGAAGATGTTATTATCATTGGTGCATTATATGTAATTAATTTTAATAAATTTTTCTCTTCAATGCACTAACATATGAATGTGGTAGGTTGTCAAACAATTCACTTCCATTCCGTACATTACCACATTTTACCCTTGAGATTGTGATTGAGGTTATCTACCTTACATAATATTTCAAGGTTACCACATAAAGTTATGTACATCCATCAATCATAATTGAAAGTGAATATATGTCATATGTTGTTGCTACAAGCACTAATAAATATTAATGCAAAATGTAGCAATGTACATGAGATAGGTGAACTGTTTGACAAACTGTCTCAAAGAAATGTGGTCCCCTACAGTGTAATGTTGGACATAGAACATTTAGTTGTGTTTTTAGAGGCAACAAAGATCTTAACATTATGCCCTATGATGTTAGTTACTCCAGTATATGTTGCTTTCAATGCAATGACATATGAAAGTTGTAGTTTATCAAAAAAAATCACTTCCATTCTTGATATTGCCACATTTTACAACTGAGATTGTATTACAAACATGTAGGTAACATACATCAGGGTTGCCAACTATAAGAATGGCTCTATTAGTAAAATAAACTTTAAGAATGAGACCCAAAGGAGTCTATAATCTTCTAAAGCAAACAATTAACAATCATGTAAATTTGTTACCAGTGGTAGGGGCAACCTAAATAATGATGACACGTTACTGAATTTATTAGATGTTGCTCTCTTCACCAATAACATTCTAAAGCTTTAAATGGTTAATTAATTCACTATATTTTTGAAGTAAGATGGATTTTCAATAAGATATGGTTATAATCTTCGTGTGAGCTCTATTTTTTGATAAAATGAAAGCTCAAATTATGTTTCTTATACCTCTCTAATGCAGTGGTATAATATGCTCAACTCTACAAATTTTGGATCTTAAAAACCAACAGCCCTAAAATTGTGATTCCCTAAAAGCACATCTAGCTATGAAAACAATCCAAAATGTCAATTTTAGTACAAGAGAATAAAAGTATGAAAGTGAGTTCAAGAGACTTTCAATTAAAACGAAATCATTCATTTATTTATTTTTCAATATAGAATTTGCTTTGAAATTTTAAAGTTCAACTAGGTTAAATATGTAGAAAAAGGGATCAAAATTCTTTGGTCATATTTTCGACGTACATAAATAGGTGTTGATATGTTGACATGCATTAATTTATGTTGAAATTTCAACATCAACGCCAATAGTGTAATTTGACCAAAGAGTTTTGACATGCATTTCCACGTTTTTTGCCCTTGAAAACCCCAAATTTAGACATCTTGACATCAAAATCAACATCAAAAAATAGGTAACATGTTTTAGAGTGGATTGGCATTCAAAATCAATAAGATGCCATGAGAGATTTTGAGTCGTATACAAGTCCATTTTGATGGTAAGATGAAAACTACCTTCTCCAATTCGGCCTTGCGTTTCTTCAAGCTTTCCATCGGTCCTGGGTTTCTTCAAGCTTTCCACCTTTTGATTTTGATTGTTTGCTATGTTAATAAATTATGCAGTCATATCACTCAAGCATCTATCATATTTAACTCATATAGATGAGAACAAGAGCCTAGGTATAACGTTGTTCAATTTCTCTACTTTTGGGACAGTCTAGTGAGACAAGAATAAAAAATGACAAAGCGGTGACCCTTTCAAGACAAACCAAGTAGCTTCCTCTTCAATGAGACAACCTTCACTAATGTTTTTTGGACAAAGGTTGTGCACTGAATTAGGTTTTGCATATCTCCCGGTAAACCCATTATGAATATCCTTTAACAACCTAACTTTTGAACCATCAATTTCGATATTGAACTGTCATTGTAGCATACTCATTGACGTAGCAGCACCTGCACATTTGGCTAACATGCATGTTGCTGCCTCTTACTCAAAACTGTTGTGACCACTGTAATCCATTATGTCCCAACATGTGTGTTCCTCCCTCTTACTCAAAAATGTTGTGACCACTGTAATCCATTATGTCTAAAGAGAAAGCTTCTTTTGTGTAACAACAAACTATATGGTATTAAGTATCACTACCCTGTGAAGTTTTTCTTGAGACAGTTGCCCCATGAATAAACTTTGAAGTCTGTAATTAACTAAATGTTTAGAATACAAAAAGACATGTCAAAATGTGAATACATGGCCATTGAAGTGCTTTGATTGGTCCAAAAAAGTAATATTTAACTAATACCAAGTTCCTCATGGTAAAATGCCTTCTCGGCATAATTATTTATCATTGAGTCTTCCATCCACCCTCATTACACACATCTTTCACATGATAAGGCATTTGACAGGAATGCATTCCTTCCATGTAAATTTCTCATTTGGTAGCCTACTCACTTCCAAGGAAGCAAGCCTACTGAAAGTCGAAGTTGACCTACCATGTTGTTCAACCAAAGTCTGAATTGTGTCAGCATTTAGGTTGCTAGCTCTTGCTTTCCATGGAACAGATTCATTAGCTAACTTCCACCCACGCTGTGTTGCAGCCTAAGCTTGTGACATTCTAGATGGTTTGAGGTTGCCTCATTTTCCACATTTTTCTTATTACATGCATAATCTTCCCACTTGTCTAATTATTGGACTCAACATTCCCCCACATAATTCTATGTTTGTTTTAACAACTCTTTATTCTACATGCATAAAGACTCGTCAACAAAGCTAGATTCAAACTTTTTGTTTTTATATAAATGATTTTATTTTCCACCGATTAAAAAAACTTCCTGATGTAGTTCAAACGTCAGCATGATTCCAAACACACTATATCTATTGTAATGACAATCTGAGCAAGTTTTGTGACTAAGTTTGAACCAAAAGCACCAAACCATAAAGCATTCCTTTAAAGATTTTTCATGTATTATCCCAAAAGACTAGTTCCATTGTTTTACTTCAAAACGTGTTTTTACAAGCAATGAGAGAGCTTCCATAAAGATCCAGTGTGGACATTTGAAGACAGAGAGAACAAAATGAATTTGAAAAGCCTTCCAATGGAATTAGAAACATAAATGGTAGCTCTGATTGGGAATTATTTATTTCCTTTCATACGACAAACACAAAAATGTCATACATGCTTTGTGAGAATAAGAATGATCCTAATAATAGGTAAATCAATGAGCTACAACTTTCCCACTAGCTAACATCATTATCATACACATTTCACTTTGAGAGAGAATACAATACATGTGAGCTGAAACTCACTCTTGAGATCTGCTTGCATAATGGATACTAGTTTAGGTAACCTTTTTATTGCAGAGAGATTTTATACCCTAAATGTGAAATATGGTTCACCAATTACTCAACTCCGAGTTTATACTTCTCTCACGGTGATGATATTCTGTGTGCATGAATTTTTTCGCTGTCTTTGAACTAGGTTGGCCCAACCACTCATCATATAAGCCTTTTACTAAGGGGTTTTCAAAGGGGTCAGCTATCAAGCTCTGCCAATTAAAGAATACAATGTTGTTATCCTCTAAAACAAAATGTCAACAAAAAAACAACATTTGCAAACTACATATATAATTGAACAAAGAGAATTTCACTTACAAGCAAAATGCACATGCAAAATTCTTTGTCAACTTTATTCTTAAAGATAATGGCGAGACATCAATATTCGAACATGCGCTCTCATGACCCACACAATTTAAGGTTAAATGAAATCTATAATGAAAAGAAAATATTTCTACCCTTGTTATGTCCTAAACCATCCAACAAGAAACTAACAATGCAAGCAGCTGTGTCAACACATGTTGCACTTAAGAAGAACAAATGTGAATGCAAAAATTAAATGGTTATGATAGTCGCATAAATAACTAGATCCAATGGAAAACCAGATTTAACAAAAAAACAAAAGTCCAACAAAATGTATACACAAGGTTTCTTTCCATATAACGAGATCGATTATACTTATAATCATAAATCAAAATTCATTAAATGAATAGTTAGTTGCAGTTTGAATTATTTACTACAAGCTACACTATGAACATATACATGAGCCTTTAAACATTCCCAATGCTTCCCACTGAATAGGATGAGATAGGCGATCAACTCAGATTGATGTCGGAGGTTGACAACTTTATTCCGTGTACAATGGAATTTAGTATGTATTCAGCATTGAGGAGAGTTTGATGTCGCCTAAGCAACTTTTAATCAGATTGAGAAAGACCGCAAAAGATCAGTTGCATTTCACTACCACTAGAAAATAAAGAATTGTATGAAAGTTCCCTTTGTTGATATTAACATAGAATTTGTAGTCCAGGAAGACACACGTCCATACCCACAAACAAAAATGCTACGAAATATATAAGAACAACCAAAGTATTACAAAAACAAACGGATTTGTGGGACACTAGATATGTTAATCACTATGGCGAGTTATGCATCATTTTCCAGTACAGATTAAGTTCACCAAATACAGATAGTTTCAGATATTTTGACTCAAACCTCTCTTAGCAAGAAAAAAAAAGAAGGCTCACCTCTTGCAAATATGAACTTTCTAATGACCGCATCAAATCCTTGATAGATTGTCCACCCCTTGGCTTGATTTGGCCTCCCCCATTCAAGCAACCTGGATATTTGAACTTTAGAACAGGTACAATTAATGTGGCTACTTAATGAAAAAAAATGATTTCATGCTAGGATAAACCCTTTAATTTTTATTATCTGGAATTTAGAGCTTGAGAAGGGACCTGAAGGACATGCCATGACCTCCACAATGTGATATTCACACTTTCCCGCTTTTATTTTCCGAACAATGTTCTGAAGATTTCGGAATCCATAACAGAGTGCAAACTTTAACACCTTTTCTCCATTGACCTGTAGAAAATCAGAACATCAAACGATAAGCATCACAAGCACTCAGAACTAGCCCTAAAATATTCTAGACAAATGAGAGTAACTTTTGCATTTTTTCTTACCTCTAAAGAAATTTCTCGGAAATCTGAATTGCGTAAGATCTTGAAATCAAGTGGACCTCTAATGTCTTTTCCAAATATCTGTTTCACAGCATGGCGGAAAATAGTCTCTGCATAACCACCACATCCCCCTCGAACACCATAAAGGTGGCCTTCAGCATCAACATTTGTCAGCCTACAGAATATGCTCTATTTTTAGTAGACTAAAACATGACCAACACATACTTCTATGTATTACACTACGACATGCAATTACAAGAATAATCTACAACTTACAATTGATCAAGAGGAGCTTCCGCTATGGACAAGAAGTCAATATTTTTTGCCTGCAGTTAATGCAAAAAAATAGAGATTAATATCCTACAAAGGAGTTAATCATTTTTTATTATCAAATATTTTAATTATGAAATGTATAAATGAACACATTGAAATATTCATTGACAGCTTATATCACTCTCCTTACCTTAAACAAGTCTAACATTTCTCCAGACGTCAAAACACAATCCACCTCAGATACCCTGGGTCCTGCAGCTTCTTGCCCTGTCTCTCCTTGACGCTCAACTGAAAATATGAAATCATCCCTTGCAGCTTCCAGTTTCTTGTCATAACATGGCATAATAGTCACATGATACACTTTTTCTATCCTGTAAGTTAGAACTACCTACTGTTATTGACTGTGCCATAAAAAGAAATAGAATGTGGTTTGTGTGACATATCCTATTTTCATTATTTTCAATTTGACCTTGCACGAAAGCAGTAGAAAATCACTCACGGAGCAAAAAGAAAGATGATTAGTCACGATGCTGGCAAAACAATCTGGCAAACAAAACATTTCTTCCTGGTATAGAATTTTTGATACAGAACATAGGCTTTACAGAAATTACCATATTTTCTGTCTAGTCTCTAATCTCAGCATTATCAGCATATTTCAAGATTTCAAAAATCAAACATTACTTTTAATAAGAAAAAGATATTACGTGCTGGCTAGTAAAGTTGAAAATCCAAGAATACAATGTGTATTTTAGCTTTAAATTTTAGAAAATGCATCTAGCCTAATAATTCTGGAATGTACTCGAGCAGAAAATAGATATAGACACTTGAACTTACAACCAAATGTGTACTGCTTCCCAAAAAAAACAAGGTGCATGGAGACTGAAATAAAGTCTTCTATAATATGATTCCAAGAGAGAACCAAACCTATAGAGACAATCCACTATGACAGAAATTCTCGCCCAAGCATGAGGAATCCTCCATGCAAGAGCTTTAGGTGTATGAACCTCTGGTCACAAACTCCAAACTGCCATACGAGCGGTCAGAAATTACCCTCGCACTTGCTTATAATGTTTTTTGTTTGGTTCCTTACTGTATGTGGAATCCATGATCTGGCGGTTTAAGCACAAGCAAGATATTAATTGTCCTAATCATCTGACTCCAATTAACTATGTATCTTTCATTTCTTTGTATTGTTCTCCCAGTTTTAGAGTTGGTTGACAGTCTCACCAGCACCTGCTAGTAGAAGGCAGACCCTAAAATTTCCTACCACACAATTCATGGTCTTGCAAACATGTAAATCCCACAAATTAAAAACAAAATCTCTGACTAACAGCTCCTACTTGGAGAGATTGTAAAATGCTATGGTAAATAAAAATCCACCAATCGATTTTGACTCCAGGTAGTGTTGCACACTCCAGACCGCTTACTACAGAATTTTTTTAAAAGACTACTTGGATTTCTTGCACTATTGATTTGCTTGTACTTCAACCGGGGACATTTTGAACCTTCGAACACATCCAATCTTGTTAGTTTGGACTCTTCCTTTCATGGCCTTCTGAAATTGTCACTCTTAGATCTGTACAAATGTACTTTGATGCATAAGGTAGCTCCCTAAACTCTAATCTTTAATATCTGTCTTTTACATAACTCTTTATTTTGAGCACACGGGAAACAACATTTCAGTGTAAATAGTAGACTTTAGATCCTGGCTTTAGACAGAATCTTAAAATCTTTGCATCTTGTATGTAAAGAATGAATTCCTAGCCTGGAAGGTGCACCTTTGAAATATGATTTCCACGCTCAGATGGTTTGATTTCTGAGTCGGCTTTTAACTGACATTTGTTTACTGTATTTGACATACTGAAAGATATTGGATGAAGCAGTTCAACCATCAGACTATGAAGCCATCATTAATCATTGTAACCTTTATAACACTGTTTTCTATTCATGTGCATCCCTAGACATAAGTTGAGAGCTTCTCTTCACATTCATAAGAAGTAATGACCTATACATATTCATTTTACATATACTAATAACGTAATATATTGCTCATATTTCAGTCTCATCCTCATGCATTATAATTCTACATGTGTGGTGGTTTGTTGGTATTAATTTTGGACTTGGAAGTTGTTATGGGTCAGAAGCAAACTGAATGTGTATGATGTGAATCTTAAATATCTTTAAACGTCCAAACCAACCCTTATATAATTATTTTCAATTAGATTGGAGCTTCTATTGATCAGTGTCTCAAATATGCAATAAATCCTTCATTAGACCATCCAACTCTCCAAATTTGCAAGGCAGACTTTTGAAGATAACAGGCTGTGAAGGTGGGTAGGGTTTAGGTTGTACTTGGAGAATATGGAGGTTATTTTGAGCTGGATTATGATGTATAAGGATAATTAATTCATATCATGACTCATTCAAACCATTCCTAGTTTACTTTCCTCTTAAACACCATCCTCATGCTCTTGAAACCTAGTTAGGTCTTTGACTGCCCATAGGGGGAACCCTGTTTATGCCTGGCTGTAGGTTCTATTAGCTTAGTTTTAGGTTATAATTATAAAAAAAACCTATTTTGATGTTGTAGAACTCATAAATTTTGATCATCCATAATTTTTCTAATCCAATCTCACTCTTTTGCATTTATGCATCCCTTATGCTCAAGGCTAGGGTACTGTCTGTGTGGACTGAGACAGCCCCTTAAGACCTACCTGCAGGTGGTATAAACTTTTATTGGTGTTTAAGGAATTTGATTACATGTTTATTAGGAAATAATATTCCTCTTAATTCTTTTATTCTCCCTATAATCCCTCAAACTATCATCAATTCATGCTTAGGTTTCTAACTAGTACTCCTCTGCCTTGACTGTCACAGCCACCATGCTTGCCTCTATTTTCCTCATTTTGGAAAGCATTAGGCCTTGTAGATGGTGTACTTAGGTTACTAATACTATCCTTGAGATTTATTTTCTTTCATTTCACCTTGTATCCACCTTAATGACTCCAAACCAAGCTTAAACTCTAAACCTCTACCTCACTACCAGTACACCCCTCATGACTGTGTTTATGCATTTTAGGGCATGCCTGTAGGTGTTATAGGCCATTTGAAGTTTCTTTGAGGTGTTTTTACCTCCCATAAAGATAATTTGGGCAACCAAACATATGAATTTCCTTTGAATCTCAAATCAAGGTCAAAAAACCTAACTTTACCTTACTGTCACATGACCCTGCTGTAGATGGCCTCTCCCAAGCCTGCTGTATGGACAGAGAGGAGGATGTGGGGGGTCACCAAACCAAATTCCATCTTATTCTACCTTTCTTAGCTCATGAGTGACACTTGAATCCCTTTGGAACCATTCAAAATTGATGGTACAAACCAAGATCATCACTAGAAAGGGCAAAGCCAATTTTGATTAACTTCCTATAGATAACATTGCTCTGTTTTAGTGGGCTTTTCGGCAATTTAGAAGAGTTCAAAGTCCATCTTCCAATTACCCTTTGGATCCAAAATTTGGCATAGTTGTACTAAGTGAATAGGGATGCAATTAAAAATCAATAAAAGTGATTAAATCTTCCTCCACCATGTCAAATATTAATCCATAAAAACTACAAGATCTCTATTTTTCACACTTAGGGACTGAGAGCCCAAAATAGAGATAACCTTCCTTGAAGTGAAAACTTGCTCATATACCATCCTAGGTATTCATGACATGAAAATAATGACTCTTGGGGAATGTTAAAGCTTAAAATGGATCCCACCATGTACTTCAAACTCTCTCACTTCTGTACAACTTCTTGAACCAAGCATAAACTTGACTGAAAGTGATAAGGTAACAAACAAGGTAAAGATGGGCAATTTGGCCTTGGAAGGGTGCTAGTTGGAATTATCAAAAGATGATTACATGAAAGAGATATTCAAAAATTAAATTTAAGCACATTATCACCACCATGAATCTCTTTAGATGTTAGAAAAACACAAGTCCTGCACCCAACTTTGTAAACTTCAAGAAACAAGCAGCATTTGAGATCTCCTTCAAAAACAATAAGAAGTGAAGTGTTATATCTTGAAAATATCATGGAGAGAGATTTATTACAGCTTAAAAACATCCCATAAAGATAACATAGCTCCATGGATCTCTGAAAACTAGAAATAATTGCATAAATATACCCTTCTTGGATGTAATTCTAAAAGGCTGCTTGGATTGTTAATGATTGTTCATGAAGGAGGAGGCACAAAATTTCAAGTTATTATTATGGAAATTAATTTAACTCAGATAAAAATCCACTTGTAGAATCACTCCTCCCACCTCCACCTGTACCTTCTGTACCAAGTGCTTGAAGTCGCCCTTCCTTTGCATGCCAAGAGAGAAAGAAGGAAAATGAGTTACAGATGAATTTTTTTGAATTATCATTATAATTATAATGTTTAAATGGGTTTAGGGAGGTGAAGAGACACCCCATCCATGTTTTTAGCTAATGATGGACTCGATAAGTTTGTACAAGTGCCCAAAATCCCCTAAAATTAAGGAAAAACTACCATCCACTGAACATAACTACTTCTTGGCTGAAATATGACTATATATGACATGATTATGACCTCTCCCATGTTAAAATTGACCTTGATGACAAATTTACCCTCTTATAAGTTCGTACAAGTCCATTAATGGGATAGAAAGTGGCCAAAAGACCCTTTTTTACACATGAAACTTAGGAAATGACCAATTTATTACTTTTAAAGACATAAAAAGATGATAAATTACATATTATGAAAATTTGACACAAAATGGACCTTTGATTAAGTTTGACTAAGGTTTGACCATAGTTGACCATAGTTGACTAGGCCAATTCAAAGGGAATGAACTTAGACAAGGACTAGGACAAGACCAAGTAAGATATATAGGACAATATGAGACCTCATAGGATGTGTATAAACCTTATTGAAATGTTTAAAATGATATGGGTTGACCTAATTTGACTAAAAGTCAAATTTGGTCAATAATTTAGTAACTCCTAGGGGTGACATGCTTGCCTATATTAAGGACTAGTAGCCTTATCCTATCCATTGGGTAAGGGAGTCAGTATACACTTGGAAACATCAAGTATAGACCTTGAAAAGCTCAAAAAAATAGTAATTTTACCTCATAACACACAAGGGGAAAGAACTCTCACAAAAGACACAATAACAAACAAGACAAGGACACACTTGTGCTCCTAAGCACTTAAATAAAAATGACACAAATGAAGACAAACATATATGTATATGCATCTTGATCATACCTCCCTTCCTGGATCAAAAGGGAAGTACCTTAGGTCTCCTTCCTCACTAGATGAGTGAAGATGCCAAGCTTGCTTCTTGGATGGGATATTAGATGACTCTTGCTTTCTTTTTATTCTTTGTCTTTGTACATCATCCAAGGGAGTCATCTCCCATATATTTCCATAATAGATAAGGTCCTCTTAAACCTTGAAGCAAGCCTCATACTTCTATCCTCCTGGTTCTTCATGACAAATTGGCATACTTAGACATGAAACAACTTGTTGCAAGTTTATATTTCCTTGAAGGATTCCATCATTCTTCTCCATTGTCACAACTTATTTAAACTCTTCAAGGAGCATTATATCAGGTATATTAGGAAGTGTTTATTGTTTAAGACCTCTTTTAATGTTGGTGGAGGCAACTTTATAGATGGATGTAGAAACAAACTCTAGATCACCTTCAAAAGGCCCAAGATCATCATAGATGGCTCCATCATGAGTTAGACTTTCTTGGAGGTGATGTTCTCTAAAATTTACTTGCTCTCCTTCATCTTGATATTGTTTAGCTTGTATATTATCCCTCTCACCCTCCTCATATTCTTCAAACATTTGCAAGTAGGTTTGCCACATGTCTTCCTTTTTAGACACAACCTCTTACTTGTCATGGCTTGGAGTGAGTTCCAAAGGACTTGTAGGCTCTTTGAGGCCTTCACCTTTATTACATATGTCCTCAAACCCATTCCATAAGTCCTCCTTATCTAACTAATTTGCATCATGAAATGGAAAAATAAGAGAGACTTCTCCCTCTTCCTCTATGTAATTTAAAAGGAGCTCTTCTAAGAACTCTCCCTCAACTTTTCCTTCATCATTACAAGAAGATGTCTCCTCATTATCAATAAACACATCCTCATCCTCTATCCAATCTGAAATTTGAATTTAATCCTCCCTCTTTGTGGTGTCAACATTAGGAATCTCAAAAATAGGGATTCTGGCTAAAGGGGATTCCTAAGTAGCAAGATAATTCTCCACATTAGGAAGGCAACCTTGATCAGTTGGAAGAGGTGGAAGGATGGATTAAATGGTCTCTTGAGGAGGGTTTGGAGGGATTTGAGTGGTTTTAGGATTCTCTCTTCTACCAAATTATTCACCCAAATAAGATTCATTCATCTCTTCACAAGCTACTATCACTTCTGCCCATCTTGGAAAGGTGGGTTCAAGGATATTTTCATAAGACTGAGATGCTAGTGAAGGAGTGAAAGATGTGTTTAGGAAACTAGGAGTTCTTGAGGTTTGGTATCTTGATTGGAACTTGAAAGATTATATTTATAGAGTTTACCTTCTATTTCTATGATGGACTGCTTCAAGGCCTGATTGGCCATTCAAACTCCCTTTCAAGATGAGCTTAAAAATTCAATCTCTCCCTCTCAAAATCCTCTTCAAACCAGTGAACCTACTCAACCATGATGTTTTCCTTCATTGGGTTAATTTTTTTGATGGATTTACAAGAAGGGACACTTGGGTAATACATGGAGGGTTTGTGGTATTAGAAAACGTGGTTGGAATAACATTTTGAAGGGGTAAGGATGGCACACTTGAAGGTGAATGTGGGGAATTTTGAGGTTGCCAAGATGGAACTTGTTCATGGACTCTCAATCTCTCCTCTAGATTAAATATCAAGCCAAAAACATCAAGCATTTAATAGGTAATATTTGGCCAATTATCCCCCTCTATAGGTATCCACTCCTTGATTTGTTCCAAGGCATTCCTTACACTCTCAATACAAACACTAGGTATGATTTCACCACAACCATACCTATTGTCAAGGTCTAGCATGTATTCTTGATAACCAAGGAGATTTATTTTGAAATATGCAATGGGATGGGTTGGAAAGGGGTTATGTGGTCTAGATGGAGTACAATCTTGATATGGCTAGTCATGGGTAACATATGATTTATGAGGATCATGACAAGGATGGACAAGGATTTGTTCACATTGAGAAGGGAGAGGCCAAGAAGCACATAGCTCCTCAACTTGAGTTAGGACAAACTCAAACTCATAACTCTCCATGGATCACTTCACAAAAGAGCATAAAATAATAAAAACAACTTTAATTGGTATACTTAGACTACTCAACCATCAAATATGTACTTGGAGTTGCCATTGATGTTTAGTAGAATTGCCTTCAAACGCTAATGTCTTGAGGAGAACACCAAAACTCCTTAAGGAATGGACTCAATAGTGCCACTAGGCTTGAAAAAAATATTTTTACTTGGCTTTTCACCCAATTAGGAGATGGGACAAGTTTCTCCTCATTCAAGTGAAACAATGGAACCACCTCAGGGCTGTGGGTATCCCTATTAGGAGGTGGATCTCTAGATTAGGGGCTAGCTCCCCTTGATGTATCAATAGAGCTCAAATATTACTACTAAACTTGGGGATGAAAAGGGATAGAGGTAAGATGAAATTAAACCTATTATATAGGGGTGATACACCAAATTATTTTTTCTATTCATACCTTTTATATGCACTTGGAACAAAGAATAAGTTACATATACACTTCACTCAATATCCACTCTCTCTCTCACATCAATGCTTCAACATGGGGTCTAGGAGATATCATAGGTTAGGAAGCCTTAGGAAATAGGCATTACTATATTTAATGATATATTCACTATACATACAACCTCACTTGACACTTCTTGTTGACCTGCAAGAATGAGATCAGAACACACTAAGTACTAGTAAAAGTAGCATGTGAAGGTAAATAGACATCACACTTGCACAAGACTAAAAAATATTATGTACACTTAGTGAATTATTTGACTGATGTAAAATTAATTATATTTATTGATTCAAGGCATAAATTTGGTAGGGCTTTGCTAGACCCAACATAGAGATACATACAATGGCCAAGAAGGCCCAATTTATAAAACTTGGAAGAAGAGAGAGAGAAGAAAAGTTAAAGAGGCACAAGGACATGTGTCACCAATGTGAATATAAGTTAAAAATGCATGGGAGAGAGGAATGGGGTGAGCAATATCATTTTAGGAGTTACAAACATCATTTCCAATCATCCAAGATCTACAAATAGTCAAGAAAATCCTTTTCTATGCATAGAAAACTACCTCCCATAATTGGCCTTCCAAAACTGCTCATACTCTGCACCTAATTAATTATGATGATGAATATAAGTAGTTTAATAAGAATCATTCACATGAATTAGGGAGGCTCATGACCCTTCCTATCATCTTGGCCATGCATGATCACACTTGGTAGTCTCAAAGTAGCCCTTTTCCCTTCACCTCTCACACTTGGCACCTTCAAGCTCTTAAAACTTGAAATATGATCCATACAAGAGGAGAAATGACATTTTAAAGGAATGTTTATACCATCATTTGCAATAAATTGGCCTTAAAAGGCTCTCCAAAGGAATATTTGTCATTTTTTCTAAATCCTCACTACCTAGCTCACTAGACTGTCTAAAAACAAGGAGTTGGTAGGCACACTTAGAGGCTTTGACACTTTATCTAATGACCATAGGGACTTATAAAAAGTCCTAATCTTCCTTCCAAAGTGATTTGATCTCTTGGAAGTTCACCATGCCTGTAAAACACAATAAATGGTAAAAATAATCCCTATTTTCCTCTTATTCATATAGTTCCATACAATCAAAGGCCATGGATGTGATCCTCATGGATTTGGAAACAACTTCACTTCAGAAATAAGGATCAAATACATTCATCTGGATGCACTTTTAGGTTTATTTTCACCTCTAGGTCTCAAAATAGGTTTTTGAAGGGTTTTAGAGTGACCAACACTCTTAAAATTTGTTCATACAGATGGCACATTATACTTCTTTCCAAATTCCACTTTTAGATTCTAAAAGACCTTATCCAACTATCCTAAATTCTTTCAGGTCCCATGCATCAGTTCATGAAAGTTATGAGCAATTGAAGTTGACCATTCGAGCCATTTTGGGAATTTTATGAAGGTTTGGGAGCTTCTAAGCCAATAATTGGTCTTATGATGAATTTATTTGAAAAAAAATAGATCAAAAAACTCTATATTCACCCAAAAATCATGTTCCCATCATTTTATTAGCTCCACAAAATACTAGAATGAAAACTTACCCTTGTTTGGCACTAGGCCTAAACCTTGCCAATAGGCCTGCTTGCCATTTGAGACTCCACCTATCACTCAAATGGATTAATTTTACTCATTATAGGTCCAAAAAATTTAGTATACCATTTAAAACATGTTCCAATCAATTTAGATTCATGAAGAGTTCCAAACATGTATATGACCCCCAATTTGGCTTTTAAGCCTAAGGATTATCTTCACACATGATTAGAACCCTCCTTGGTTGGAGCACCCTATTTGGTTATAGACCATATATAAAGTTTTTTTAGAATTTTTTAGGTCCCTTACAGCTTATCCAACCATAATTCAAGCTTTTCTATCCTTCTGGTTCATCATTTCACCATTTTCCCTTCAAACTGTCTCCTTATGCATGACAAAACTACCCTTGTTTTGAGATAAAATAATGGGTATATACCCTATTTATTTTGGAAAATTTATGATTATATAATTCTTTTGATCCTAAGTTTACTCTGTACCAAATTTGAGCTTCTAACTCCTTCATTAGACCATCCAACTCTCCAAATTTACAAGGTAGACTTTTGATGATAGCAGGCTGTGAAGGTAGGCAGGGTGTAGGTTGTACTTGGAGAAGATGGAGGCTATTTTAAGATTTTTTGTGATGTATAAGGATCATTAATTCCTCTTATTATGCATTCAAACCATTCCTAGTGTACTTGCCTCTTAGACTCCTTCCTCATACTCTTAAAACCTAGTTGGGTCTTTGACCACTCATAAGGGGGAACCCTGTTTATGCTTGGTTATAGGTTCTATTAGCTTAGTTTTAGGTTTTAAGATCACAAAAAAACCTATTTTTATCTTATAAAGTTAATAAAGTTTTATCCTCCATTTTTCTAAGTGAATCTTACTCTTTTTCATTAATGCATCCCTTATGCTCAAGGCTAAGCCACTATCTGTGTGGACTAAGACAACCCCTTAAGACTTGCTTGCATATGGTATAAGCCTTGATTGGTGTTTTTTGACCTTAATTACATGTTTATTAGGAAATAATATTCCTAATAATTAGTTTATTCTCCCTAAAATCCTTCAAACTAGCATCAATTCATACTTAGGTTTCCAACTAGTACTCGTCTACCTTGACTATCATAGTCACCATGCTCTGCCTCTATTTTCCTCATTTTGGCAAGCATTAGGCCTTGTAGATGGTGTACTTAGGTTATTAATATTATCCTTGAGGTTTATTTTCTTTAATTTCACCTCATATCCACCTTAAAGATTCCAAACCAAACCAAGCTCAAACTCTAAACCTCTACCTCACTACCAGTATACCCCTTTATGACTATGTTTATGCATTTTAGGGCCTGACTGTAGGTGTTATAGGCTATTTGAAGTTTTTTTGGGGTGTTTTGACCTCCCATAAATGTCATTGGGGTAAAAAAACACCGTACTTTCCTTTTAATCTCAAATCAAGGTCAAAAAACCTAACTTTCACCTTACGGTCACATGACCCTGCTGTAGATGGCCTCTCCTAGGCCTGCTATACAGATAGAGAGGAGGATGTGGGGATTCACCAAACTAAAATCCATCTTATTTTGCCTTTATTAGCTCATGAGTGACACTTGAATCCCTTTGGAACCATTCAAACTTGATGGTACAAACCAAGATCATCACTATAAAGGACAAAGCTAATTTTGATTAACTTCTTGTATATAATACTACCCTATTTCAGTGGGCTATTTGGCTATTTGGAAGAGTTAAAAGTCAATATTACACTTACCCTTTGGATCCCAAATTTGGCATAGTTGTACTAGGTGAATAGGGATACAAGAAAAATTTAAGAAAAGTGATGAAAGCTTCCTCCACCATGTCAAATATTAATCCATAAAAACTATAGGATCTCTATTTTCCAAACTTGAGGACTGAGAGCCCAAAATGGAGATAACCTTACTTGAAGTGAAAACTTGCTCATATACCATCCTAGGTATTCATGACATGGAAATCATGACTCTTAGGGAATGTTAAAGATTAAAATGGATCCCACCATGTACTTCAAACTCTCTCACCTCCATACAACTTCTTGAACCAAGCACAAACTTGACTAAAAGTGATAAGGCAACAAAAAAGGTAAAGATGGGAAATTTAGCTTTGAAAGGGTGCTAGTTGGACTTACCACACGATGATTACATGAAATAGATATTCATACATGAACCTTAAGCAAATTATCACCACCATGAAGCTCCTTAGACATTGGAAAAACATAGGTCCTACACCCAACTTTGTAAACTTCAAGAAACAAGCACCATTTGAGATCTCCTTTAAAAAAATGAGCAGTAAAGTGTTAGATGTTTAAAATATCATGGAGAGAGATTTATTCCAGCCTAAAAACATCCCATGAAGATAACACAGCTCCATAGACCTCTAAAAACAAGAAATAGGTGCATAAATATACCCCTCTTGATGCAATTCTATAAAAGGTGACCTGGATTGCTAATAGTTGTTCATGGAAGAACCACCAAATTGAAAGTTCTTGTTATGGAAATGAATTGCACTCAGATAAAAATCCACCTATATAATTAGTCCTCCCGAATCCACCTGTACCTTTCATACCAAGTGCTTGAAGTTGCCCTTCCTTTACATGCCAAGAGAGAAAAAAATAAAATGAGTTGCAGATGAAACTTCTTGCATTATCCTTGGAATTAAAATGTGTAAATGGGTGTGGGGAGGTGAAGAGACACTCCATCAACGTTTTTAGCTGATGATGGACTTGAGAAGTCCGTACGAGTGCCCAAAAGCCCCTAAAATTAAGTAAAAACTACCATCCACTAAACAAAAATTCTTCTTGTCTAACATCTAACTATTTATGACATGATTCCGACCTCTCCCACATTTAAACTGACACTAGAAACAAATTTACCCTCTTAGAATTTCGTACAAGTTCATTAATAGGCTAGAAAGTGGCCAAAAGACCCTTTTTTGCACATGAAACTTAGGAAATGACCAATTTATGACTTGTAAAGACATATAAACATGATAAATGACATATTATGATAATTTTACATAAAATTGACCTTTGACTAAGTTTGAGCATAGTTGAGCATGGTTGACTAGGCCCATTTAAGGGGAATGAACTTAGACAAGGACTAGGATAAGAACTAGTAAGATATATAGATGAGACCTCACAGAATGTGTATAAACCTTCTTGAAAATTTTAAAATAATAGGGGTTTACCTCATTTGACTAAAAGTTAAATTTGGTCAACACTATTCACGTCTAAAGTTAGGCTAAAATTCTATATTTTTTTTAATATTGGGAAGGTCATTTTTGAGGCCAAAATAAGTGGTGGGTTTGTCGATCAGGCATGATGGGAGGCCAAGATCATGGTCCTAGATGTTATTATCTAATTCCTACATGTTGGTAGTTCCAATTTGTAGTGAAGAAGCACTAGAAATAAAATTCTTGAACAACAGCTCAAACTTTGACAACATTTGTTATTAGTGTTTCCAATCTCCTGAATAGCAGTGAAAATATATTTTTGGGTTTAATTAGATGTCAGGGTCATGGAAAACATTTAATTAACCTATCTATATGTGCTCCAATTGATAAATTTTCTCCTAGAGGTCCTAGAGGTAGAAATGATGATTGGATCTTGGGAAGTTGTCTCTGCCAAAAAGTTGCATTTTAAGACCCATCACTGTAACTTATGACATTAATTGATCTCAAAGGTTCATCCAAAGTGATATAGGATACAATAATATTTTTTAAACATGTATAGGAGGGATCTTATGTTTCATCAAAATTACTTATAATTTATATTTTATGCATGTCTGAAGCTAGGCTAAATTTCTACATTTTTCTTGTATTGGGAAGGTCATTCTTGAGGTCAAAATAGATCGTGGGTTATTTTCCCAAGCATGATAAGAGGCCAAGAACATGGTCCTAGATGTTATCCTACTATCTAAACGTGTTTAAAATACCAGGTTATAGTGAATAAGCATTGAAAATGGACTTTTGAACAACAACTCAAGCTTTGATAACATTTGTTGTCATTATTTCCACCCTCCTAAATAGTAGTGAAAGTGTATTTTTGGGTGGACTTGGATGTCAAGGTCTTAAAAACACATGTTTTTTACCTATATAGATGTGATCTAAGTGATATATTTTCACTTGGGGTCCCAAAGGTAAAAATGCTTGTTGAAGCTCGAGAAGTTGTCTTTTTAATGTCAAAAAGTTGTATTTTAGGACCTATCACTACAACTTAATCCATGAATTGCTCTCAAAATTTCATATAAAGTGATTTGAAATAATAGTTTTCATACATGTAGAGGAAGGATCTTAAATTTCATCAAAATGACTTATAGTTTCCATTATATGCATGTTTGAAGTTAGGCGAAAATTTTACATTTTTCTTGTATTGGGAAGGGCATTCTTGAGGCCAGAATGGGTGGTGGGTTTATCAATTGAGCTGATGGGAGACTGATAACATGGTACTTGATGTTATCTACCCATAAAAATGTGTTGGTAGTGTCATTTTGTAGTGAATAAGCACCAAAAATGGAGTTATTGAATAATAAGTAAAACTTTGAAAACATATGATGTCAGTGTTTCTGCCAACTTGAACAATAGTTAAAATGTATTCATGGATGGACTTGGATGTTAGGGTCATGGAAACATTTTATTCACCTATATATATGTGATCCAAGTGATAAATTTTCACTTTTGGGTCCTAAAGGAAAAAATCCCTTTTGGAGCTCAAGAGGTTGTCTCTTCACTGCCAAAAATTTGCATTTTAGGACCCGTCACTCTAACTTATGCCATAAATTACTCTTAAAGGTTAGGCCAAAGTGATATGGGGTGAAAGAAGATTTTTTAGACATGTATATGAGGGATCTTATGGTTCATTTAAATGAATTATATTTTATGTTCTATGCATGTCTAAATTTAGGACAAAATTTTGCATTTTTCTTGTATTGGGAAGGGCATTCTTGAGGCCAAAATGGGTGGTGGGTTTGTCAACTAGGCATGACGAGAGGCTAAGAATGTGGTACTATATGTTTTATGCCCATTGATATGTTTTTTTAGTACATTTTGTGGCAAATAATAACAAAAAATGGAGTTCTCAAATAACAATTCAAATTTTGACGACATTTGTTGTCAGTGTTTTCACCCTCATGAACATAAGTGTTTCTGCCCTCCTAAACAGTAGTGTTTCCGCCCTCTTGAATAATAGTGAACAATATTATTGGTCTCTAATAAATAAATAATTTGTAATATCTAATCAACATCATGTATGGGGGCATATCGTATTTCTACCTTAGAAATAAATCCTTTGTAATATCCATTCAACATCATGTAGGTTCCATACATGTTTTATGTTGTTATGCTATTTGTAATTATGGTAGGGAAACAAAAGGGAGAATATTTACCCTTTTTCATGTTAGTAATTAATTTATGTTTATTTGAATTATGTTTTAATAATGTTATAAATAATATTCTATTTATGATGAATGATTTACACACTTAATACACTTTATATTTCTAACATTATTTATGTATTATCTATGATGTATTTATATGATACATAATTGATATACATGTTTGTTACGATAAAAAAATCAATAAGATGTTATTTATAACAATAACTTACATTTTACAATATTTCTCTATGATACATAATTATTATTCTATACACATGCTAATATTATTTATGCCTATGCTTTTGTTATTTTACCATATTCCTTATTATGAACATCTTGGGGCAACACAAGGGAAAAAATCTTTGACTTGATCATGCTTCTCATTGCTATGCATTAATGAACTATGAATCATTCACTAATATACTTAATTTGATTTCATATTCTATTTTACAATGATTTTACTATGCTTATATCTTGAAGTGACATGAGGCATACTATTTTTTTGTAAATATTTCTCAAATTTTATATCTTTGCATGCCATGATAATTAATTATATGTTTGATATATTTTAATGATACATGATATAATTTATATCAAAGTATGAGTTGTATAGGATCCAAAAATCTTAAAAGGGCTGTGTTGTCCCCCAAAAAATATCACTCATTTTTGGGACAACATTTGAACTATTTTGGTCCTTCAGACCAAAATTGTCTCTTCCTTTTTCAAAATTTATCCTAGACATTCAAATTCCTCATTTTCCAAGCTTCTCAAAAATCTACGGACTCAGCAGGAAAAGAAAAATCTATGGGCTTGGTTTCTACGGACTATGCACACAGGTTCATTTCTACAGGCTCAAAGGCTTCTGCAAGCAAGTTCAATCAAAAGAATCAGTTTCCAACACTTGGTCATTTTTTAGATTGGTTCAGTGCCTTGGTTTAATAAAAATTATCCATTGGAAAACATCTAAGTAAGAATCTAGCCATTGAACCATTGAACCGTTGAACCTTGAACCATTTTGGTTCAATGGGTTCAACAAGTTCAAAGGTTCAATGTCATCGGCAAGAGTTAAGTGCTTCATCAAGGTTCAACAGCTTCAAAACACTTATCAAAAAGAAGGTGGCTTGAACCATTGAACCGTTGAGCCATTGAACCACTTTGGTTCAAAGGTTCAATAGGTTCAAGGTTTAATAGGTTCAATGCTTCGGTTCACTCAGTTGGTTCATCCCCTCGGTTCAATGCTTTGGTTCATCCGCTTGGTTCAAAGCTTGGTTCATCGGCTTAGTTAAAAGCTTGGTTCAAAGGAGCGGTTCAACACAAAAGTTCAAGAGAGCCTCCCGAAGGTCAAGTGCCCTTGAGGAGGGCACCTGGTTGATAAAAACACCCTTCGAAAGGGTTGTTTTCAAGGGAACAGTTAAGGTAGATTCTTTCAAAATTTTGTTTAAGGTAGATAAAGGCATAATTCTTTTAGAATTTTGTCCGAAGGAATTCCTTCGGACAAAAAGTCTGAAAGAATTTGGGAAAGCAACTACGGGAGGGAAACCCGAAGGATTTTTTGAAGGTAAAGTGATCGAAACAATTTCGTGGACTTTTTGTCCAAAAGAAATATCTATGGAATTTTTGTCAATGGGAAATGTCTGCAGAATTTTTGTTTGCAGGAAGTTGTTCGTGGGAAAATTCCTAGGGAAAATGCCCATGGAAATAGTCCACAGGAAAGCCGCGAGAGACTGCTGAAGATAAAAGGCCACTGAAGGACCCCGAAGGGCAGGTGCCTTTACAGGGGACTCTCGAATTCCAACTTAAAGGACACTCCCCCAAAGTTGAAGGGTCACTTTCCCTTCAAGAGGATGAAAAATAGGAAAGCTGAAGAAGGACCAAGGGGTGATGTGCTTGAAGACTTCAAATTCAAGAATACTGAACTAGCTGTTGAAAATGTATTGATGGGTGCACAAACATCAATTTCAAAGCTCATAAAATAGCCATTGATCCTTGTAATCTACAGACCTGAATGCATTCATAGGATTTAAGGCCAAGACCAGTAGAAAGTGACTAAGGAACATAATAGAAAATTGAATCCAGGACCCAATTTAATTAACCAAAAAAGGAGGAATGATGAAGAAAGATTAGATCGCTAGGTAGACATTGAAAGATGAAAAATTTCAATAGCATAACTTGTTTCCCTACATTGAGAAAAGCAAATGGGTAGATGCCCCTAAATTCTAGCATGTCTCCTTAACAAATTTCAATGCAACATGATGTGTTACTATTCCCGAGTCCTTCTTGAAGAGGCTATATAAGGGACTCTCTTTTATTGTAAATATATCTCTTTTTGACAATAAGAATGAAACTCTGCCCAAATTGAAAGGCATTACTAAGACTTGGAGCTCATATTATTGATCATATTTTTTTATTGGAATAAGAAACCAAGTGACTTTTTAGACTTTGTGCTATGATATCTTTGTTGTTGGAGAAACTATTCTTATGTTTTTTTCCTTAATATATTTTCTGTTCCTTTAATTCAACAAGCATAATTAGTGAAAGTAGTCAGGAAGGTGTCCTGAAGAGTCAACAGTGGAGAGACTTTGTGCCCCCATAATTGCCTTTAGTGTGTTTTCTTTTCATTTCTGTGTAAAGGACCTTGGGATGACTTTGTGCCCTCATTATCCTTCATATCTTACTCTTGAGCAATTCAGGTGGAGACTTTGTGTTGCATCTTGATTTGCTGGTTACTACATCCTTGTTTCATTTTACTTTTACTACCAGGAGTATTCTTGTGGTTTACTGAATAGTACTTTTGAAAGAAGAGGAGTGCTTTCTATCATTTCCCTTGAGTTTTTCCTTCGATCTGCACGCATCATCTCTGAAAAAAGAGAGATGGATGATTTGTCCTACCCTTGAGTATTATTTTCTATTTATATATATATATATATATATATATATATATATATATATATATATATATATATATATAACATATCTATAGGGAACCTCCCCTTGATGAGATGAGAGAATAGTACCCTTTTGATGTGGTAAACCTACACATTTGGACGACAAATATTCCTACTTTGGCTGATCAGACCTATTTTATTTATTAGTATGTTAATCGACAAAATATTTAACCAACAGTTTTTGGTGACTCCGCTGGGGATATATATAATTTTATACAATTTAGAACCTCAAGTGTCAGATTGAAACATCACATATTTCTTACCCATTTTCATTATAACCCTTATCCATTATAGACTCTGGTGACTCCATTACTTGTCTTACCCATTATCCATTTAAGCCTCAAGCTTCAAACTGAAGCAAAGTCAATTATTTTCCATTTTTGTTTCACAATCTAGTAGATTCAAGGTATACACGAAGCCAAAGGGCTAAAGGTATTGTTGACCATGTATTTGAGTTGGTATACGAAAGTTATTTTAATATATTTCCTTCACCATCTTGTCTCCAACAAACCAAGAGCTTTCTTCCTACTAAAGTCAGATCTCCATTGCCAGACGAAGTATCCACTTCTAATGTTGATAAAGCTTTGCCAATAGTTGCCCCTCTGAGATTTGTTATTCCTCCTTTTCATAATCCTATAATGGTAGTTCAAGGCCCCTGGGGTAATGCTTTTGGTCCTCTCAATCCTAATCCACCTCTACATGAGCTTCTACATAGTTCAAGGAATAATTTCCCCAAATTCTATGGTGATGGGAAAGTTCATCTTGATGAACACATTGTAACTTTTAGCATAACATGTGGAGTAATTGGAGTAGAATTTGAAGAATAGCAGTCAGGCTATTTTTAGAAACATTACAAGGTGCTGCTACAGATTAGATTTATCATCTACAGGCTTAGTCAACGACTGATTGGAATACTCTCAAAGATAAGTTTGAAGCCAGATTCAAACCTGTAGAAGATGCACATGCACTTCTGGCTCAACTTACATAGATGAAGAAAGAGCCTTATGAACCAATGAGGGACTTCATAGCCAAATTTGACAAATCAAGGAATAGAATTCCTATAATTGCTCAATCTAAAGTTGAGAATCTCAAATGCTTCTTCATTAATTCTTAGTTACCTGAAGTCAGTTTTCTTTTGAGACGTGCTGGTTAAATAGATCTTGCTATAGCTCAACATTTGGCCACTGAGGTAGAAGATGATCTCATCTTAGCAGGGAAGATAAGAAGAGATCCAAATAGAAATATAGATTCATCATCTTCTAAATATTCATCTACAAGCACCACAGATCTAATGGTGCAAAAATTGGCAAATGAGTTGCTTGCTCTCAAAAAGAAAATGGCACAAGGAATGTCTTCTGCTCCTTCATACAAAGATATGCCAAGAAGGACATTCCCAAATCAATCATATTAGGGCAATGTTGCTAGGAATCAAGGGAAATAGAATCGCCTTCTTCCCCCACAAGGGAAACTTGCCCTGGAAGCTCCTCCAACCAATTCAACAATGGAATATCTTGAAACAGAATTAGAGTTTTCTTTCTAGCTTGAACTGAATCAATAAAATGACGCTGATCTCCTTGAAGACAATCAAGAAGAATCAACTTGTGACTCCCACATTGGTTTCTTGAACTACTAAGATGAACCTAGAAGCAAAGGAGAAGCTTTTGATGGATCATATGCAGTGTTTACCAGGTCTAAGAACCAATCAATCTAGCAAGCTGATAAAGGGAAGACAAAAGAGTAACCTCAACCAACAATTACAATTGCTAAGCATGGAACCACTTTGCCTTTTCAATCAAAGGATTCGGTGATCACCCAAAATGTAAGTACATCAATTTCACCTTCACATTCTACTTTAATTTCACAAACCAGCCCTCCTCCCATCCCTCCTAAAACCCAAAAGGTTGAAATGCTTTCTTTTGTTCCTAGTCCAATTCAACGATTTGACATAATCAATCATGTCAAGAAGACCAAAAATCAAATGTCTAAATTTGAATATTTGCAGTCCAATCCTGATCAATTAGATAGGTTGGTCCAATGTGTCAAGAACCAAACCATCCCTGTAAGACAAGAGGTTAAGAAAATAATTATTGATTCCCCAAATAACATGCCCATTCCAAATAATCTTGTCATTACTCCTCTAGCTGCCCTTAGGAAAATAGAACTTTTCTATGTTTCCCTGTTAATAAATGGTTATCAGCTCAATAATTACATCATTGATTTTGAGGCATCTGACAATGTCATGCCTGCTAAAGTAGCTAATTCTCTAGGCCTCACACTAACCAATACATTTGGGAGATGTTTCTCCATGGAGAACAAGCAAGTACCACTACTAGGGCAAATTAAAGATACCCAATTTGCATTTTCAGCCTTTTCAGACAAGAGAATCAAGATGACTATCTTGGTGGCTTATGTCCTAGCATCCTATGGCATTTTACTTGGACAAAATTTCTATAAAGACGTGGGAGGAGAACTAAGTATGGACCTATTTGAAGCAAGAATCCCTGTTTAAGGAATAATTAAGAGATTACTCCCTAAAAAAGAGGAAAAATACATGGTCACCCAAACGTCGACCCCTACAACACAAATTCTATTTGAGTCTTCAGGCAGGGGTAAGTATTTATTGACCACAGAGGATGTTCATGTTTCTATAGATGAAATTCTTATACCTAACAATCCAAGAATTGATCCAAACAAGACTTTAGGACAATTGGTAGGGTGCAGTACAAATAAGGAAGGATTTTCCATCTCTAATGAAGAGAAATCTGATAGGATATCAGCTTCTGATGATGCTTGGATCCTGAAATCGAATGGCAACAATTCTTCCACCAATGATGGAGTTAGGACCCTGTTGATATCTCTTCAAGGAGATATTCTTCCTTCATGTAATTTGCAAGTTAACAACACCAACAACATAGCTGGATGCAAATCTCTATTGCTTGGATTGAAGATTTCTCAAGATGAAGAGATCAAACTCCTTCACATCAAAGGAGATGCTAAGTTGATAGTTTGTCAGGAGTTTGATGTGGACAATTCAATCATATGCTGGATTGAACCAAAAGAACAACCAATTACAGTAATGGACCATGTTCCTACAAATCAAAATCAGGCAAATGAACCCTTCACCAAGAAAGCAAGGAGTTATGGTTTTCAAATTGAAGACCACATCCTGCCATGGGGCAAGAAGAAGAAAAATCCAAGAGGAAGACATAGAAAATTGGTTTTCTGGTGGAGAGCTCCATTCACTCGTCATCGTTTCTAGGGGCAAAATGGTTTCCTATTAGTTTACCAGGATAGAGCACTATTTTCACTATCTCTCAAGAAGCAGCATCTAAATAACTTCAATTCTTGAAGTATCAGATCATTTCATGTGTACATATGTATATTTGTATAGTTTTTAATTCTATTTTGTTTTGTTTGTTTCCATTTTTAATGCCTTTCATTTCTGGGTAGCATGACTCTGTAGCCCAATGGTACACATGAAGACACTGGAGATTCTAGATTCTACTCCCTTCAATTCTTTTTGCAATTGATAGAAGTTCCCCAACTAGAGCCAACTATTGTCCCCCAAAAAATATCACTCATTTTTGGGACAACATATGAACTATTTTGGTCCTACAGACCAAAATTGTCTCTTCCTTTTTCAAAATTTGTCCTAGACATTCAAATTCCTCATTTTCCAAGCTTCTCAAAAATCTATGAACTCAGTAGGAAAAGAAAAATCTACAGACTTGGTTTCTACGAACTATGCACATACGTTCATTTTTATAGGTTCAAAGGCTTCTACAAGCGGGTTCAATCAAAAGAATTAGTTTCTAACACTTGGTCATTTTTAGGATTGGTTCAACACCTTGGTTCAATCAAAAATCTCCATTGGCAAGCATCTAAGCAAGAATCTAGCCATTGAACCATTGAACCATTGAACCTTGAACCATTTTGGTTCAATGGGTTCAACGTCATCAGCAAGAGTTAAGCGCTTCATCAAGGTTCAACGGCTTCAAAACACTTATAAAAAAGAAGGTGGCTTGAACCATTGAACCGTTGAACCATTGAACCACTTTGGTTCAAAGGTTTAATGGGTTCAAGGTTCAATAGGTTCAATGCTTCAGTTCACTCAATTGGTTCATCCGCTCAGTTCAATACTTTGGTTCATCTATTTGGTTCATCAGCTTGGTTCAAATCTTGGTTCAAAGGAGCGGTTCAATGCGAAAGTTCAAGAGAGCCTCCCAAAGGACAAGTGCCCTTGCAGAGGGCACTTGGTCGACAAAAACACCCTTCAGAAGGGTTGTTTTCAAGGGAATAATTAAGGTAAATTCTTAAAAAAATTTGTTTAAGGAAGACAAAGGCATAATTCTTTCAGACTTTTGTCTGAAGGAATTCCTTCGAACAAAAAGTCTACAAGAATTTGAGAAAGCAACTGTGGGAGGAAAACTCGAAGGATTTTTCGAAGGCAAAGTGATCGAAATAATTCTGTGGACTTTTGTCCGTAGGAAATATCCATAGACTTTTTTTCCACGGGAAATTTCTGTAGAATTTTTGTCCATGGGAAATGTCCACAAAATTTTTGTCTATGGGAAGTTATTCGTGGGAAAATTCTTGGGGAAAATGCCCATGGAAACAGTTTGCAGGAAAGCCACGAGAGACTGTGGAAGATAAAAGGCTACTGAAGGACATCGAAGGGCAAGTGCCTTTGCGAGGGACTCTCGACTGCCAACTTAAAGGAAACTCCCCCAAATCTGAAGGGTCACTTTCCCTTCGAGAGGATGCAAAATAAGAAAGTTGAAGAAGGACCAAGGGGTGACACGCTCGAAGATGTCAAATTCAAGAACTGTGAACTAGCCATTGAAAATGTATTGATGGGTGCACGAACGTCAATTTCAAAGCTCAGAAAATAGCCATTGATCCTTGTAATCTATAGAATTGAATGCATTCATAGGATTTAAGGCCAAGACCAGCAAAAATTGACTAAGGAACATAATAGAAAATTGAATCCAGGACCTAATTCAATAAACCAAAAAAGGAGGAATGATGAAGAAAGATCATATCACCACGTGGGCATTGAAAGATGCAAACTTTCAATAGTGTGTCTTGTTTCCCTACATTGAGAAAAGCAAATGGGTAGATGCCCCTAAATTATAGCGTGTGTCCTTAACAAATTTCAATGCAACATGATGTGTTACTATTTTTGAGTCCTTCTTGAAGAGGCTATATAAGGGACTCTCTTTTATTGTAAATATATCTCTTTTTGACAATCAGAACGAAACTCTGCCCAAATTGAAAGGCATTACTGAGACTTTGAGCTCATATTGTTGATCATATTTTATTATTGGAATAAGAAAGCAAGTGAGTTTTTAGACTTTGTGCTGCGATATCTTTGTTGTTGGGGAAACTATTCTTATGTCTTTTTCCTTAATATATTTTTTGTTCCTTTAATTCAACAAGCAAAATTAGTGAAAGTAGTCAGGAAGGTGTCTTGAAGAGTCAACTATGGAGATAATTTGTGCCCCCATAATTTCCTTTAGTGTGTTTTCTTTTCATTTCTATGTAAAGGACCTTGGGATGACTTTGTGCCTTCATTGTCCTTCATATCTTACTCTTGAGCAATTCAAGTGGAGACTTTGTGTTGCATCTTGATTTGCTAGTTACTACATCCTTGTTTCATTTTACTTTTACCACTAGGAGTATTCTTGTGGTTTGCTGAATAGTACTTCTGAAAGAAGAGTGCTTTCTATCATTTCCCTTGAGTTTTTCCTTTGATCCGCATGCATCATCTCTGAAAAAAGAGAGATGGATGGTTTGTCCTACCCTTGAGTATTATTATATATATATATATATATATATATATATATATATATATATATATATATATATATAACATATCTATAGGGAACCTCCCCTTGATGAGAGGAGAGATTAGTCCCCTTTTGATGTGGTAAACCTACACATTTGGATGACCAATCTTCCTACTTTAGCTAATCAGACCTATTTTGTTTATCAGTACGCTGATTGACAAAATATTCAACCAACAGGGTGCATATTCTACTCACTATATTTTTCAAAGTGGTGTTCTCTTTGATGACATAATGAACCCAAAGGATTTGCACTATATATTGGTGATAAAGATGTATGTGATTCATCATGTTAAATGTTGTGAAATTGAGGCCATGCCACTTAAGGTCTATAGGGTTCCAACATAAATTAACATCATTATTGAGCAACTCAAATTTATTTTCAGATGTGGAGACCAATTACTCAACGATACATAAGGTTTCTAATTCAATCTAATTTATGTATCCTATAAAAGAATGATAAACACTTGGGGATTTCATTATATATTTGGAACAAATGAGGTATCTTATTAGCAATACATTTAACATATAACTTTTATTATTTTCCACTCACCTTGTTTTGTGGGTTTTTAGTAGTTAGAGACTTAGACTTGAAACATATTTATATATTTTTAATATGTTCTTCCTTGAAGCATATGCTCATGCCAAATTATTAGTAGGTAAGCATGCATTTCAAAGTGAATAAAAATTTAGACACTTAAAAATGGCATGTTGGTATGCATTTCACATTATATGTTATGCACATTTGTCTATGTATGGGTGATTGGTCAAAATTTGTTGTTATTGAAGTATCATGGTGACTTTTGAAGTTTGAAACCCCTTTCACACATCCATGTGTAAACCCATCTATCCACCTCCCCCACACATTAATAGCCTTGTGATCACATAGTAATAATAATATCACTATTTATATTTTATTGGCATAGTTTATTGTGTCACCTCTTAAATTAGATGGGATTATCTGTATCATTCATCAATCCATTTATAATAATTGGAAGTCAATCATACACATCAATTTCAAAAAATAATGAATTCAATTCATTGATATATAGATAAGTGATTATGTTCATTTGATCATCAATTAATTATCAATCATTTTAGTAAGAGAAATTTACGAGCATTTTGTTGTAGCTATTTATTTTAATAATTTTTTATTTATTGGCATACATATCTATTTTATCTTTAAGAGGTTTGACAAATTAAAAAGGTAAAAGGTTAACATTAATCTTATCTACATAGATCCCCAAACTAAACCCTTATTTACTTGAGATTTATAGGATTTATTGATTCCATGAGTACATGATATGAAGTGCACAATCAAGGAGGCAACAACAGGTGAACATGAGTGAAGGCATTTTTCTTAGTTTATAGGTCATGACTTAACCTTATAGTTTAACAAATACTAGCCATACAATCCTAACAGTGACAAGTGTTGTTTATATAGTCTTGACATTGTTATTTTCTGAGTTCATATTTAACAAACACACAAAATCAAATTTCAATGATAGTATTGAAAATGACTAAAAACTCCTTAATAGTATTGAACAATATGGATCAATGGTGAACAATATTTAATGATGTTCAATCATATAAAATGATAAAATCACCTAAAATTATCAAATATGGATCAATGGTCAAAAATTACACTTAGTTGGTTATAATGGAAGTTAAAAAAACCTCATTTCTCATAAATTAGTTTTACAATATAATAATAAAAGATAGAAAGGATTACAAAATAAAAATGCAATAGAATGTCAAGTGAATTCCATATAGGCACATGTACAATGTGAATAATACGTAAATTACCATATATGCATAAAAAATGTGTACATTACAATATAGGCATACACAAAAGTACATCATGTAAGATGTGAGCTAATAATGAAATAGCCTCCCTCTCTTTGCCTTACTCGAACAAGAACCTACCCAGGATGTTGTGCTGGTAGATGGAGATCCCTTGAATTCCTTAGATTATTCCAAGGTATGATTATGAGTCCTATGCTTATAGCTCGATTGTAACTGAACCTATTCAAATATAAGTATTATTAGAATATCAACATAAAATATGTATGTAACCAATTTCAAAAATTAACTTTAAAATAGAATTAAAAACATTTAAACATGCACTTATTTCAATCTCATGGTCCAACTCAATCTAATTTTGACGCTTGATTGGGTCAATGGTAGGTTGAACTGCATGAATAGGCATCTGAAATGAGGATGAAAGATGAGATGTTTCCCTACTGACCATCTAAATTAGACTGTCAGATGTCATGGGACAACTCTGCATACACAATACATTCACATAAGTTATATTTGTCAAGCAAGTATGTAGTAAAATTATTAAAATCATCTATTTTAAAATTCAAAATTACAAGTTAATATGTACCTCTATGAGGGCTTGTGTGGATGAAAACACTACAAAAATTCCTATGTCTATCTCCACTTGAAGTGATAGAGGAGTGTCTACTTGAAACAACAACCAAATAAACAAGGTCTCACTTAGTTTTGTATAAGGTATAAAATATGTATGGCAACTTTTTCTCCTCTATTAAACCAAGAGTGTAAGATGTTAACAAAAATTTACCTCTGTATAAGTAAAAGGTGTCATGCTAACACATGCAACTATAGTAGTGGATGGGTTAGTTGTTGGATATATATATATATATATATATATATATATATATATATATATATATATATAATGTTTGCGTAAGATAAAATCTTACAAATGTGGACTATGATGATGAAGACACTGTCTCCTCCTGGAACATAAAAAATTACATATATATTATTCATTTTATATGTAAATTAATTGTTAGAATTTAAATTTGAAAATATAGCTTAAATTTGACATGACATTTATATAAAATATACTTGCATTTATGTAGTGGCTGATGACTGCACACCAAATATGCATGTCAAAAAATCTTTACTCAAGAGTATATCATCTAACCCATATGAACCATTAGCACCATCATCATTAGAAGGTCCGGTATATATAGATTTATAAGATCTATAAGGATGGAATCAGGTACACATAATGGGTGGTGTATCTCTTGCATCAATCATAAAAAGACTACTCATATATTGAATGAGTGTATCAATAAGTTTACTAAGCACATGTAGAGTGATGATCTCCATGACCTCCTTCACCATAGAGGGGATCTCAAGATGAAGTGGCTTTTGGGTAGATATCTTAACAAGTCGATTATGTGCATAATGTGCACCTGGTTGATCATGCATAGAGCTTTTTCTTTAGCCTTGAAACTCACTATAATCAAGATAATTTGGAATCTCATTGAGGATAAAATCATAATAGAGTTTCCTCAAAAAAAATGAGACCTCATGTCTGTTACATAGTGGCTAATTAAACACCATCCACCATCATTCCTAGAAATTAGCTTTGAACAAATTATGTTGGCACCTATGGATTGGGAAATGTTTAACAATTACTAGAAATGGTGCATTAGTGGTTAGGTTAATGAATAATACATAAATGTTAGATTTTGATATTTTTTTGTTTTTACCTCATGTGTTAATAATTTTTCATCATAATAAGCCCTAGAACTATCCCGATAAGATGCCCATTTATCAATTTGACTTGTTATCGAGTCAACTTGACCTAATAATGACTCTAGGTTATTGGCTAGATAGGTGTGATAGGTGTTGATAGATGTGGGTTCCCTCATTCTCTTTATTATTTGCTTAATTTCAATTTTATTTTCCAAAATGTGTGCATCTATATACTCTTGGATGCCTGAGGGATCTTGTGGAATTGTCGGAGGATTAGGTGGAGGAATATGAGGGTTAGGTGGAGGGTTAGCCAAAGGAATATGTGGAGGGTTAGTAAGAGGATTAGGAGGATTTGATGGAGGGTTAGTCACATGAATAACATGGTCAATTGGAGGGTTAGGAAGATGACTAAGATCTCTTGTAGTCGATTGATCTATTTAAAATAAACAATTTATAAATTAAATAATGTAAAAAATAAAAAATGGGTAAAATACAAGGATAATAGGTGGAGTTTTTGATCACTTACCTCATCTACATGGAAAAATCATGAATTTAGGCACATGTTGATATTTTTAATGGACTTATGGCGAGTATTGAGTTCTAGATGAGGAGAAATATGATCACAAAATGATATTTATCACTTGAAAAAATGTAAATTTAGAAAGTCTTTGGCCACAAGTTTTTAAAAAAACACAAGTAATGCATGTGCATTATGATAATGCGTACATGTTACCATAATATGTACACATTAATATATCATGTACACATTACCATATAATGTGTATGCATTATATAGTAATGCTTACATTTTATGGCTTAGTAATTATGGAGCCATGCTTCAAATAATGAATATGCATTATTCACATAACGTGTATGCATTGTGTGAATAACTCATATTCATTATTGGGTATGTCTATTGAATTATCCCCCAACTTCATGAACATACCTTTAGAAATATGTACTTCCTATATTTTAACTATTTTTTACCTTTAAACAGTTATGTTCATCAAGGATGGTAACATCAATATATATGTCTGTATCTAACACAAGTGTCTGGTGTGAGATATACATAGGAGTGACTTCAAATTTGGACTAGACATGTGCTACCCCATGTTTAATTGTTTTATGCCTCAAATCATGTTTGTTTGTGTACCAGATCTAGATAATAAGTAACCCTAGTTACTTTACACTATACCTCTTACAACCTAGTAAAAAGGGGTTAGTAACATGGGTTGAGATAACCCTAACAACCCTACTTATTACTAAGTGTTGGATAATAATCTTAAGAGGGCCTTATAATCATGTGTAGTTATCTCTCCTATACATGTGTGTGGAATTGTAACAGTGTGAATATATGATATTTCTCCTAGTAACCCTTGGTACAAGTGATGCGATAGTATATTTGACCTTTTGAATGCTTCAGATATTTGATTTAGTTTTGTAATGTAATTTGATAGCTTTAAGAAAATAATAATTTATTATTAGAGAATTACCTTATAAAATTGGTAGGTGTTTTAATTATACCATAGCCTTTGCATATATAGGAACCTTTTGAATTTGAATTATAACCTAGTGACACATAAAAAGGTGACCATAATATGAGCAAAAAGGGATAAAAAATAGTCACAAAGTGAAACATACAAAAAAATATAAAAAGATAAGCCTAGACAGTTGCATCAAAGTTGGACACTAATGCCGATGCTAGTGTCCAAGATGGACACAAGTGTCTAGGGGATATATATATATATATATATATATATATATATATATATATATATATATATATATATATATATATATATATTAGGTACAACATGCATGGATCACTCACATACATTGGATAAAGACAAATAAATACAAAACACAGGCCCAATTGACATGTAAATCAAGTAAAATAAGATGAATTCAAAGAGGTCCCTGAGAGATTGCATGACCAGATGTCTAATTTTTAGTGAAAAGGTATATACATACAATAAGACTAGAAATATGTGTACTTGTACTAAAATGTGTGTCTACATTTCCCTCACTTTAATCTAGTAATGAAATAAAAATTATAATTACTAGTTTAAAGGAAAATAAAATGCATACCATGGCATGGAAAACATACCTTGTCTTCACTTGAGTTTTTATTGAATCTTTAATTTTGAATGTTAACTACAACTAAGCATATTTTAGAAAATTAAATCAATGTATATAATCTATATGTAAGTAATATTAAAAATTAGCATAAATAAATAACATGGATCGAGTACACATGTATTTGTGTCATGTAGTAAATTGTTCTAAAGTGATAAAAACTAAAGAAGTAGATAGGGGCTTGCAACCTCTCCATATTTTGGCCAAGAAGATGAGTGAGTCTACAAGTGGTAAAGTGTGTTGAACCATGATGTTGTTTTACTTGGAGAGGGAGAGTTGGGAGGTGATCATTCCCCCAACCCAAAATAGGAAGAGTAGTGCTTCAACCATCGAGAGTATCATTTCTCGATGAGCACAACTCGAGTGAAAAAGATATGTATATGTATAGTTGAATATAGGGTCAGAAATGTAATAAAGTTCACCCAAAAAATTTATGATACAAGTGATTTAATCCCTCTAATCATACCAAAAATGAGAGCCAATAGTTGCAGATGGGTTAGGTTCAATACAGTATGCGAATGTTTAATCAAGGTATCAGTACATTAGGGTATCAATACGTAAAAGTTTTTTATTGTGGTCATAATCCATAAACAAGTTTTTTAATTTGAAATTTATTTGTATTTTTTAATATTATGCACATGTTGCATTGGATATTTACCTTAGATATGTCTCATGCTAAAACCATCTATGGAAAATGGTACCAATGTACATAATTTTTCCACAACTGTGAATTTGAATCATATACTATGTATGTTTTCAATAATTTGTAAATTGTATAAGTGTGGAGTACATGCTTCCAAATAATTCGCCCACTATATATTAAGAAATCTAAAAAATAGTATAGGTACCAATATAGAGGACATGCTTTCCAAAACATGGCTCTAATGTAAACTAGGAATGTTGAACACTAAATAGGTGTAGAGGACATGCTTCCAAAACATGCCCCACTAAATCTAGAGAATGTGAAAATAATATATGGTTATGTAGAACATGTTTATGAACATGCCCCTACTAAGATCACCCCATTTTTAGAGGAGATGATATAGTGTCTGTTGGTCATCTCCTTATAAAAAGAAATTGGATGATGTACTCGACATAATTTACTTGATATTATTCTGAAAGTATTGTGGATAATAACCTGTAACATTACTTTTTGTAGTATTTATAATCTAGAAGAATATCTGTATAGCAAAAAAATTACCAATTTTTGGGAGTGTTTGAAAATTTGAAAATTTAGTATAATATGGAAGGGTTCATTGTCTAGATCCCAACATAGCTTGTAGTTTCCAATTTGGATACTTAGGGTTTAAGATATGTATATTTTAAGTTGGTGTCTATTGGGACCAACATACCCCCATTTTTGAAAATTGGGACCCTTGAGAAACCCTCAGATTGAATAAGAAAATTTGGGATGTTAAAGTCATTTTTAGAATTTGAACATCATCCAATTTGTTAAGTCCAATATTACTTAGTTATATTTTGCTTTAATTATGGCTAATAGTGATAATAAATGGTCTTTATTACTTTTAGTTGTAGGTTCCATGGTGTTTGTTCCTAAAAAATTCATGCTCTAAAACCTTGGCAAAACCCTCAGTTCAAATTCAAACAATAGTTGGAGCTAATTGGAGGGAACCTTTTAAAAATCCATTTTAGACCTAAGTTTAAATTTCATGTTTTAAGCTTAGTCATGTTTTTTAACATGACTAGAGCTTAATCTATAATGCTTGGTCTCCTTTATTGTTTTCCCCTTTAAAATTTCTTGTGTGCATAACTAATATTGATTTTGTAGGGTCCTTTTGATATTTCCTAACTTAGCCTAATATTTTAATCCTAAGGCCCTGATGTATCTATTAATACTAACATGACCTTAGTCTTAACATCTTAGCTTAAGTTCCAATTCCTCGAGTCTACTTTTATGTTAGCTCAACCCATTGATCTATACCTTAGCCTAATGTTTTAATCCTAAGGCCCTGATGTATTTATTAATATGAATTGAGAATTTATCCTTAATAACTTAGTCTATGTCTTTTATATCACCATGATCCTATCTTAACTTCCTTGCATCTTGTAGGATCCAATGACCCTTGATTTATCATGGCATTTGATCTAATAGAGTGAGGAAAGCTTGAGATTTCACATAAATAACATGCATCTTAGATGATGTAATGGTTCACACTTCCTCACAGCCTTCCAATCGGATGGCATGAGAAAATCTTGATAGAATCTCACACATATCCCCTTGGACCAATCACATTCAAGCTCTTGGATCATGATCAATGGTTCTCACTTCATTGTGAAGAATTTTTCACATAGAATGAAGCACAGTTATAAGGTTAAAGGATTACAAAGATCTTGAATGATTGACACATGACACCCTTGTATTCAAGGATTAAAAGCAAAGGGGCTTGCCTAATATAAATAAACAATCATGAGCAAATTTTTAGATCATGATCCTACAACTCTCATTATGTCACAAATTTTGATCTAATGGAGTAAATTAAGTCTAAAACCCTATGAAGCCCTATAGAGGTGCCAAGTGGCACTATTGTATTGGGTCATCATAATTTGATGAGATTAAAATTGACATTTGTGCAACCATCATTTGATGTCTGTGAGGATGTATTTGACATATGTATGACTGTCAACTTTAAGCCCATCAAATTAAAAGCTTCACTATCTTAAAATTGATGTTCATGCGACCATCATTTGATGCCTATGAGGATGCATTTGATATTCATGAGATCACAAAATTTAAGCTAATGAATTATTATACTTAGGATCAAAATAGACTCTAAAATCCTATTGGAGGGCTCGAAAATTGCTTTACAAGCTAAGGGAAGTTCTCAAAAGATGCTCAAACATGGGAAATCTTTGATTTGAAAAATGTGTAAATGATCTTATGGTCTAAATATATGAAAAATAAACTTAGTTTAAATCTATACTTTAAGCTCCCCATGGAATGTTTTAAAAATATCATGAACCTTAAACTATAGACTTATACTAAGTCTTACTTTAAAATAGGTCCTTGTTACGTAGGACTTAGGCCAAGTTATTTTTAGCTAAAGGTTTTAATGTGTTTTGTGAATGCAAAAAAGTCCTAAATATTTTAGACCAATATACCATTTTTAACACCTTTAGGCATGTTTTATAAGGCTTGGCACAAATATTTTAAACCAATGTATACATTGTGTTTATTAAACACAACATATACATTAGTTTAAAACATTTAGCCATAGTCCCCTTTATATAATTCAAAAAACTTAGACATAAATCCCTTAGCCTAAGTTTTGCTTCATGCTTAATAAACATGAAATAAACCTTAGCCTAAAGAATTTAAGCCTAAGTCCCACCTTAGTAACATGTTAACTTAAAGTTTGAGCATCTCTATAGATCAATGATTTGTGTTTTGTCACTGGAAGATGATCCAATGACACAATGATCCTATTGATTTTTCAAAGGAATCTCGAGAGCCCATGAGCTTGACACATGGTGAAAGTGCATTCAAATTAGAATTGATAGGATGATCTAATGGTTTATACTTTGTCACTAGAGGTTGATCCAATGACATGAAGATGCTCATGACTTTTCAAAGGCCCACAAGCTCACCACATGGACAATGCTCATTCAACAAAGGACTGACATAAGATATGAAGCATGAGAAGGCACATAAAGATGCCAAGTATCACAACCATGGGGCTTGGAATAGAAAAGAGCCAATCATAGGCAAGGGATCAAATTACAATCAATGACTTGCACTAATCTAGGATTTTAATCTGATGGTGCAAAATAAAAGAAGGTATTTTAAATACCAACAGTTAGTGCTAAAAGGAATTTATGAAAAATTCCATCAAAGACCTAGATTAATGCCACATAAGCACCACACAAGTAGAAAAGGATAAAATAGGAAATATTGTAGGCTTGAAAATATGAAGGTATAAAGGCAAAGGTCCAAATCAACCCAAAACACATATGAGCCATAGTTTGGATATATCCTACAATTAAAGCTCAAAAAATATAAACCCTACATAAAAATGACCCAATTGAATTCATTTTGTCAAAATTTGATCCAAGAAAAGCTTGATTGTGTTTTTGAGCACAAAAGAGCTTTCACTAAGACCAATTTGCAAACCAATGTGAATAATTTGCAAAATAGAAACCATGGTAGCTTACAAACAATAATTGAAGGATGAAATCGAGATCTACATGTTGACAGATAATGAGGGTGAATCTTCAAGGAAATTAAATTAGATGTTATGGCCCTAAATGTCCCAGGTAGTAGGAATTGGTCCAAACTCTTCTTGATGGTGGAGGAGCTAAAGCCCTTCACAAAATAGGAATAGAGGATTACCACGATGAGTTAGAGGCATTATGACTTGGTGACTGTCTAGATGACTAGCCTTCACCATGATATTGCAAAGCCTAAGGTACTATATTGTATAGACATCCTTGCTCCTATCTTTGTTGATTGTAGGGTAGATAATGAATGGATCATCAGGGAGGGAAATTCCAAGAAGATATCCTATATTTCCCTTAAAACCTTTAAAAAATATTATAATCTCCCTCTCCCCTATGTATACTTGTCTAAAATTAAGGAATAGACCAACAATCATGACCTAGACTATGTCCTTAAGCCCTGGATGCACAAGGACCCCATACCTTCAGGGACTTTAAAGGCAAGATCAAAATAGTCCAATTCAGGGAAGGCATCAAAGTAGTAATGACCCTATAAAACCGAGCCTTTGGAACCCATTCAAACACCTACATGAACAAAATATGGGTCCCAGATGTGCATTTCATGGTGGAAGAAAACTCACCCCTGCAATTAGAGATTTGATTAGTGTCTTCTTGGCCAAGAAATTCATTGCCATCAAAAGGAAGACATCTAAGTAGTTTTATATGATGCCATACCTACTAGATGCCCTAATTTCCTCTATTAACTTCTTTAGGATTAGGAATTGGTCTCCTGAAGGAAAAACTACCATTTCCCACCCCTACTCAAAATTACACATCTTTAAGTACATGCACCATATGTAATTTATTTGTGACTATGTCTACCCAACCATAGTGGAGGCTATCATAGGTGTTCCCATGCCTATGGTCCATCCAATAATCAAGAAGTATGTTGAATTGATGGGTGACATCTGTTACTACCCTAAGTACATAGTCATCAGGATTGAGGGGATTATGTCTCAGCCTTATAGATTGCCAATGTATGTTCTTAGTAAGCTTGTTGAGTAAGAAATTACCTCCCAGCTCATCCATGGCATTGATGGGATTTGAAAAGAAAAGAGGAAGGGTATTTTCCACCCATTCCCTTTGACTATTAAAAGGACCATTCTTCAATATTGAAAAAAGGTTGATACCATGGCCAAACACAGGGATTCATTTGAGTTTCATCTTGATGAACTCAAAATGTGGGATCCTAAAAACATAGTGAGAAACCATTTGAAAGAGAAAAATCTCCCCAAGCCTGAGTATGTGCATCAACTTAGTGTTCATGACATAATTTACATTAAGGCCAAGAATTATGAATAAGTGTTGGCCAAGATCTAAGGGAACAACATCAAACTTGATCACAGGTTGACCAAAGATGACAAGCTATCTGGAGAAGCATGGAAAATACATCCTTTGTAGTATCACTTGCTACCTAGACAATCTGGGACAACCCAAGAATAACCCTGATTAGAAAAATCACAACCACAACCTCAAGATTAGATTGTGTAAAAGTAGGTTGAATAAGGCTATGGTAAGGAGAAAGTGGGAGAAGTGAAATTGGAAGAGAGACCTGGGGAGGGGCCCTAATATTCAACACTCCCACAAAAGCCACCTTCTCTAATTGATGATTTATATATGATTGACTTGGAGCTAGATGAGACACTTGAGGGTGGTCTCAAAGAGCTTATAGAGGCATATGACACTAATAGGAAAGAATAATAGTTTAAACAAGTGTAAGTCAGTGTAGGAGAGCCTAGGGAGGATATAAGAAAGGAACTTGCTCTGGCTACCATCCCATTGGCTCATAGGGAGAAGAGAATAGAAAAAATGGCATTGGTCCTTCTCAGACCCAAAAGACCAAGGTTGACTTTCACAAACCCAAATTGTGAGATCAACCTATTTAGTGATGAATTCCCCATTCATGTACCAATCATCCTTGATTGGTTCATTTATGGAAAATTGTAAAAGATCCCTTTTCTTTCCCAATCATGGGCCATGACAAAAGTTACCAATGTTGAAGTGCAAGATGACATGAAGCCATGGATTAGGGATATGGTAAAGGAACAAGAAGAAAGAATAATTGTGGTCACCCCTGGACCAAAAAGCAATAAAATAGATGCTCCTAGAGCATCAAACAACACATATGTGGAGGTCCCAAAACCTATGTAATTCACAAGGTCATCTACCACTATTCAATTTAATCCAAATATAGCTAGATTAGAAAGGATCACCAGTAGGATAGCCATGGTGGGCACTGATGAATTCACATTCCAAAAGGTGGATCCATTTGTAGGTCTAACCCTAATGGGAGGTCAAAAATTTGGTGAGGCCACTATTCATGAAGAATATGTTGAAAGCTTGATTGAGGCTCAATCAACTCAAGCAAAGGCTGGTGTCCAAGGAATGAAATAGAGGATCCAAGACTTGGAAAGAAAAAAGGAAAATATAGAAATGTAGGCCATTTTATTAGTACCTGACTCTATAATAGACATGTTTGAGGCCTCATTCTTTGATATTTTTAATTATTTGATTTTAATAAAGCTAAGATAGGATGCCCTAAACCAACAAGCTGAGACAGCCAGGGAATTAATAACTGAGTGGAAAATTGTAGAGACCTTAAGTTAGGGATCTCATTGACATTGTAATTAATAATAAGATTCCTAAGTTGAGGATTATCAACTTAGCCCATTTGAATAACATATTGGGAATAATAGTAGACAAGGTCCAAGGTTTGGGTATTTGGATAAAGAATTTGAATAGGATTTTAGTAGATGATAAAGGATTGATCATCAAAATTGAGTAGTTATTAGGGATAATGTTGTTAAACCCTACTAAGACCACTATAATTGGGATCATTTATGATGCTAAATTTAAACACAGGGTCACTTTGGTCAGGTAATTTATTAAGATCAAGAGCCAGGGCTAGTCTGGTAGAGACGATAGGAGAGTCCTAGACATGATTTTCACAATAGAAGAGAAAATTCTAAAGGCAAGAATCGTAAAGGAAATAATGACCCAGGATGACCAAGACTTGGATGACTTGGTTAATGTTGAAGAAGTTTTCCTAATGAAGACAATTATAGACATGGAGCTCATCAAGGACCAACATCAAAAGGTAGTGGAACTTCTATAAAATTAACAAGGGGACCCTTCAGTGATGGAACCACCTAGTATCTAATATTCCTTTCGTTAAAGGCATTGTAATATCTAGGATATGAATATTATTTTGTAATTCATATGCTAGTCTATCAACATATTACCTAGATCTATCTAATTGTGAATAACAATTGTATTTTAGGACTTTTAAGGATAATTGACCTTATCTTTTGTACACCTGTATATTGTAATTGACCGATGCATTACCTTGTCTTTCTATAAAAGGCATGTATCATCATCTTGTAAAGGAGAGAAATTTTTTGAGAAAATTTTATACACTTGAAGTAATTAATATAATCAAGGAGTTATACAAATATTGTACACATTTGATATGTCAATTGCTAATATATCTTTTCTCTCAATTACTAGTTTTATGTCTTGAATTTGAATAGTTTATTTAAATTTTGGGTTGCATTTTCTAATCATAGGGTTTCTAATTTGTGCATATGCTTGATTATTTAGAGGATCTTAGGGTTTACTTCATTTCATTTTTCTCTATATTTAGATGTACAAATGTTATTTGATTATAGTAGTAAATCCTCAAATAGACCTAGTTTTTACTTGTGATTCTTTACATTATCCTTTGAAGTTTGCTTGGTATGTAGTGAAATTTGAGCTTAAGCTATGTTTCATTACATATTTTTTGTTTTGCATACTCAATTGTAATTGATGATTTGTCATGATATTTAAGACTAAAATGGGTAATCACTCATTTTCTTTTCTGCCTTACCCTTCTCTTTGCTCCTTTTTACACTAGATCACTATAGTTTAAACTTCATTATAAATATCCACTTAGATTAGTTTGTAGCTTAAGCCTAGACTATAATTCACTAAGTATTAATATATATTCTCTATAATTCACAAAGAATGGACCACGATGGCTCCCAACCATCACTTATTATAAATTTGTGGGATACCAATACATATCTCTACTGCTATTTCACCATAGGTGACATCAAGTTTCCACAACCTACTACTCATGCTTTTAATTGCCATAATTATAAAATGAGAAGTGTTATTTTAACACTAAGGAACCATGTGGTACATTTAGAGGCATCAGCAAGGTGTTTCCCATTGGCGCTAGAAGGAGGGCCAAATCTTCATGAATTCTTTTAATCTTTGTTGATCTTAGTCTTTTTTATTTAAGATTAGTGTATCTTTGTGTTTCAAGTAAATTATTTACATAAAAGTATAAATATCATTGATATTTGTTGTTTTTGACACATCTTTGTGCTTACTTAGACAAAGATTGAATTTCTTTGAGATTTGATGCTCATTTTTGGTAAATTTAGCTTAAGCTTTGAATATCCATAGGATCTGAGGTTAGGATGGCTCATTTTGATCAAAGGTTGGCATTTCTTTCATAGATATAAGTTATTTTAGGCTTAGACTTATAAATATAGATCATATTCACATAATTTAATTAATCTTTGAGTTAATTTAGTTAAAGATCAATGTCCTTTACTATTTTTCATACAACCTTTGCAAAATAAGCTCAATGTGTAGGTTTAACTCTTTGTCTTTATAAAAGTTAACTTGATACATCATATTTTAGATAGTTAATTCAAGTTTCAAGATAGAATTACTCATGATTATAATAAGATCACACTTAGAAACCAGGAAGCCTTTGTTTGAGCTTGAGGTTCACAAAAATCCTAGATGTGATAAAGGTAGATTCATAAGATTAAAATATTTGAAAACTTCACCTCTCTAAGGTACCTTTGTCTTCAACCTTCATCTAGGTATGGTGTGGTTGGGAGAATATTCAATTAATGTACCAAGTGTGGTACATGATCTCCCACATAAGCCCAATAAGTATTTTCCCACATTTAGTCAAATTGGTATTACAACTATTGAAGAACACATTAAGTCTTTTAAAGCTGCGTTAAGGCTACTAAATGTTGTGCATGAATATGTAGCTTGTAGATTATTCCCATTCATCTTTAAGGATGCTACTTATGAATGGTTATTGAATTTTCCTAATAATTACATCACCAGTTGGGATGGTTTCACTGATGTTTTTATGGATTAATTTGGTAAGATTATCAATCTTTATGTTATTTAACATTAGTTCACCACCATTAGAAGAGATGCAAGTGATATTATTAGGTCTTTTAATTCTAGGTTTCAAAAAATTTATAGCAAGACCATAGAACCCTATAAGCCTAATGATGTCTTAGCTTTATAAATCTATAAAGATACAGTGGATCCCATGACTTTTATATTTTTTAATAGATCCATACTAGATATAACTTCATTATCTAGGGCCTATTCTGAGGCAATAACCATCAATGATTAGATGCAAGCCCCAATGGAAGATAACATATTCTATTCCAAACATCAACCCCCATATGCCTATGATGAACTTATTCTACAACAACTAGATTACCCCAGCATTAAACCAACTCCCAAACTTAAGTTAGTTGCCATTAAGTCATGTTGTTCCCAATCAAAACTTAGGATTCTTAAATCATCCTACTAATGGCTTCAATATAAATGATCAAAGATATTTGATACCAACTATTGGTGCTAACAATAACTAAGTACATAATTATGAAACTCCTAAAAATGAGAATGAGTCTATCTTAAAAATGATCTAAAAGTTAAGCATTGATTTTATTTAGTTGCAAAAAAAAGTTAGAAATACTACTAAAGCTTTAGGTAGGAACCTCTCATTTCAAAGGTACTATAGGCTAAATAATAGATTTCATAATGATAGTTTTCATAATAATAGGAATAATGATCCATCTTTTGAAAATAAGACCATGAATATTAACCTCAATGATATTGCATTACCTGATTATTGAAGAGTACATTATATAACCAAGGATAGATAAATTGACTGCATTGAGTTTTTCAAAGCCTTTGAGGATTTCCAAGAGGATTTGGATACATTTGAAGTGGTCCCTAACAAGGAAAGTGGTATAGGTGCTTCTGGATCTAAGCCATCTGATCAAGCCTTCAAGTTGATATTTTTGATTTCCCCTTTCAAGAGGAAAATGAACCCGATGAGATACTTGACGATATTCAAGCCTTTCAATAATTATTGAAGAAGACCTAACCCTTAAGGAATAGAGAGTAGAGGCAAGCTTTGACCACCTCAATGCCTCCAGACAATTTTGGAATTCCTCCAGACACTTCTTCAAGCAACAATTTAGAGACACCTAAAGGGAGTAATTCTAAACCCAATGTTGATATTCCTAGTTCTTATAAAATTAGATATAATATAGTTGAATATATGAAGAAAATAAAGACTAATATCACTTTTTATGAACTAAAATAAATCATAGAGCAAAGGGACCTCCTACTGGAATCTCTGTCAAAGAAGTCATCCAATAACCCACCCAAGGCTAATCATGCCAATGTGACTATGCACAAAGCCAAGGATGAGTGTCCTCCTTTATTGCTCACTGTCAAGATGTTTGGTAGGAAATTACATAAGTTATTACTAGATTATAGTGCTTATACCAACATCATGACTATAGGTATATGCAAATACCTTGGCTTGACTCCTATAAAATTGGATAGAGTAGTAACTCAACTAGACTAATCTAGAGTTAAGGTAATTAGGGGACTTTTAAATGTTCACATGCAACTATCTTCTGAGCCTAAGGTGAAACAATTCATTGATATTCAAGTTATTGATATACCTAATGTTTATATAATATTTTTGAATAGGGAGGGGACCAAGGATTTGAATGCTTATATGTCAACATATTGATCACATTTGTGGCTACCCTGGAAAGGAGTTCCCAATCAGATCAAGGTTAAGAGAGACCCAAGGGTGAAACACATGATAATGGAGTACAATGCTATGAATGAGAGGGTCAACATAATTGACTCAAACTTAGGGGTTTTCACCCTATAAATTGATAAGATATGTGATCCTAAGAGTGTTCGTATTGTAACTAGATTATGGAAATTACATTTTGATGCTGCTAGGTGTAATGATATATCAAGTGTTGGTGTTGTCTTAACTGACCCTAATAATAAAAAGTATCATGATTATTATAGGCTCCAATTCCCTTGTACTAACAATCTTACTGAATTTGAATCCCTTATCCTAGGTTTGTAATTTTGTATAAAGAATAAGGTCAAATAACTACTAGTTTATGGGGATTCAAAATTAGTGGTCAACCAGGTAAGAAGCAAAAAGCAATGCAAGCTCTCATAGCTTAAAAGGTATAAGTTTAGATTTTGGGATTTGATTGAGTATTTTTTTGCTTTTAGCACCACCTCCATCCCAAGAGAGGAAAACCAAGTTGCTGATGAGTTGGTATCTGCTATAGCCAACCTCATGCCCAACTAAGATTCCCCTAATTTTAGTATTGATTTGATCCCTTGTCCTTTAGTGCTTGATAATGTCAAACATTTTCAAGTTTTCAATGATGATCAATAGATATTGGATTTCATGACCAATTCCATGGCATTTGATGCTCATATTATTGATGAGATTGATGAAAGTGCATCTAAAGAGGGAAAGTTTGATGGCAAATCCATTCAACTAAATGACAATAATATCCCCAAGGAGATGACTGCTTAGAAAGATTATTTTATCATGACAAACTAGCTAAGGTTTATAAGGTTCCCAAAGTAAGTGGAAAAGATTATAATGTTGTTGATCTTGGCTTCCAAAATCAACTCTATTTAGGAAATGTTAGAAAAGCTTGTACAAGCATTAAGAATAAGAAAGCTAAATATATCCTTACCCAATACATGGATGTCATATCATGGTCCTATGACGACTTAAAAATATTTGATCCAAGAGTCCTTATCCATACTATACCCCTTAAAGAAAGTTGTAAACCATTCAGGCAGAAATAGAGGTATATAAACCCTATCCTAGAACCCATGATCTTCAAGGAGGTCAAAAGATTACTAGATGCTAGGATAGTCTTCCCCATCAGCATTCTACTTATGTGGATAACTTATTGCTAGTCATGAAGAAGAATGGTGAGATTAGACTTTGTATTGACTTCAAAAACTTAAACGAAGCATCAAAAAAAGACAACTATCCCCTTCCCTCTCTAGACCAAGTAATTTAAGTGGTTTCAAGTTCAACTATGATGTCTTTTCTTGATGGATTTTTAGGTTACAACTAGGTATTAGTTGATAGAGAAGATAGGATGAAGACAACATTCAAAACCAGGTGGGGAACCTTTGCTTACAAGAGAATGCCCTTTGGGCTAATCAATGTAGGAGCTAATTGCCAAAGAGCTATGGACCATGCCTTCCAAGGTATAATAGGTAAGTTTATTATTATATATATGGATGATATAATAATATTTTCTAAAAATAGGGAAGATCAGTTCATTCACTTACAACAAGTCTTTGAGAGATACAAAGGTATGGAATCTCCTTAAACCCCAAGAAGAGTATATTTTGTATTACAAAAGGAAAATTATTGGGTCATGTTATAACCAAAAATGGGACCTCTATAGATAATAAAAGAGTGTAGGCCATATCTAGAATAAAACCTCTAAACAATAAGAAAGAGCTAAAGTCATTCTTTGGTAAGATAAATTTTATAAGAAAGTTTATTTTTGGCTTTGTAGAGATTGTCAAGCCACTAAATGACATGGTAAAGAATGATGCCAAAGTCACATGGAATGAAGAGTCTAGAAAGGCATTCAATGATATCAAGGTGGCTATCAGCCAAGGTCTAGTCCTTATAAGTCCTGACTTCTCAAAGGACTTCTACCTCTATTCCTTTACATTTGACCACACTATGGATGTAGTGTTAACTCAAAATATTGAAGGGTGTGATCACCTAATAGATTTTATGAGCACTAATTTTAATAATGTTGAGTTAAATTATTCATTGATTGATAAGTAGACATATGCATTAGTTAAGGTAGTTAATAAATTTAGGCATTACATCTTTAGAAGTAAGGTGCATGCTATCTTACCTAACCTTGCCACCAAGCTTATGTTAAGCCAAAATGAGCTACGAGAATGTAGAGGTAAGTGGATGTCAATTTTGTAAGAGTATGACCTAGAGATGAAAATAAAAAACTTGGTAAGGTGCTAACCTTTGATCCATATCTTGCTAATTCTAACCCTAGGCTAAGTATTATGCAAGTGGAGCAACATAATTTTCAAGCTAGTGAGTGGTATGATTCAATTATACATTTACTAATTAATGGTACTTGTCCTATAGGATTACCCAGGGAGAAAAAGAGGGCCCTAAGATTAAAGGAAACCCATTACCTAATCAAGGATATGGTCTTGTATAGAATAAATTTTAAATGGGTTTATTTGATATGTATTTCAAAAGAAGAGGCCACACAAATTATGAACACCTTTCATGAAAAACTAGGTAGTGGACATCCATCTAGGAGAACCAAATCCCATAAAATTCTCAATCTAGTTATTATTGGAAAACTATTTTTAAGGATGCTCACAAATATGTGAGGGAATGTCATTCATGTCAAATTTTTAGTACTAAGGAGCCAAAGGCAACAATGCCTCTATAACCAGTCATTGTTGACAAACCATTTGCACAATGGGGGTTAGACTTTGTTGGGGTAATCAACCCCAATTCATTTGAATGTCACAAATATGTCCTTACTACCATAAGCTATTGTATAAGGTGGGATAAATATATAGCTACTAAATAATGCATGATTGAAGAAGTGATCAACTTCTTGGAGAAAAACATGTGTACTAGGTTTGAAACTCTAGTCTCTCTAGTGTGTGATAATGGATTTACATTCATATCTATAGATATGATTGAATGGGCTTATGATAATGGCATTACTCTCAAGTTTGCATCTAACCATTATCCCCAAGGAAATGGAGTCTTTGAATTTACAAACAAAAACCTAATGTAGGCAATCAAAAAGTTTGATGTAGACAAGCCCATGACCTAGCATAAGCTCCTTAAATTTACACTATGGGAAGATAGGATAAGAATCAAGCAAGCCTTAAGAGCCTCACCATTTATATTGGTGTATGGATAGGAACCTGTCTTTCCTATCACCCTCAAGTTTCCCATATACATATTTATGCAAGATTACATGGAAGAGAGCCAAGAACTTACCAACTCAAGATTGTTGGACATAATTTAGATAGAAGATGCAAGGGAGAAAGCCTTTGTTGATTTTAGTAGGCATCAAACCATATTCAAAAGGTGGTTTGATAAAAGATCAAATATTAATGTGTTTAGACAAGGGTACTTAGTTCTATTTTGGGATAAAACATATGAGCCTAAGGGAAAACATGGAAAATTCACACCTTTGTGGATTGGCCTATACCAGATTGCAAAAATATTGGGAAATATCACCTTCAAGCTCAAATATTTATAAGGAATAGAGTTCACACTACCCACCAATGGACAATACCTCGAGCACTACTTTGCTGTTACTCCTTGTGAGGTCTTCATGGAGTACACTATAATATGGTTAGATTTGGCATAGTTAGGCTAGCTAGTTTCCTTTATTTCTTTCCTTCCTATCCCTTATTTATATATAAGTATATGCATATTTGTTTATTCCTTTTGTTTCCTATTTTTATACTTCTTTTTGTGTGTTTCTTTCTTATTGACTTGCTCCTTAGTTCTAATAAGTACCTTTGGACAATCATGAGCTCGAAATTATGAAATTTACTTGAAAATCTCTAAAATTCAAAAATGAAGGTGTGTCATGAATTTAATGACCATGGTTATGAAATGTAGGCATAATGTTATAATTTGAAGAAACTAGTAAAGACTAATGGAAGAAGTTAATCATTTCATGAGAACTTGACCATTGTGTTGACCCCAAATTGGTTTTAAGAAGACTTACACTTGTAGTATGAAGACTCAGACTATCACGCTATAGCCATACTAGCACTTAAACAACATCCTTACTTGGGATAAAGGTTGTATCCATAGGTGATTCTCTAAAGATCAAACAATTGGCACAATCCTAAAACTTGGCTATTCTAGTTCCCAACCTTGCTGAAAGCATAACAGTCTAAGGAAAAAAAAAAAGAAAGATATATTGTAAAATCAAAAGCTTTCAAGAATAGGTGATTATGATAATCTCCATCAAGGATATGTATACCTAGATAGCAGTGAACCAAGGCCTTGAGTGGAGCCAAAGGCATCTCTGTCAGGCTATGGATGCCTGGATGGTATTAGAGCAATTCCCAAGCCTTCCCTAAGCTAAAAGCATGGTTCCTAATGAAAATATTAACATGTTATAAGTCAAGTATAAGTGATTAAGGACATGAAACCTAGAAGTTTTTTGTTGAACCCCATGACAAATAATAAGTGGAATCAAATCACACACACAATATGACTATGCCTTGGTGTTTAACCCTAAGTATACAAGTGTAAGGTTTGTTTCAACCATATCTAATAAAGATGATGATATTGATCAGGTGAAGTGGATGACCTAATTATTTATCTAAATTAGAGTCTTTAGGTTCTAACATATTGTTGTGTTCCCCCATGAGTCACCATTTATTGGGGCCAACATACCCCCATTTTTGAAAATTGGGAACCTTGAGAAACCCTCAGATTGAATAATAAATTTTTTCATATTAAGGTCATTTTTAGAATTTGAAAATCATCCACTTTGTTAAGAGCAGTATTACTTAGTTATATTTTACATTAATTATGGCTAACAGTGCTAATAAATGGTCTTTATTGCTTTTAATTGTAGGTTCCATGGCATTTATTCCTGATAAATTCATGCTCCAAAACCCTATCAAAGCCCTCAGTTAAAATTTGAACACTGGCAAGAACTAATTGGCAGGACCCTTTTAAAAATCCATTTTGGACATAAGTTTAAAGTTCATGTTTTTTAACATGACTAGAGATTAATCTATAATGCTTGGTCTCCTTTATTATTATACCCTTTAAAATTCCTTGTGTTCCTAACTAATATTCATTTTATAGGGTCATTTTGATATTCCAAAACATATCCTAAGATTTTAATCCTAAGGCATTGACGTATCTATTAATACTAACAAAACCTTAGTCTTAACATCTTAGTTTAAATTCTAGTTCCCCAAGTCCACTTTTATGTTAGCTTAGCCCCTTGATTCATACCTTAGCATAATGTTTTAATCCTAAGGCCCTAATATATTTATTAATATGAATGAGACCTTAACCTTAATACTTTAGCCTAAGTCTTTTATATCACCGTGGTACTAACTTAACATCCTTGCATCTTGTAGGATCTAATGACCCTTACTTTATCATGGTATTTGATCCAACAGAGTGAGGAAAGCTTGATATTTGACTTAAACAACATGCATCTATTGATCTAATGGTTTTTACTTTGATCAGATGACATGAGAAAATCTTTGTAACATCCCATATATATCCCTTTAGACCAATCACATTCAAGCTCTTAGATCATGATCAATGGTTCTTGATTCATCATGAAGACTCGATCAGATGGAGTGAAGCATAGTTAAAAGGTCAAAGGATTAAGAAGAGTTAAAATAATTGACATGAAACACCCTTGCATTCAAGGATTAAAAGTAAAGCAACATGCCTAACAGAAACAACCAATCATGAGCAAGCTCTCAGATCATGATCCTATGGTTCTCTCTACGTCATAGATTTTTATCAATGGAATGAATTAAGTTCAAGACCGTAGGAAGCCCCACAAAGGTGACAAGTGGCACTCTTGTATTGGGTCATAATAATTTGATTAGCTTAAAATTGACGTTATTGTAACTGCCATTTGATGTCTATGAGGATGTATTTGACATCTGCATGACCATCAACTTTAAGCCCATCAAATTAATAGCTTCACTATCTTAAAATTGACATTTACATGACCACAATTTAATGCTCATGGGGACATATTTGAATTATACAAGACCATCAAATTTAAGCTAATAAATTATTCTATTCATGATCAAAATACACTCCAAAATCCTACTAGAGGGCTTAGAAATTACTTTACAAGCTAAGGGAAGTGCTCAAAAGATGCTAAAACATGGGAAATATTTGATTTATACAATGTGGAAATGATCTTATGGTCTATATTTATGAAAAATAAACTTATTCTAAATCTATAATTTAAGGTCCCCATGGCATTTTTTTTTAATATCATGAACCTTAAACTATATACTTATACTAATTCTTACTTTAAAAGAGGTCCTTGTTACATAGGACTTAGACCAAGCTATTTCTAGCTAAAAGTTTTAATGTGTTTTGTCAATGCAATAAAATCCTAAATATTTTAGACCAATATACCATTTTTAGCCCCTTTAGGCATGTTTTATAAGGCTTGGTACAAATATTTTAGACCAATGTATACATTGTGTTTATTAAACACAATGTATACATTGGCTTAAAACATTTAGCCACAGTCCCCTTTATATAATTTAGAAAATTTAAACATAAATCCTTTAGCCTAAGGTTTGCTTCATGCTTAATAACCATGAAATAAACCTTAGCCTAAAGAATTTAAGTCTAAGTCCCATCGTAGTAACATGTTAACTTAATGTTTGAACATCTATGTAGATCTACAATTCATGCTTGATCACTGGAAGATGATCCAATGATGTGAGGCTCCCATGGAATTTTCAATGGAATCCTGAGAGCCTACGAGCTTGATGCATGGGAAAAGTACATTTCAGGGTAGAACTGATAGGATGATTTGATGGTTTATGCTTTATCACTAGAGGTTGATCTAATGATGCAAAGGTGCTCATTACTTTTCAAAGGCTCATGATCTCGCTATGTGGCCAACACTCATTCAGTAAAGGACTGACATAAGATACAAAGCATAAGAAGGTATGCAAAGATGCCAAGTGTCACAACCATGGGGCTTGGAATAAAAAAGAGCCAATCATAGGCAAGGGCTTAGATTATAATCAATAGCCCATGTTAATCTAGGATTTTAATCTGATAGTGTGAAATAAAATAAGGTATTTTAAATACCAATGGTTAGGCTCAAAGGCATTTATGAAAAATGCCTTGAAAGGCCTAGACCAATGACACATAGGCACCACACAAGTAAAAAAGGACAAAATAGGAGATATTGTGGACTTGAAAACATGAAGGTGTAAACGTAAAGGTCTAAATCAAATTTGAAGCACATATGAGCCATAGTCTAGATATATCCTACCATTAAATGTTGAAAACCCTAAATACTAGATAAAAGTGACACAATTGAATTCATTTGGTCTCAATTTGATCCAAGAAGAGCCTGATTGTGTTTTTGAGCATAAAATAACTTTCATTGAGACTGATTTGTGAACTAGTGTGAAAAATATGTAAAATCAAAAACCATGATAGCTCATAGACAACAATTAAAGGAGGAGACCAAGATCTACCTATTGATAGATAATGAGGGGAAAATATTCAAGGACACCAAATTAAATGTTGTAGCCATAAAATTTCTAAGCATTAGGAATTGGTCCAAACTCTTCTTCATGGTGAAGGAGCTAAAGCCCATCACAAAGGAGGAGCAGAGGATTACCATGACAAGTTAGAGGCATTATGACTTGGTTATTATCTAGTCTTCACCATGCTACTGTAAAGCTTGAGGTACTACATTGTATAGACATCCTTGCTTCTATCTTTTTTGATTGTAGGGTAGATAATGAATGGATCATTAGGGAGGGAAATTATAAGAAGATAGCCTATATTTTCCTTGTGGCCTTTGAAAAATATTATAAGCTCCCTCTCCCCCATGTAGACTTGACTAAAATTAAGGAATGGAATAGGAATAATGACCTAGTCTCTGTCCTTAGGCCCTAGCTGTAGTAAGGACCCCATATCTCTAGGGACTTTGAAGGAAAGATCACAACAATCCAATTCAAGGAAGACATCAGATTAATAATGACCCTATTAAATTGAGCCTTTAGATCCCCTTCAACCACTTATGCAAACAAAATCTAGGTCCCATATGTGCATTTCATGGTGGAAGAAAAGCTCACCCCTCTAATTAGATATTTGATTAGTGTCTTCTTAGCCAAGCAATTCAGTACCATCAAAAGGAAGACATCTAAGTAGTTTTATATGATGTCATACCTAATGGATGCCCTACTTGCCTCTATCAACTTCCCTGGGATTAGGAATTGGTCTCCTAAAATAAAAACTACCATTTCCCACCACTACTCTAAATTACACATCTTTAAGTACAGTAACCATATGTAATTTATTTGTGACTATGTCTACCTAGCCATAGCGGAGGCTATCACATGTGTTCCAATGCTTAGGGTCCATCCAATAATTAATAAGTATGTTGAAATGATGGGTGACATCTAGTACTACCCTAACTACACAATAATTGAGATTGAGGGGACTATGTCCCAGCCTTATAGATTGCCAGTGTATGTTCCTAGTAAGCTTACTGAGCAAGAAATTGCCTCCTAGCTCATCTATGACATTGATGGGATTTGTAAAGAAAAGAGGAAGCATATTTTCCACCCATTCCCTTTGACTATTGGAAAGACCATTCTTCAAGATTAAAAATAGGTTGATACCATGGACAAACACATGGATTCATTTGGGTTTCATTGTGATGAACTTGAAATGTGAAATCCTAAAAACATAATGAGAAACCATTTAAAGGAGACGAAGATCTCCAAGCCTGAGTATGTGTATCAGCTTGGTGTTCATGACACCATTTATATTAAGGCCAAGAATTATGATGAATTATTATCTAGGATCTAAGGACACAACATCAAACTTGAACACAGGTTGACCAAAGATGACAAGCCATCTAGAGAGGCATGGTAAATGCATCCTTTGTAGTATCACTTATTACTTGGACCATCTAAGACTACCCAAGAACAACCCCAAGTAAAAAAACCATATCCACATCCTCAAAATCAAATTATGCAAAATCAAGATGAACAAGGCTATGGTAAGGATAAAGTGGGAGAAGTGAAATTGGAAGAGAGACCTAGGGAGGGCCCCTCATCTTCAACACTCCCACAAATTCCAACTTACTTAATTGAGTATTTAGATATGATTGCCTCAGATCTAGATGAGACACTTGAGGGTGATCTCAAAGAGCTTGCATAGGCATATGACACTAAAAGGGAAGAAGAATAGTTTGAAGAAGCTCAAGTCCAAGTAGGAGAGCTTGGGGATGATATAGAAAAGGAGCTTACTTTTGTTGCCATCCCATTGGCTCCTAGGGAGAAGAGAAAAGAAAAAATGGCACTAGTCCCTCTTAGACCCAAAATACCAAGGTTAACTCTCACATACCCAACTAGTGAGATCAACCTATTTAGTGATGAATTCCCCATTCATGGACTAGTCATCCCTGATTGGTTCATTTATGGAAAATTATAGAAGATCCCTTCTCTTTCCCATTCATGGGCTATGACAAAATTTACTAGTATTGAAGTGCAAGATGACATGAATCCATGGATTAGGGATATGATAAAGGAGCAAGAAGAAAGAAGAATTGGGGTCACCCGTAGACCAAAAAGTAAGAAAATAGATGCTCTTGAAGCATCAAGTAATAAAGGTTTGGAGGTCCTAGAACCTATGAAATTCACACAATCATCTACCATTGCTCAATTTAATCCAGAGATAGTTGGATTATAAAGGGTCACCACCAAGACAACCATGATGGGAACTAAGGAATTCACCTTCCAAAAGGTGGAGCCCTTTATAGGTCTGACCTCAGTGGGAGGTCAATATCTTGGTGAGGCCACTATTCATGAAGAAGATGTTAAGAGCTTGACTGAGGCTCAATCAACTCAAGCAAAGGCTGGGGTTCAAGGGATGAAATAGAGGATCCAAAACTTGGAAAGAGAGAATGAAAATATAGAAACCTAAGCCATTTTGTTAGTCCCTGACTCTATAATGGACATGTTTGAGGCTTCATTCTTGATATGTTCAATTATTTTAGTTCAATAAAGCTAAGATAGGATGCCCTAATCTACTAAGGTGAGATAGCCAGGGAATTAATAACTGAGTGGCAAAAGGCAGAGACCCAAGTTAGGGATCTCATTGACATTATAATTAAAAATAAAATTCCTAAGTTTACGACTATCAACTTAGTCCATTTGAACAACATATTGGGAATAATAGTGGATAAGGTCCATGGTCTGGGTACTTGGACAAAGAATTTGAATAGGCATTTTCTAGATGATAAATGATTGATCATCAAAATTGAATAGCTCCTAGGGATAATGTTGTTAAACCCTACCAAGACCACTATAATTGGGATCACGGATGATGTTGAATTCAAACATAGGGTCACTTTGGTCATGCAATAATTTAGGAACAAGAGCAAGGGTTAGTCTGGTAGGGATAATAGGAGAATATTAGACATGATTTTCATAGTAAAAGAGAGAATTTTAGAGGTAAGAAGTGTAAAGGAAGCCATGGCTTGAGATGATTGAGACTTGGATGACTTGAATAATTTTGAATAAGTTTGCCTAATGAAGCCAGCTGTGGATATGGATCTCCTCAAGGACCAAGATCAAAAGGAAATGGAACTTCTAAAAAATCAACAAGGGGACCCTTCAATGATGGGCCCACCTAGTAACTAATATTCCTTTAGTTAAAGGCATTGTAATATCTAGGATAGGAATATTATTTTGTAAGGCATATGCTAGTTTATTAGTAGATTACCCCTAGGTTAGTCTAATTATGAATAGAAAGTGTATTTTAGGACTTTTAAGGACACCTATCCTTATATTTTATATAGCTGTATATTGTAACTAATCAATGCATTGCCTTGTCTTTCTATAAAAGGTGTCCATCACTATCTTGTAAAGGAGAGAGAATTTTTGAGAAAATTTTGTACACTTGAAGCAATTAATATAATCAAGGAGTTATGTAAAGATTGTCTACATTTGATATGTCAATTTATAATATAGTTTTTTTCTCAATTACTAGTTTTATGTCTTGAATTTGAATAGTTTCTTTGAATTCTTGGTTTCATTTTCTAATCACAGGGTTTCTAATTTGTGCATATTCTAGATTAGGTAGAGGATCTTTGGTTTTGATTCATTTCATTTTGCTCTATATTCAGATTTTCAAATGTTATTTAATTATAGTAGTAAATCCTTAAAGTAGACCTAGCTTTTACTTTTAATTCTCTTGTTAAGCATGAAATATACTGAGAGGGGGGGTGAATCAATGTATTATATATCTTTTACTTAATCTAATTTCTTTTCTATAATCACTTAGTCACAAATTCAAGATATGTCATAAAACTAAAACAATAACATGCACCACACAAGAGAGATAAAGAGAGAGAGAGACACTAAATTTTTACATGGAAACCCAAAGTGGGAAAAACCATGGAGAACAATCTCAAGTATATGAATGATCACCAACTCAAATTACAAAGTTTTCAAGCACCAACTTGTAGGAGTACCAAATCCTTTATCAAGAACCAACACAACAAATATTTGTGAGCACCAACCCATAGGAGCAAAAACTCCTTGCAAATATTTGTGAGCACCAACCCATAGGAGCACCAACCCCTCTTGTGTATAAAACACAACTATCTCTCAAAGTTGCTTACTCAACAAATGATAGAACTCTACAATATCTCCTACTTTTCTCTCCTCTAAAACAAATACAAACCATGAACTCCCTTGGACAAATACATTTTCAAGCCTTTATTTATATCTTTCCAAATGACCTTTAGAATTCACCCTTTGTGACCCTTCAATCCTCATGGAAAATGGTGCAAAACTTGCATGACCCTTCATATCTTTACATTTGAAAAGTCACACGGTGACCCTTCATAGGCAAATGCATCCTTTCCTCTTTTGTCTTTATCTTGGTGACTTTTTGTATTCCTCAAAGTGTCCCTTCATGAAAAAATGCACCATACCCTCTTTTATCTTCACATGGTGACTCTTAGAATTCCTCAAGATGACTCTTCATGAGAAAATGCATCCCATTCCTCTTTTGTCTTTACCCCATGACTCTTTGACTTATCCATGGGCCTTCTTTTGACTTATTTGCAACCAAAAATATATTCATTAATATTAAATAAATATTAACACACATTAGCCAAGATATGAATATTAAAAACACCATTAAATGCAATGGGGCCTTTATCATCAATGCTAGACCTTTGACAACAATGACAATATTTTCAACAATCTCCCCCTTTGTCATTGATGACAACCTCAAATATAAACTACCACATCCTGAAACCTATACATACTACCATCTAAAAAACATACAATAACTCCCCCTTACTATAACAACCTATACCTATTCCCTATACCTATTTTGCACTTAATTTTTCACCTGTACCTATTTTTTTTCTCCCCCTTTGACATCAATGGCAAAGAGCCTATTTTGGAGCTAACACTTAGCTCCCCTTCAACTGATGTTGATCCTCAATGAAAAGAAGTAAAATAAATTACTCCTAACTTCTCTTGTAGATTCTCAAATGTGTCTTTTGGTAGTGCCTTTGTGAAAATAACTATAATCTACTTTTTAGTACTGATATATTTCATCTTAACCTATTGGTCTACAAATTTCTCTCTCAAGAAGTGATATCTAATGTGAATATATTATATTCTTGAATGCATCACTAGATTCTTTGAATTATTAATAGCAATTGTGTTGTCACAAAAAATAGAAATAGGTTCATCATATTTTACCTTGATATCTTCCAAATTTTGCTTCATCAAAAGCACTTGAGTACAACACAATATCACTTCAATAAATTTTGCTTTAGATGTATAAAGTGATACTAAATTTTTCTTCTTGCTTAGCCATGATACTAAGCTATCACTGAAGAAGAAATCTCCTCCATTTGTACTCTTTTTGTCATCTAAGTAATCTGCCCAATCTAAATATTTTTAAGCAACCAAAGTTAAATATCTACCTATGAGATAATACAATCCATAATCTAATGTCCCCTTGATATATCTAAATATTCTCTTCACCAACTGAATATGACTATCTTTTGAAGCTAACTGATATCTTGTAGCCATACCTACTACATGCATGATGTCTAGACTTGATGCTGTCAAATATAAAAGACTACCAATCATATATCTATACAAAGATTGATCTATAGGTGAAACTTCATCTTTGCTCACCTTATTTCTTGTACTCATTGGTGTGCCAACTAGTGCATAATCCTCAAAACCAAATTTCTTCAACATTTCCTGAAATATTTACTTTGAGATATGAAAATTTCTTTATTTGAATAAAATATTTGCAACCTTAGAAAAATGACAATTCTCCAAGCATAGACATCTCAAATTATTTTTGCATATTTTCAAAAAATTCTTTTGTCATCTTTTCAATGTTTCCTCAAAAAATGATGTCATCAACATATACCACAATAATCAATTGATGCTCACCTTCTATTTTGATGTAGAGATTACTGTTAGCAAATCCTCTTTTAAAACCTTGATCCTGTAGGTACTTATCAAGTCTTGTATACCAAGCTATGGGAGCTTATTTCAATCCATACAGTGCTTTCTTCAATTTGCATACATGGCTACTAATATTTGAGAGAATAAATTCCTGAGACTGCTCAATATAGACCTCTTCTTCTAGATTCGTATTTAAGAAGGTAGATTTGACATCCATCTGAAACACTTTGAAAATTTTAAACACTACATATGCAAGAAACATTCTAATAACCTCTAGCCTTGCCACCGATGTAAATGTTTCTTCAAAATCTATTCCCTCAATTTGAGCATATCCTTTACATACTAATCTTGCTTTATTCTTGGTCATTTATCTATTTTCATTCAACTAATTTTAATAAACCTATTTTATTCCTATCACATTGTGATCTTTTGGTCTAGGCACTAATTACCAAGTATCATTCTTTTCTATCTAATTTAATTCTTCATCCATTGCCTTAACCCAATACTTATAATGTCTATCTTCTAAAAAAGTTCTAGGCTGAATTTTGGATAACAAAGAGAAATTGACTTGCTCATATTCACTTACCATCATTCTTCTAGTGTGAACTCCTTCATTTATGTTCTCGATGATGTCAATTTTATTATGATTTATTTGGACATATTTGGATGGGTTTTTAGTTTCCTTTTTCTCCTTCTTCTCATCTTCATCTAATTCTTCAAAATCTTCCTCTTTAATGATTTCAAGAATGTCTATTGGATCACTAATTCTTTATGATCCATCTTCTTCTATCTTGACATTTGAACTTTCAACTATTTTCTTCGTTCCTTTGTTATTAAATTTATAAGCTTTAATTTTTCAAGAATAACCAATAAGTATAACTTCATTTGCTCTAGATTCAAACTTACCCATTTTTTCATCAGTTCTTTTTATGAAGCATTTGCTACTAAAAAATTCAAAATAATCAATTGTTACTAGTTTGTCTTTCTATAGCTTATAATAAGTCTTGTCACTGTTGACTCTCAATAATGCTCTATTCTAAATATCCATTGTTATAGCAACTAACTCTTTAATATTTATCTGGTATCTTAAATTCATTTAGTATTGTCCTCACCATCTCTTGAACTGTTTTGTTTCTCCATTCAACTACTCTTTTTTGCTATGGAGTTCTAGCTACTGAATAATGTCTCTTTATTCCATGGTCTTCAAAAAAATCAATAAATTGATTTGACATGAATTCTTCTCCTCAATATGATCTTAGGAACTTAATCTTCAAACCATTTTCACTCTCAATTAATGCTTTGAATGCTTTGAAATGTTTGAAAGCTTCTATTTTTTTCTTTAAAAACATTACCCAAGTTATACGTAAAAAATTATCAATAAACAATATGAAATATTTCTCACTTTGAGTAATTTGTGTTCTCATAGGTCCACATAAATCAATGTGAACAAGATCTAACATCTGAGTGGTCAAGTACTCTTTTGTTTTTAACCGCCTTCTGGCTTGCTTCCCATGCTGACAAGGTTCACAAAGCATGTTGGATGGCTTTGTAATCTTTAGAAGATTTTTGACTGTTTGCTTCTTTCTGATGTTGACAAGGTCAAAATTTATGTGTCCCATTTTAATGTGCCATAGCCAACTTTATTTAATTTGACTCAAACAACATCTTTGACTTTTGATGTTTGATAACTATACAAATTATTGCCTATTCTCTGAGCATCTGCAACCAACACATCTAAATATTTTCTCCTAATTTCATAAACTTATGCATAAAAATTTAGTGTATTCCCCTGATCACACATTTGACTTACACTCAAAATATTATGCTTAAGACCTTCTACATACAAAATATTTTTAGTTTTAGTTCCACCATTATCCAAACTCAGTGTACCTTTTCCAACAATTTTAGTTGTAGTATTATCTTCAAATTTCACTGTTCCACCATTGATATTCTTCAAGGTTATGAACTATATATTGTCTCCTATCATGTGCCTCAAACATCTACTATCAATTAACCATGGCTTTTATTAATTTTTTATATGCAAAGCTATCTGTACTAACATAGACTTTTTAGGTTGTTTCTCTACCATGACCTTGTTTGAACTTTCTTCTTGATGAATGGAGCCTTGAAACTCTGTTTCTTCTTGACTGACTCGAACATGACTCAATAATAATAAGTTATGTGTCTAAATTTATTATATTTGTAACATATTATGGCCTCTTCATTAAACCTTGATAGAGGAGCAAAAGAGTTGTGGCTTCTGCTTTACTCTACATGAGTTTCCTTCTCCTTATTTCTAAAATTGTTATCACTTTTTTGACATTATATTTTCTTATGCCTATATCCATTATAATAAAAATATTAACCATAAAAATAGGAACTATTTGTGTATCTCTAACCTGATTTCCTTTTATAGCTCTGTTCTTTGTAACCTTCGTTGTTTGAGATGTCATTTGTATTCTTCTTCCCTTTTTATTTCTTCTTTTGTAAGAGCTTCAACATAACTCTTTCTTTTTTCTGTGTTAACCTTGTTTGTGGCCTCCCCTTTCTCTTTTTCAAATATGATACCTATCTTATTTGACATTGATCTATGAATTTCTAATATATTATTCAACATATTAAATATTATTCTTAAATTTTGAATCATTTGCTGCTCTATCATTGATTGCTTTATTTGTTTTCTTAAGATCTACTTTTAAAAAAGCAATTTCAATAACATACCTTTCACATTCTTCACTTACTTTTTGAAATTGTGCTATTAGATATTTTTCATTCTTCTTGGCTTCTTCAAAGTGTGCTTGTAGATCTTTAATTATTTTCTTTGACTTTTTTTTTATTTTTCTTAATCTGGAACTTTAATCTTCAATTCTTCTTCTCAAGAGCTTTTAACTCTTCTAAGGCATACAAAATTTCTCCTTCAAAATTCACTTTGGCTTCATCCTATTCTTCTTCTTGATCATCTATACTTTTGCTTGTAGAGGCATCTTCATGTGTGGCCATGAATAGAATCTCTTCTTCTTCTGAATCACTAACTCCACTATCTTCAGTTGAGTTAGGATCTTTAGAATACAAACTCTTCTTCTCGAATCCCTTCTTGAATTTTCCTTTAAAATTCTTCTTGTATGTAGAATTTCCTTCTTCATTGTCACCATTACTCTTATGGGGGCACTTAGCTATAAAATGTCAAATCCTTCTAAAATTAAAATATTTAAAAGGTAATTTTCCTTGATATTTACTTGTACCCTTTTTTAGCTTGTGAATGAATAGAGATCCATTGTCATCTTCATCATCACTAGAATTATCACTTGATTTTTGAATCTTAGCCTTATCTTTATTTGATGTTTTGAAAGCAACTTCTCTCTTTAAGGGTGTCTATTGTTTAGTCCATATCTCATATGCCATAAGAATACCATGTAGCTCATCCATCTTTAGCTTGGCTAAATTCTTCATCTCTTCAATTGCCAAAACTTTTGCATCATATCTTAATGGTAGATATCTCAAATTTTTTTGTACCACAATTGATTCTTCTAACTTTTCTCCAAGACCTTGAATCTAATTAACTATTTGATCAACTTGTAAAAAGTAACTTGCTATATTTTTTTCCTCCTTCATCTTCAAACTCTCAAACTGTCTTCTAAAAGTTTGAATCTTAGCTTGTTGAACCTTTCCATAAACTTTTTAAATATTTTCAAGTTTTACCTAAGTTTTATGAGTAGATTTACATTGCATAACTTTAACAAATTTTGATTCACATAAATCACATAAAATAACATTTAAAATTTCAACATTATTTTCACTTGCCTTCTTTTCTATCGGAGTAGTTACAAGTGTCTGTGGCTCTTCATATTCCTCCACCACTGCTTGCCAAATGTTGAACCCAAGAGCCATCAAATAAGTCCTCATCCTTATGCTCCAAAAAGTATAATTTGTCTCATCAAACAAAGGTACCTTATTTGTAGAAAAACCTTCATGTGATCTAGCTATCTTGCTTTCCTCGATCTACCTTCAAGATGTAAAACTTTTTCAAAAAGGAAACTACTCTGATACCAATAATTAAGCATGAAATATACTAATAGGGGGTGAATCAGTATATTATATATCTTTTACTCAATCTGATTTCTTTTCTTTAATTACTTAATTATACATTCAATATATGCCATAAAATTGAAACAATAACATGCAACACACAAGAGAGAAAGAGACACCAAATTTTTATGTGGAAACCCAAAGTGGGAAAAACCACAAAGAATAATCTCACATATATGAATGAGCATCAAATCAAATTAAAAAGTTCACAAGCACCACTTGCAAGAGCACCAACCCCTTTCTTGAACACTAACACAACAACTATTTATGGCCACCAACCCATAGGAACACCAACCCCTTGCAAAGATTTATGAACACTAAATCACAGGAGCACCAACCCCTCTTGTGTATAAAACACAACTGTCTCTCAATGTTGCTTACTCAATAAATGCTATAACTCTAAAATATCTCCTACTTTTATCTCCTCTAAAACAAATACAAACCATGCACTCTCTTGTATATTACAAATGGATTGTCAAGCTTTTATTTATAGCTTTCCAAATGACCTTTGGCATTCACCCTTTGTGACCCTTCAATCCTCATGGAAAATGGTGCCAAACTTGCATGACCCTTCATATCTTTACATTTAAAAAGTCACATGGTTAACCTTCATAAACAAATGCATTATTTCCTCTTTTTTCTTTATCTTGGTGACTTTTCATATTGCTCAAAGTGTCCCTTTATGGGAAAATGTGCCATACCCTCTTTTGTCTTCACATGGTGACTCTTGGAATTCCTCAGGATGACTCTTCATGACAAAATGCATCCCATTCTTATTTTGTCTTTACCCCATGACTCTTTGACTTCTCCATGGCCCCTCTTTTGACTTATATGCAACTAAAAGTATATTCATTAATATTAAATAAATACTAACACACATTAGCTAAGATATGAATATTAAAAATATCATTAAATGCAATGGGGTCTTTATCACCAATGACAATATTTCCAAGATCTTTACATTATCCTTTGAAGTTTACCTGATATATAGTGAAATTTGAGTTTAGGCTATGTTGCATTATATAGTGGTTGAATGCATACTCAGTTGTAATTGATACTTTATCATGGTATTTAAGACTAAAATTGGTAATCATTTGTTCTCTTTTCTGCCTTACCCTTCTCTTTGCTCTTTTTTACACCAGATCACTATAGTTTAAAATTCATTATAAATATCCACTTAGATTAGTTTTTATCTTAATACTGGACCATAATTCACTAAGTATTAATATAGATTCTCTGTAATTCACAAAGAACGGACCATGATGGATCCCAACCATCACTCATTATAAATTTTTGGGACAACAATACATATCTCTATCATTATTTCACCATAGGTGACATCAAGTTTCCAAACCATACTACTCATGCTTTGAATTCTCATAATTATAAAATAATAAGTGTTCTTTAAACACTAAGGAAACCTATGGTACATTTAGAGGCATCAACAAGACGTTTCCCACACATTGTCAAAGTGATATATTAGGTGGGTTGTAATAGAATTTTGAAATGATTTGCATTTTGAAATTTTGCGAATGTCGAGATCTAAGTTTAGATAAAAGAAGTGCCATGTGGAATATTTCCTCACCTAATGTGATTTGATGTGCTCCAAAGTGCTTTAGCTAGCTAGGATTTTTATAAATTGGTAAGTATGTTTTATAATGTAATATTAGTAATTTTTACTTTTTGAAAAATTTACATTTTGAGAGTATTTTTAGGGATTTTCATAGGAGGTTGAACACTTGCATCAAAATCTTGGATGCAAGTTTACAGTTTTGAATGCTAGCATCTGATGTTTTCATCTAGCAAATTTGTGTCCATTAATGTAATTAATGTCCAAAACTAACAAATTTTAACAATCTTATCTTTTTCATAGAATGTTTGTCTATTGTTTTTAGTTTTAGAGGTACACACCACTCAACCCAAAAATCTATCCTCCGCTAGGAAATTTTAGGTAGTATACTCTTTCTCACACACAAATGGTATGTATTCTCATCCTTGATTTGATTACATAGTGTATTTTCCACTTTTTTGTCAAGTTACACTTGATTCCCACAGTGTATTTTCAAGTCGCATGAAGTCTTGTTTAACCCTCCTTTTACCTTTAGTATGCCACTAATCAGGACCACATTCTCATCAATTCATGATAAGGCATCATCCCAAAGGGGAAATATGTATGCACCCAAACATTACATGGTATGACATTTATGATAAATATAATAATGATGTAATGATTTACAAATACATAATCAAACTGAATCCTCTGACATTATCCACTTTTTTTTCTCATCTTGATCCTAGAAAACCTCAAAATTTACTTTATTTGAGTCTCTTTTGCTTTAATCTTTGAACTACCTACTTGGTGATAAAACCACCCTAAACCATGACACTTCTCCCACTCTCCATTACAAAATGACCCCATTGGTGACACTTCTACTATGGTGGTTACATAATCATCACTAATGAACCCACCATTTTTATAAGGGTTGTGTAATAATATACAAAGTTTTTGTAACAAAGAGTGACAAACTCATCATGGTTTGTAGTGGTTGTGTAAAAACCACTTGCAAATAGTGGTGATTCCATCATCACTTATCTGTGTTTTATTTTTAACTTCAAGAGCTTATGTTTTCAAATTTTTTGTATGATTTTTATTGCACTTATTTATTTCTCCATTCTAAGTTCACCTCCAATTAGGCCCAACTCACTTTCTCTTCTATTTTCATTCATTTTGAGTCTCTCCCAAGTTTAACTCTTAGTTCAACTTGATTAAACTTTTTCATGCAAGCTTCATTGCTCATCTACAAGTAAGTTAATTTTAGATCCAAATTTTGCATTGAAATTTGGTGTTTTAATCTCTAAAAAACCCTATCCTAACTATTTTATGTTTTGTAAAATCTTTTTCCCGATGTTTGGTCATCTTCATGGTCATTCTACATAGTGTTTGAAGAAGAGAATTCATACAAATTAGTAATTGGTTCTTTTCTATCTTTGAATCAGTCCAATGACTATTCAAATACTCTTATTTTCAAATATTGTGTGTTTGCTTCCTTCTTTTTTCATCCTTATGTCAAATATTTCTAAGCATTATGATTGACCAATCAAGGAGCTAGCTACTTGCAGTTGATCTACATTCTGATTAATTTGGGAGTTTTTAGTTTAGACTTATTTATTTTTTTCAATAGATTAGATTAGAACCATTTCATTTCTTGTGCTACTTTAAATGTTTATTTTGAAAAGGAAAATTTGATAGGAAAAATAATTCTTTTCTCTCCCATCTTTACACAAAAACATTAGTTAGCTTTATTTATTATTTATAGCCAATCAATTGATCCATTAATAACACATTTTCATCTAAACCCTAGGTGATTGTTAGAAAATATATCAAACACTTTTAGCTATAATTGCAATCAATTTTTAGTTTCAAAAGAAACTCTTATTCACACACAAATAAGCACACTAGCAAGTGGAAAATCCTAGGTAATCAATAGGTGTTATTTTTCTCTTGATTTCTCTTTATATTAGTAAATTAAAAATGTTGTTTTTAACTTACTAACTCAAAAAAATAGAATTCAAATATTTATTTTATTTAGAAAAAAAATTCAAAACCTAGTGTGCATCCACCTAAAAATATGAAAACTCAGTCTAGCTTGTATTTGTAAAGAGAATTCCTAGATACTTTGTGTTATTTATACTTAGGATCTAGATTTGATTTCACATTTATTTTTATGTTAGGAAATACTTAATTACATTATAGTTTCATTCATGATCTGAAAATACAAAAAAAAAAAAAAAACCAATCTCATTTAGTTTGCACCTAGAAAAGCTACAAATCGACACTTGGATTTGTTAGGGTAGATTTCATTTCCAATATTGCGTGCATAAAAAAACTCAAGAAAAGGATAAAAATAATCACCTCTTTCTCTCTTTTATTTTAGTATTTTTTATTTCTTTAATTTATGTATTTTAATTTCAATAATTAATTTAGTTTCAATTTATTTGTAGAAACCTTGTCAAAGTGTGCACAAGTGCAAAAATAATCAACAATCATATCCTTGTTAAGATGATCACATGTACCAAAATAATTCATACAAAAATCTTGGCCAAGATGAGTGCAGTAAAAATAATTTCTCACACATTCAAAATAACAAGCACCTACTTTACAACACATTCAAAACAAGTTATACACTCATTCATTACTAGTCAATATCTCTTTACCATTGAATAACACTCACTGAGCCTGTTTATCCTCAAAGTACTAGTCCATTTCCTAGAGTGCATTTTCCTATTCTAGTAAGTGCACTTTAGAGTAACATAAATTATAATTTTAGTCTTTAGGTCTTTCACTCCACACATAGTTAGAATCTCATCCTTAGCCAACTTGAAGCCCTAGACAAATAATTTAGGCCTATAGTCCCATTTAGTAAGAATCCCTCATATTATTCCTCACCTAATAAATAACCTTTAAATATAAGACTTCCATATCCCCTTTTCTTTTTCCTTAGGTCTAACCTCATCTTTTTTTAATTAGGATACCCATCATCTTCCATTACATCAGTTATCTTGGCCAAACCTCAAGAAGTTGAGTGCTTAATTTAATGTGTGCTATTTGTGTGCATATAGATACATTATTTCTCAATGAGACATCAAGGTTCATAAAAAATGTAAAATATATCGTATAAATGCCACGTATAACTAATATAAAGTATTTTCAATGTTTACAGTGTTAAATTTAAGTTATTTATCATTTCATTGCCCAGTTAGCTAATAAAACAATCACTTTCACCCATTTTTAAAAAAAAGATACAATCAAAGCATATTTATCAAATACACCAATACTAATGCCTCCTATCCTAGATATACCATTAATTCTTTACATATTATCCACCCATGAGACCTTAGGGGCCCTACGAGCATAATTTGATGATAATCACAAAGAACATGCAATATATTACATTAGTCTCCAATTAGCTGATTACGAATACAAATATACAACAATGGAAAAACTATGTCTTGCCTTGGTTTTTTATGCTAACAAATTATGATAGTATTTGCTAAATAACAAGGTTCACACCATTATTAAAGAAGATCCATTAAGGTTCCTTATGAATAAAACACACCTAACTGGCTACATAGAAAAATGGGTGATGCAACTTATATAGTTTGATCTAAACTTTGTAGCCCAAAATTTAATAAAAGGACAAGTCATAGATGACCATTTAATGATAACTCCTTTACCAAATTATTTTTTCTCATCAAATCTTTCTGGGATTGAAACATATAATATATATTTAAATCAGATAATATTCTTTGATGGATCAAAATATAGAATAGGGGTAGGTGTTGGTATTTTATTTTTTACCCCTGAAAGTGGATACACACCTTTATATTATAAATTAACTTTTTCTTGCACCGATAATATATCTGAATGTGAAGCCTTTATCATCAGATTATCCATAACACATAGGCTTGATATAAGAGACATCCATGTTTTTGGTGATTCCCAATTGGTTGTTAATAAAGTTACTAATGATTACCAAAATAAATAAATAAAATCTTCTACCATATAAAGAAATGGTGGATAAACTCACATAGACATTTGACACATTTTCCATTGACATTATTCCACGTAAAGATAATTGCCATGTAGATGTTATGGAAAGCATGACATCCTTGATGACTTTTGATGATGATCATATCAACTTTACAATATAGAAGTTATGAAATCCATCCATTTATTTCAATCAAATGAATGCCTTGGTTGTTATTGCTATTACTCGTAGTACTATAAACACATAATGGTACACTAATATTTATAATTTATTTTATCAAACTTATATACTAGGCCATTTTGCTTGAAATGATAAATATAAATTATAAAAATCATTTCTTTATGCTATTATTGGAAATTATTTGTTCAAACAAGGTTTTGATGGATAATTACTTTGATGCTTAAGTAAATATGAGGCTTGCACTGCAATCTTGGAAATGTATGATATCAAGTGTGGTGTAAATTTTAATGGATGTGCCATATCTCAAAAACTATTATGACAAAGTTATTACTAGCCTACAATATAATAATAGTGTATTGAACATGCAAAACTACATTTATAATTCCAAAAATATAAATAGTTGAATCATTCACCATTGCATGAGTTACAACTGATCATTTCACCATGGCCTTTTTTCCTTATGGGGATTTGACTTAATAGGATAGGTAAATTTTATATCCACTGGTGGACACAAATTATCATTACAACTATAAAATATTTTACAAAATGGGTGAAAGCAATTCCACTTGAGTTTATCATAGGGGATGACATATGTAGGTTTCTAATGACCAATATTGTTTCTCATTTTGGCATACCTTCAACTATTATTTCTAATAATGAAACATCATTTAAAAACAAGATGGTAAAATGATTTTTCATTAAATATAGGATTAAGCATACCTTTTTTACATCTTATTACCCATAGAGTAATGGTCAAGCAGAGGCAACCAATAAAAAAATTATCAAAATACTTGGAAAAATAGTTGAATGATACAACACTGATTGGCACCAACATATGGTATATGCTATTTAGGCATACCAAACTCGTGTATGTAAACCTATTTAGGCCACACCTTACTCTTTAGTCTATGGTACAAAGGTCATCTTATTGATTTAACTTGAGATACCTTATTTATGTGTATCTCTGAAAGAGATCATCAAAGATAATGAATATCATGAGAATAGAATGCATTAGTTAGAGTAATTGAGTGCCAAATGCACATAATCTGTTAAGAACTTATGTGTTTATTAGGATCATGTAAAATGAGCATATAAAAAAAAGGTTTAGTCACATTATTTTGATGTGGGTGACCTAGTACTTAAATAAAATTAAAATAATACCAATTGAAAAAAAGACAAAAAGGGAAAGTTCAAACCAAATTAGTTGGGACTATTTACAGTTATAGAATAGCTAGGGAAAGGTGTATACCACCTTGCTACACTTTAAGGAAAGCCTTTAAGAATATAAAGTAACATTATCCTCTTACATAAATATATTAAGTAATAAATTTTAGAAAAATACTAAAAAGAATAAAAACATTCAAAACTCCAAAAACATTTTCAGCACCTACATGTTTAATTGGATCTTTGGAATCTATGTGTTAGTTTCATGTTGAGGGATGACATATTTAGTTATTCTTAAATACACATATCTATGACACACTTATACTTGAGTGTGATATAGGCACACATAGATACACATTATTTATTCATATTTTATATGTTGGGCTTTCCCTCTAATCATGTCATGTAGACATTGAGGGCATTCACTTCTTTCATAGTGATAAAACATAGGTGATATGGTTCGATGACCACATTTAATTAAATTTTTTGAGATTAAATATGTAATTACACATACCTTTATCCATGATTATATCTTACAGAGGGTACTTGATATGCTATACACTCGAGATTTTTTTCCTAGCACATTTGATCCATGGGCTACTATGGCATGTTTATGCCATTTTCTTATACTCTATTTTATGCACTCCTTGAGTTTTTGACTTGCAATTATCTTATTTTTTAAGCATTTGAATATGTTTCTTTTCTTATGGCCCCTATTCCTATGTATGATTTCATTGACATTTACATATGTCTTTTTTTGTATGGACATTTGAATATGTCATCCTTACTTTTATGGACATTTGACTAATTCATGTCCTTTCACTTGTGCAATATTTGAACATGCCCATTTTTTATAGCTTCCTTAGACCATTTATTTTTGAATTTATTTTGAGTGTTCTTATTTTCTTATTGAGCTTGTACTATTACTATCTAGACATTGCCATGATATTTATCATGAATCTTAGGCCTTCAAGTGATCACATTGGTATTATGCACTTCAATGATATATCTACCTAGACATGTTCCTTATATATGATATAACATTCCATTCATAGATTATGTAGTTATTTTATCTTTTTGAGGTGAGGTATCCACCAATTACTATCTTTAACTCACCTCAAAGGGGGGAATATTTTTTGGGGGCATGTCATAGATGCATGTTCTCCACACTTGGCATAATTTTCATATTCAGTGGGGGCATGCCTTCCACACTTAGAATTTTTTTCAAATTTAGTGGGGGCATGGATTGAAATTATATTCTCCACAATCATTCAATATGTGGTACTTATATAAATTTTTAGATTTAGTGGGAGATGTCATATGGGCATCGATTATGCACATTTATAGTTTTTAGATTCAGTGGGGGCATGCTTTAAAAGCATGTTTTCCATACCTATTCAATATTCAACATCTCTAGATTATAATTGAGACATGTTTTATAAACATGTTATCATAAATGGTACTTATATTAGTTTTCATATTTATCCATATATAGTGGAGGCATGCTTTGGAATCATGTTCTCTACACTTACACAATTTTATGAATTGGTCAAAGCACATAGTTATATGATTCAGATTCATAGTTATGTAAAAAATTTATACATTGCTTTTTTTTTCACTTGGATTTTCACCTTTTGAAGAGATGTCTCAGCTCTCCTCATCCAAGTGGCACAATTGAAACACCTCTAGGCTTGTGGATAGCCTAAGGATGAGGTGAATCTCTAGATAGGGATAGCTCCTTTGATGTACCACTTTGGATCACTACTATACCTAAAATTTGGCAGGGGAAGGGAGAGAGAAAATTTAAATCAAACTATCCTAAGGTAGGTAATACACAAAATAATTTAACTTCCAACCAGTAGCATGTTACACATGAAACCAAGGGACTAACTAGACATACACTTTTCCAATGTATGTCTTCTCATATCAATGTTTCATTATGAGGTTATGGATGAATGTGTAAGGTTATGAGGACTAGATAATATTAATTAAATGGAACTATTTAAAAGACTAACTCAATCAATCCTTGAAATTTCCTAGAATACTTCACATGACCTATAGGAAGAAGCTACAAATAAGAGAGAAAATGAGACATGTTAAGGAATCCATAGTCTTCACTAAGCAAGATCCATCATCTAAGTAAGAAAATTATAGATAATTATGTAAAGGTAAAAATTATTAGTATTTTTTTATCAAATTATATTCAAATGAGTATGGATTCACCATACTCAGGTAGAGCATAAGTTATAATGGCCAAAATGGTTAGTTCCTATAAAACTTGAGAAAGAGAGGAGAAGAGATAAGTCCAAGGGTCATAATGACACTTTTAAATCTAAGAAAATAATTTAATTATGCATTATAAGATTATTTATGATGAAATTTAAGGTTAAGAAGCACAATTTTCCATACAAGGCATGAAAATTTTGCAAAGTGGCATAAAACTCCTTATTCTGGCTTAGAAAAATTACCTTCATGATTAACCATATTTGAATGTACCAAAACTAACTAGGGATAGGTATTATTATTTTAATTAAGTATGAATATTTTATACATGCCTCCCCATGAATTGGTTATAGGCCTAGTCATCTGGAATCATCTAGGAATGAGCCATCATCATCTATAGTCCAAAAAACTCTTCCTTCATGCACCCTGCACACTTGGCCTCTAAAAAGGCATAAATTTTCCATGAAAATTCATTGGCATGAGTGAATTAAATTTTTAAAGACCTTAAATATCCTTATAATCCTTAGACACACCTTAAAAACACTTCCACTTGGAGTTTTCACACTTCTCACTAGCTTGGTCACTATGCCAATTTTGACTAGTTGAGATGAAGCCGATGGTTGAATAACTTAGAATTTTTTACAAGGAATTAAATTTATATGTGGATTTATATTAATTCATAATATTTCCCTCTATGTGATGCACACATATTTAAACCTTTTGGAACCTACAAAACACACAAAAAGGTAAAAAAAACTATTTCACACCCTGTCTGTATAGTTCTGTACAACTCAAAAGGGTGAGGAATATATTAAGAGAGTAATATACAAGGTAAAATATCTTACATGATAAAAATATTCCATTATATTTCATCTCCAACTTCATTTCTCCAATTGGGTCCTTCTAAGGGTTTTGTAAGGGTTTTAGCTTGTTTACCCTCTTAAGATTTATTCATGTAGGTTTCAGGTTGAAAATCCAAAAAAATGCTACAAAAATATTGTCTAGGACCCTATATAACTCCTCATATATTATTTTACCTCCATGTAAATCCTCAAAAGAGATATGAGCTTTCAAAATTAGCCTACCGAGCTTGCTTCTCCATTTGCATAGGCCTAACATTGGTCCCTAGCCAAAATTGGCTCTCTTTGTGGTTTCTATGCATAATAAGAGTTTTAACACCTATATCATGATCCAAAAATAATTCCAAAATTAATTATAATACATATTCAAAGCTATAAGTATGAATGAATTCCCACTTGGACACCAGGCCTAAACCCTACCTAACAAGGTGACTGTAACCTTGAGGGTATATAACATTTTATTTAGTTTCTCCCCTCTGTGATATGTTTACATGTTTTACATATGTGACGTTAAGATTTAAAAACCTCCTTTAAAGGTTAAAAAAAATACTGGTCTTACCTTATCACTCATCTCTTAAACCTATAGGGTTTTGTATAAGGGGAAGTACCCTCTATTTGATATAAAATAGAGGGTAGTTACCCTATTTATTGAGACCATTTGGATATTTGATATGGTTATAAAAGTGTAAAGGATTTCCTATACCAAATTTTATCCCTTGATAACATCATTTGACCTTCTTTGCTATCTTTACAAGAGATAGATTATGTGCAAGGTTTCTTCTTATGGATTCTGTGTACTTACTTAGAGTCACTTTTTGGATTGATTTCCATTGCCAAGAGCCTATGGAGGTAATAATGGTCCAAAATAAGGGTTTAATGGGTCTAAAAATCATCTTAAATTTCCATACATACCTTAAACTTATTAACCTTCCATTTCACTATCTTAGACTATAGACTGTGCTTCTTATTTTAGAGGGTGCCTATAGGTATTCCTAGATTGAGTTTGAATTTCAAACATTGAATAAACCTTTCTTGAATATTCACATGGTAATTTAAAATATATTGGACCTTGTATTTATGTTTGGACTAGGTCCACTTTAATAATTCTAACCTTCTTGCTCTCTACCCCTTATAGTCTACTATAGTTGACTGTGAGAGGGCCTATATGTGTTTACTTGCTTTGTTAGGCTTGAGATAATGTTAGAATACCCTTATTAAGTAATAAATATTCATTTAAAAATTATTTAACTCATTACTTTATTTTTGAACCACACCAACACTTAGAAACATCACCTTCATTGCTCACTACCAACATAGTCATACACAGTCATTTATGTTGGAAAGAGGCAAAGCATGTGTATGAAGATTCTTATTGGGAGTTATTTCATATAAATTTTGATTTTATGGACCATTTATGAATTCTTCCATCATAAAAACTTGATAGTCCCATGATTAAGTATCCATCATGGAATATGTAGGACTTTGACCCTTACTATAGGTGCATATTTTCAAAGGGAAAAACACCTGTCTATAGGACCTAAAACACTATACATCACCCTATCTTGATGATATATATGTCAATTGGTGTATATTTAACTCAATAAGTCCATTTAAAATAATTAAGTATGCCTCATCATCTCCTCGAAGTTTTTGGGTCACCTTGTACCTTCAGGACCTATAGATATTACTACCTAAACTCAATGCATAAAAGTGCGATTATGGGCCTCCAAAAAACCAATCCCCATTGCTCCTATACCCTTCAAAATTTGTGGAGTTCTTGTCCCTAATATAGGATATAAAATATGCTCATTTATATTCTCTAATAATTTGTGAAACTTCCTCATATGACATCAAAAAAACCATTAGGTGTTCAATTTTGCATTTTTTGAGATTTGATCCCTAAACACTATCACATAACCGTAAAAGGTGATACACACTTGCATTTTCCAAACTAGATTCCCATATGAGTCTGACATGATTCTACACCAATTATAGGATTTAAATAAAATGTTCCATCACATGCTTCAACACTTGAAATGGATAATTAGCTCTCTGTTAGGCTACCTATAGGTGGCCATTCAGTGTATGTAGGCAGTAAAGGAAAAAGTTGATAGTGTGCATGTATTTTAACCTTTCATGAGTTTTGAACCAATATAAAAACTTAAAATTAACTCATTACACCTCCAATATATTTAAACCACTAAAAAATCTACCATCATATCATGACATCATCCTCTAAGATTCCTATATGTGAATACTTGAATTGTAGTAGGCAGACTGTGTGCTTAGGTAGTGAAGATGAGTCTCATTTTTAAGGATCATGTACCTTATTAAAATGTTGAAATTAACTCCATTAAACTTTTTAGTATCTAAAACCAAATAAAATAGCCTCATTTCAACATGATTTTCCTTTTCAAGCACCTGGCTAACTAGTATGATAGTCATATAACAGATTGATTATATGGTGTTCTATGACTGCACTATCATAAAGATTACTTTGAGAAAGAGTTTTAATGGTAAAAAGTAGAAATAAAACATTATAAACATGATTATGAACCTATAAAACTCATTGAAGTCACTGTCAAATCATGAAACTCTTGAAAATGGTGGAAACCTACCTGTTGCATAAAAAAATGTTTCCTCCTACAACTTAAGATGATTAGCATATCAAAACACCTTGAAATACTAAAAAAAAAATGGAGAGAATTAGAGGAGGAAGCCAACATAATTTTTAATTAACCTTAGAAATTGGTTTGTACAGACTTGTCCAAACAAGAGCAAAACCTATGGGATGCATAGATTAGCAAGCAAATTGGAAAGGTTAACTTCTTAGGGATAATTTATAAAGTGTAGACCACCATTCCTCTATAACCAAACATTAAATGGAATCTAACTGAGTGTATAATACACTCCAAGAGCATTTTTCTTGAAACCTCCATTACTGACCATACCAAGTACAAACCTAAAGATTGCTTTTGCTTGTCAAGCCAAGTGGAAAGAGAGATAAGTGTTTTTATTTATTTTTTAGAGATTCTAATCAAAATTATCACCTAAAAAAGTGTTTATAAGACTAAGAGAAACTCCTAAAACTTCCTCAAATATATATAAGTCTGTACAACTCAAGAAAACTCCTCTTTTTAAAGAAAATTGCCTCTTTTTCTAAATAACATGCCACTTTTAAGTTAATAACATTTAATTAAGACAAAAGGAGACATGAGGTATGAAATCATCCCTTGAAAGCTTCACATTTCCCTAGGAGGCTATAACACTCATTAAATGCCCCTTTTTTGACCTCAAAATGACTCCTAAGATTAAAAGGATTAAAATGATTAAGGACCATGGCTAATATAACATTAAATATCATCAATTAACTTACAATACACCTTATGAAATAATATTACACACTTAATAAACCTTTAAATATGATTTTTTTCCTATAGGGTTCCTAATTTGACTTGTAGGGTCAAATTTAGTTAACAAAATGGTGAATCATAGGGGTAATATGTCTACTATACTGATGAGACCAATAGCCTTATCAATCCATTGGATTTAAAGAGTCATTTGAAGTTTGAAACATAATAAGAGGACCTTGACAATAAGCTTTGATCAAGACAAGACCAATTGACTACCTCAACCACACAAAGCAAATGACACACACAAAATAAGGCAATAAACTAACGAAACACACACACATACATGTGCTTAAAGCACTTAAGAAAATTAGAGAAAAAACTACTATGCACAAATATAAACTATAATACCTTATTTCCAAGATCAAAATGAAAATTCTTTGAATCTTCTTCTTCATGAGATGAATCATTGTGCCAAGCATGTTTCTCCTTAGATTGGATGCTTTGTAGGTAAGAACTATTCCTTAGCACTTCATTTGATCTTATCTCAAGTAGATCATCCTTAAATATGTATCCAATGTAAAATAATTCCTCTTGAATTTATGCAAATACTTCATACTGCTTCCCACTCTTCATTTCATGATCAACTTGTAACTTCTTGGTAGACATGGCTTCAATAGGAGTAGTTTCTTATTCCTTAGAATATTGAGGCTGATAGGAGTTTGTTCCATCCTTCAAGAGCTGATGTGTTTCTCACAACTAGTTGAGAGGATGATATCCCATCTTGATGATTTCAAACATGTCATCATGAGATGCATATGCCTCTTAAAAGGACATATTTGAAAAGTTACCTTTTCTTTGCATACTTGTGTGCCAATGTTGCCTTCTCTATTTATGATTAGCTCATAACCTCCTTGAATAGGAGTATGTCATAATTCAATGACTTTAAACAAGTCATAAAAATGCTGATTAAGAACTTGTTCTTACCCATCCATGATATCTTGCATAATGATGGAGGATCCAATGATGGTTTCCTCTTCTTTGGCAAAAGGAAAACATTCTTTCTCATCAACCCAATCAAAAGTTTACACATAAGAGACCATATATTATTTAGAATTTGGGACCTATTAAGAGATGTTAAGTTGCATCTCAACCTCTACAATAAGACTTTGGTTCTCAAGGGCTGTAAGATCTTTAATCTCCTTCTTTGTGATTCCAAGACTAGGTATCTTAAAGTCATGTGATTTAGTCTAATGAAGTTGCCAAGGAGCTAGGATTTATTCAAGCAATATTTATAGGTTTTTGTCAACAAAATACTCCTCTTTAGGCTCTCATACCATAGGTACATCAAGGCAAAGGGTGATGGGGTGAGGAAAAGATGAATGAGTTGGTGGAGGTGGAACTTAGAACTTCAAATCAGATTGAGAGTGAAATGTAGGGGGTTATTTTGGAAGCTCTTGAGGAAGGGGAGGCATACCTTGGGATAAAATGGCTTGGTTTTATTCCGTCCATTTAAAAATCTCTTCATTACAATTTGATTGGGCTTGAATACTCTCTTGAGGAAGGTTAGATGGGGTGTGTTTAGGCATAGGATATTTTTTTTAGCTTTAAACCTTCCATCACACCTTGACTTAGCAATTTCATATTTGAGTCTAACTCTTTAATTTACTTGGATAGATTATCTTGGAAAAGTATTTCTTGAATTTGATAGGCATTATCATAAGGACAAGGAGCATAAGGGGGCTAACATGGAATAAAATGAGTCTCTTGAGGAAGGGTGGGAGGGATTTGCATAGGATCAAGATCCTTCTCAACTTCACACTATTTATCAAGACTTTTCTCCTCTTTCTTTCCCCATAACTCAAATATCTTGTTCTAGCTTAGGATATTGGGATTAGGAGTCTTTTCTTGAGGTATTGATGCACTTTGAGTAGTGTATGAAGTGTTCAAGAAAGTTGGGCTCTCCTTAGGCTTGGAATATCCACCTTGTCTCCAAATTAGAATGGCATATCTAGAGTTCTCTTCTTGAGGTGGGGATGTAATGGGAGATGGTAATGAAGGCTTGAATTATAATTAATTTAATGCTAACATGGACTGCTACATATGCATATTGGCCAACTCAATTTTAATATCAATATTAGCTTCAAAAATAAGGTTTCTCTTTTCAACTATGTCTTCTAGTTGATTGGGAAAAGTATGACTTTAACAAGATTTATTGGGATCATGAGTAGAGGTAAGATAGGACTAATAGAAATCTTGGGGAAGTGGATATAAAGGTTGATAGGTTTGGTGAGGCTACCTTTCATGAATTTTTATCCTATCCTCTAAGGAAGAAACTAAGCCACTCACATCTATCATCTCACATATGAGCCTTTGCCAATTGGCTCTCTCAATAGGTGCCCACTCTCTCTTGACCAAATATAATGCATCTCTCACCTTATGGATGGAATGTCTAGGAATTTATAGACCATATCCCCTTTATGTGTCAATATCTATCATGAACCTTTCATAGCCCAAGAGTGTTTATTTGAAGGTAGAAATGGATTAGATTGAGAAGTGGCTAGGTTGAGTAGGAGGAGAAAGACATTGAGAAGGATGGATATAGGACTAATACACTTCATGAATGGGTTGATGGGGAATGCTAAAGGCTTGATATACCTCACCAACTTGTGTAAAAAAAATCAAATCTAAAATTAGCCAAGAAACCTCATTAAAAGCAAGAAAACAAATAAATATATTATTAATAATATTCAAAAGGAAATCTGGGTTACTTGACCAACTGATCCAACTTCAGAGTCACCATTGATGTTTGGATAGATGCCTCCAAAGGTTGATTGTTGAAAGACATCACCCAAAAAAAAAACTTATTAGACTAGGAGTCCCACCAAGCATGCCAAAAACTATTGTCACTTAGATTTTCACCCTTTAAGGATATGTATCATCTCTCCTCCTCCAAATGGCATAATTGAAACACCTCTAGGCTTGTGGGTAGCCTAAAGATGAGGTGAATCTCTAGAGAGGGATAGCTCCCATGATGTACCACTTTAGATCACTACTACACCTAAAATTTGGGGTTGAAAAGGGAGAGATAAAACTGAAAGCAAACTATCTTAAGGGAGGTGATACACTAAATAAGTTAATGGCTTCCAACCAGTAGCATGTTACACATGAAACCAAGGTACTAACCAAACATACACTTTTCCAATCTAAGTTTTCTCACATCAATGTTTCATTATGAGGTTATGGATGAATATGTAAGGTTAATAGGACTAGACAATAGGAATTTAATGGCACTAGTGAATAGACTAAATCACTCAATATTTAACATTTTATATAACACTACACATGACCTGTAAGAAGAAGCTGCAAATAGGTGAGAAAATGAGATGACATACCAAGGAATCCATAGTCTTCACTAAGAAAGATTCATAATACAAGTAAAAACACTATATATAGATATGTAAGAGTTAAAAATTAGAAGTATTATTGATCAAATGGTATGAAAATGAGTAGGGATTTTCTATACTCAAGTGGAGCATAAGTTACAATGGCCAAAATGATTAGTTCTTATAAAACTTGAGAGAGAGGAGAAGAGAAAAGTCCAAGGGTCACAAGTAAAATTTTAAATCTGATAAAATTAGTTACTTATGCATGAGAATAGGATGTGGGATTAACCATGCAAGGTTAGAAAGTACAAGTGTCCATACAAGGCATGAAACTCTTACAAAGTGGCATAAAACTCCTTATTTTGGCTCAAAAAACTTGCCTTCATGGTTAAACCTATTTGAACATCCCAAAACTAACTAGGGATAGGTATAATGATTTAAATTAAGGGGAAGTATTTTTTAAATGCATCTCTATGCATTAGTTGAAGGCCTAGTCATTTGGAATCATTTGGGAATGAGCCATCATCATCTATAGTCCTAAAAAACTCTTCTTTCATGTACCCTGCACACTTGGCCTCCAAAAAGGCATCAATTTTCCATGAAAATATATGGGTGAAGTGAATGACATGTGTCAAGACCCTTCATATAATTATAATCCTTAGGCACTCCTTAAAATCACTTCCACATGGAGTTTTCACACTTCTCACTAGCTTGGTTACTATGTTAGTTTTGACTGGCTAAGATGAGTAACTAGTTGAGGCACTTAGAAGTTATTTCAAGGCATGAAATTGATATGGGGAGTTATATTTAGTCCTAATATTTCCATCCATGTGATGGGCACCTCTTGAAATCTACAAAACACACAAAAATGTTAATAAAACCTTATTTTATACCTTATTCATATAGTTTCATACAAATCAAAAGGGTGGGGAGGATCTTGAGAGAGTATTATGAAAGGTACAATAATTTACATGATCAAACTAGGCCATTAGAATGCATCTCTAGCTTCATTTTTGCTATCAGGTCCTTCTAAGGGCTTTGTAAGGCTTTTAACTTGTTTACCCTCTTAGGATTTGTTCATGCAGGTTTCACATTGAAATTATATGGATAGTCAACTTCTACATATCCAAACAAGATAAAATACTATGGGGTGCATATATTAGAAATCAAATTGGAAAGGTCAACTTCTAGGGATCCAAACAAGAGCAAAACCTGGGGGGTGCACAGATTAGCAAGCAAATTAGAAAGGTAAACTTCTAGGAATAGTTCATAAAGCTAAGATCACCATTATTATAAAACAAAACATAAAATGGAAGTTAAATGAGTGTAGAATACAACTCCAAGATCATTTTTCCTAAAACCTCTATTATTGACCATACCAAATACAAACCTGAAGACTGCTTTTGCTTGCCAAGCCTAATGGAAAGAGAGATAAGTGGTTCTCTTCATTTTTTGGAGATTCTAATAAAAATCATCACCTAAAAAAGTGTGTATAATACCAAGGGACACTCCTAAAATGTCCTCAAATGTATAAGTCTGTAAAAGTACATACAACTCAAGAAAACTACCTCTTTTCTAAATAATCTACCACTTTTTAGTTAGTAATAGTTACTTAAGACATAAGAGGATACATGGGCCATGAAATCATCCCTTAAAACCTTCACATTTCCCTAAGAGGCTATATAACTCATTAAATGCCCCTTTTCTGACCTCAAAATGACTAAGGACCATGGGTAACATAACATTAAATGACATCAATTAACCTATAATACACCTCATGACATAATATTAGACCCATAATAAACCTATAAATATGATTTTTTTTCCTTTAGGGTTCCCAATTTGACCTATAGGGTTAAATTTAGTGAATAAGTTTTATTATTATTATATATAGTTTCAACATGATACATATCTAAGGTGCATATGCTATGTAATTTGTGCCTAATATTATAAAATCCAAATCAATTTTAGATTCTAAAAACTCTTATATAGACTGTTACCACATCATAATTTTTTTGGTATTGATACCCCACAAAATTTTATGGATTTTATTGAGCCAATCTATTATAGTACTTGATTCACCTTTTGGTATGATTGACATTATTAGATCACTCAATATTTACAATTGTTTATTTTGGACTTGATTATATCATCCAAGCTCACCAAATTATAAGTATCATTGGGTTGCATGGTTGAGTTAATCTTAACTACTAGGTGGTAACTCACTTTTGATCCAAATTTTGCGGTATGTGCCTTCCAATCTCTCTCTCTCCCCTTAGATATATGTACTTTGCATATTTATCTATAATTATCCTAATCTTAATTTTAGAGGCTTACTATAATACATATTTTTCAAAACAACTTGTCAATAGGAAAGGTGGTTACATGACACTAGGTGCACTCCTAAAACCTTGTTCTTTCAATTTCAATCCATATCAAGTAATTTAAATCCTAGATTACGTGCATTGATTATATACTATAACATGCTCTTGATTGCAAGTCCACTAGCAAAGCGCATAAGTTGGGCACACATAAAGACAATATGTGTTCTACACACCCAGGCACACATTCCATTCCTTTAAACTAGTAATTTCATTACTAGATGAAAGGGAGGAAAATGTAGACCTTTTTTAATGATTACATAGCACCTCAATCTTATACACTTTACAAACTTAGACCTTGGCTATTTTTCTTAATTCTAGACTTTTTTCTCTTTCATAAGTCTCGCATCTACTCTATTTTATGCCCTTTAACCTATCTCTTAGTCTAACCAGTCTTATGTTGATGACATAAACCTTCTTTCTTACCCAAAATTCTTAAAACATACTTATCTTCCACCTCTATAAGTTCTAATCTTGTACATATTTCCTTGTTCCTTGGACACTGACATTTAGGATAGATACTAGCATCGACATTAGTTTCCTAACCTGATGCAAGTGTCTAATGCCCTGAAATCATTTAATTTATAATCAAAATATATCCTAATGGTTGGTCTAAGTGATTTAATGTGATTTAATTCTCCAAAGGGATTGATATAAATACAAGATCAACCCTCATTCATTACTCACCTAAAAACATAGGAATAATACCAAGTATTCTTACCAAATAACATTCAAAGAGAATTCAATTGAACAAAGCTTCCATATTTCCATACCATTCATATGTACAACACATCTATAGGTCTGAAGTACTAAAGAAGAAGCCCAAGAGCCTAATTTTCCAAGTTACAAGCTAGGTCATTAGTGTACTTACTTTTAACATATTTCATAACTCACACATTATCCAACACATAGGGGATAACTACATGAGTTTGAGGCCCTCTTCTGGAGTATTGGTTATGTAGGTAGCACCCACTAATATCAGTATCTTTGGAGTCACCTTGACATTATGTGCCCACTAACCCATTTCCCCAAGGTCACTATGAAGCTGGAGTATTAAGGTTTTTTCATTTTATAAGGAGTGACAATCGATGAACCATATCTAAACGCACCATGGTGAAGATGAAGATAAAATCTAGAAGCATCCAGGTGGTTGCATCCCTTTTTAGTAGGTATTATGGATAAGACACTTTTATATAACCCATATAGTAGTGTCATCTCAACCATCCCCGGTTGACATTAGTGTCTAGAGCTCTAAAAGCATTAGATCCAAAATTTGATGACTATTTTAGAGCTATCTTCGATATTGATTCCTACTTGTTTTATATTCAACACTGTGTTAGAATCATAATCATCTAAGTATATTAATTCCTTGTCATTTACATATATAGCTTAGTTGTAGTTTACATATTTAGACTATCTTAGTTTTATGAATTCAACATATGCCTATATCTGAGTTTAGCATCTAATTGGCCTTATATATATATAATTATCACCCTTGTGCCATTTAATTTATATATACCCATTTAATAAAATCTAGGGCTAAAAATAAGATCACCTAAATCATTTTAGGGTTAAAAAATTACTTAAGGGTTTTCCTCACTCAATGCTCATTTAAAATATTATATAGTGCCTATTTATCTAAAACCATGTTCAAAACACTCTAAAATTAGTATTTCTCATTAATTTATAATATTTTAAGCCCATTTCCACCTAATTTCATAGTAATTAGCAATGACTATGTCTCGTAGATCAAGTTAGTAGGGCATAAATCCATGTCAAATGGAAACAATCCACTAAAACATATCAAATGGATTCAACAAGATTATTATAAAATTAATCCTTTGCACAATAATTTTCCAACTACCATGTTTTAATTATTTAAACAAGCAAAGGTGTCCAATTTTATGAACATGCATGTGATATCCTTGGGAACAAAATATTTGAAGCAGATGGTGGATAATTTCAACATTAGCAAATATTGTGTCATTTTATTGGGCACAACCATATGAATATTTCAATTGATTTATTATATAATGTGTTTGATTAACTAAATATTAGGGAGAGATGTCTTATGAAAGTGATAAAAATACTCTTTAAATAAGAATTTATATCGACCATGTGTATGGGTGATCCCAAGTCTATTTTCAAATAAAAATTTGTTTATGGTTTTACCATTAAACATTATTATTTTAGGGTATGTGTTGAGTTTTATATTTATAAGGTTATCTATTTAGAGAGAAATTGTGAATTTTCATTATGGGTGGTTGAGATTGTGAATGGTAGCATGGAGGGAAAATTTGATAATTAGGGTCCTTCAATGTCTCCAAAAATTAGAGACCAAATTAAGAAGTGCATACAACATTTGCTAATCATGTTTATACATTGATCTTTAAAAAAAATATTATTGATTTTTACCTTATGAGTTTAAAAGCATGAGAAATACACCATCGATGTATAAAGTGAGTCTACTTCAACTTAGTAATGAAAACTTAGTTTAGATAAATTTAAAAAAAAATACAAATCTACCAAACTCTTAAAAGGGACTCATAAGGGTGTAAGTAAAAATAGTCATGTAGGGCCTAGTTTGATAAGGAAAAGGAGATTGATACTTAGAAATTCTGATGATGATGGAAGTGATGCTGATGACATAACTAGTGACAACCAAAACATAAAAAACATCCACATAACATTTTCAATGTCAATGCAATCCTTTTGTTCAAGAATGCACATGATAAGGACATCCCATGAATGCCATGGTTGTAATAAGACTAGCTCAATAAAAACTAGATTTGTAACTAATTCAAGAAGAGCCCAAGGAGATAAATCTTGAAAAAAAATCATGTATGTTAATGTGGGGGAATGTGTTGGAATATATATATTTTTGTATATGAGGAATACCTTGGAGTCGATGTGGGTGTTCAACATGTGTGAATACAAGTCAATAAGCTAGTTAGAGAGGCTTAAAATCTAGTGAACTTGATGTATATATTGGAAGGAGTTGGAGAGCCTAAAATAAAGTTTGTATTAAAGGTTAAGCATAAATTTTATTCTTATTTTTTGAAATGGATACTAAATTCAAGGATATTATAACTTTAGAAAGCACAATAATTATAAATTCACTCAAACAAGGACAAGTAATGGACTTTATAGTCCATGAAGATTCTGAAGTGCACATCTTTTTTTGTTTAGATGTAGGACAAGGCACATCAAGGAAATTAATATCTCAAGTGGGCAACTATTTTAAATCAAAGGTTAGCCAAATTCACTGGTGACAATATTAAACTTGAAGATAAATGTGATAAGCTCCACCCTAGTTTACAGGATGTGGTAACAAAGAATACAAAATTAGAATACCAGCTGACCAAAATTAGAGTTAATGGCCCAAATGTTTATATCTATAAAATTGTAAAATTAAGTTAAAAATTTGAAAGTGAAGGTTGAAATGATCATGTTGAGTTATATTGTGAAGTTGCCTAATTTTCCTTAGTAAATCAAAATTTGTCATGGACACAAAAACACTACAATAGATAACCAAGTAGGAAATTTGAATGAAACTTTTAGCAATGTCAGGGCTTCGAATCTCAAGGATAATAAACTTCCTATGATAGCATGTGGTAGAAAATATCAAACTAATTCTACTCATGTTTAATGAATTTATTAATTTCCTTTTGTCAAAAAACACATGGTAATTTATTTTAAATTTTATTATACTTAATAATTCGTACGAAATGGGTATCTACAAGGGTTATCAACATGATTCAACCTATAAGTTAGTATTGGCTATACCCCTTGTGTTGATGTTGATTTGTGGTCGATCCACTATGGGTTGTTGGTTATGGTTGGTGACAATTGGTTTCTTATTCTTTTATAATATAATGATGAAAGGGCACCTCTAAGGGGTTTCAACCTTTAGTTTTCTCTTAGAACAACCCTTGTGATGTTATTTCTAGCTAATAAAATACTCTTAGAGATAGTTTAGTGATGAACTATTTATCATTTATTTATGTTTTACTGTAAGTTAATATTTTTACTCCAAGGTGACCTCTTTTAACTATATGTTATTTCTACCTTTTTACGAATATTTTCTAATGATGTATAATTGCTACTCCCTTATGAATGTTTGCAAATGATGTATAATTGTTGCTCCCTTTCAATGTTTTTTTATCAATGTTTACTATTGTATTGAGCTGAAGAGGATTTATACTTAGTTTATGCCAACTTAATGTTAGTTTGTAGTTATTTATTTATGCTATAATGTACAACCTTGGTGGATGTAGTATTCTTCAATGTCATGTGGTAGCCAACATATTTAGCTAACATGTTATGGTGAACTCTGGCATGTTCTAGGGAACATTTTTCATTGGTATGTGGTGATGAGTATCATAACACTTCTACTTTAGGTTGATTTGAATTGGTAATTTTATTTTTTAATTAAACTTTTGTTAATTTATGTTTATTTGGTGTGAAGTTAATAACAATCAATACTTATGAAAGGGTGTCTTTAAAAAATATGTTGATGGTGATATGTGATGAATTTTAAATTTTTATTATTTTAAATTATATGTGAAATGTGTACTTTTTCAACCACATATGATAGTTAGAATCACCTAAGGTATTAAATATCTCTATTTGAAAAATGGTACTTTGAAAGTGGGAACCTGTAATGCTTAGGGGTTTTTAATAAGACCTAGAGATACTTAGAAGTATTAAAAATATAGGGCTGGGAATTATAAAAGCAAATATATTGGTATTCTTTAATACACTTCAAACACATGATATGAGACACTTTAGCTATGGGTATCTCTTATATAATAGTTTCAAGTCTTTTTTATTGATTCCCAATAGGGCACTGATTGTTCATGCATTTATCCACATGCACATATTCTTTTATAGGGATACATGAGATTTGGAGTTCTTGCAAAAGCATTGGAGTTGTTTTGAGAGATTTTTGAACATTGAGACCCTTGTTTTGGGTTGCATGTACTTTGTGATCTTGATTTTTTAGTTTGTATTGCTTACTATTTGGTATCTTGTGTGTCAATAAGGTCGTAGTTTAAATTTGGGAAGTCTATAAATACATAAGTACATAAATGTATATAGAACATGAATGGACATGAAATTAATTGAAGTAATTTATATCGTAATCAATTGTAAAATTTCAAGAGCAATTAACTCAATTATTTAGAGCATAATTTAACTAGATCTACAACATTTATTTCTTTCCATTCTACCATGAAAAGTTTTATAAGACTAAGCCTTGGATTCAATGGACTATTTGCTGAATATGCATTATACTTAGAGATTTGATTGTCAAAATTGTAAAAGTATTTTAGGGGTTTGATAATAATTGAGGGTGACATTGGACCTTGAATACATCTCTCATTTTTTATAGTCTTTATTTTTTTATTAGAGTTTTCAAGAAGGAGATTCATTTCCTACAAATATTTATAAAATTTTGGAAAAGAAAGCAAGGTTTTCAAAGCTCTGATGATGATGAACATGGTCATCAAATCAGATTTCTCTTGCAATAGTTTATAGAACTATAACTTGACATTTTGGGAAGCATGCACTAACGGTTTTAAGTAGGAGTCTCTGTTTGTTTTTATTTTTTTTAAAATTTTGTTCACCTCATTTTCTAGACTTGTTTTCTTCAATCTATTTATGAAGACTATCTTCATACTTATAACATTTCAAATATTCTTCTTAAACTCCTTACCATTTAATACTACATCAAGAATATTCTTTTCTATAATTAAACTTAGTTTTATATTTTTAAAATTAATTACTTATTTCTAAATTATTATAAATAAATGTATTGCATATTTATATAAAACCACTTTGTGATAAAAACTATATATATATAATTATAATTGTCTCAATTTATATAATGAGACATTCACATAAGATTAAAATTAATGAATATCTCTCTCTCATTATAATTTTTTATGTTAATATAATTAATAATAGAAAAATAAATACAAAATAAAAATTATATATATTTATTGTGATATTTTACAATTTTTTACACACTAAACTTACATCATATACAATCTAATCTAATAAAAAAATATTATATTTTACTTTTAAAAAAACAGAAAACACAATCAAATTTAGCCTTTTCAAATAAGTCCGTGTCTTATGTGAATAGTGACCTAATTAAAGCTATTCACTAGATTGCTTATTTTTGTGTCCGATTAACATTTTTTAAATTATAATAATCAATAAACTCTTTTAACACTTGTTTTTTTGGCCATTTGTAATTTGCTTAACTTATGCACCACCTCAGAGTTATTAAATTTTGTAAACTTTATTATAATGAATTAAAATTCAAGTATTATGTATTTAGTTGTATAATTTTTTTTTTTTAAAGTTACTTTTGCATTCATTTTTTCAACTTCAATTTTAAATACATGAAGGATCTATTATATTATTAAATAATCATTAATTGCAAGGAAAAAAATCTTAAGAATTTAATTTTTATATTTTATCTCATTTTATTTATAACTTTTTATTTGAAATCATTTTTATAGTTATTATTGGGTATTAATATATTCCTATTTATATAGGGCAATTAAAAAATAAATAAAAATGAAAAAGGTTGTAGTTTAATTGGTGAAGACGATGATTTATTATAGCATCCATTAAAGTACAAATTCTTTTAAATATCTAATATGAAGAGTCAAACAATTATATGTAATTCAATAACATAGAAAGAGATGCTAATATTTACATCGATAGACTAGACAGTAATGGGGTAGAGTGTAATGGAGTGAGTTCATTTTTATTTTTGACTTTAAATTTGACATCTTTTTTATTATCATATAGAAATTTCACCCTTAAACTTACTGTCCATTTGATCTTCACTTGGAGAAGTCAATAAAAAAATATATTTTGGTCATACGATAGAGTTTAGAGCCTTATTTTTTGGTTATGGAAATAATTTTTTGGGTACAACACATTGATGTAGATAGATGAATGTTATTTTTCAACAATCAATAAGAAATAAAAAGAGAAGGTAATGCATTTATTAATCAATGTGATATGTGAAAAATCAGAGATAAAAAACCTGAGATTCATATCTCTCAACTTCTTTCAGATATATGTATTTAAGATATTTGTACTAATTTTGTAATATAAATTATATTATATAAAATTTTGATCGGTAAATGAAGGTTTTATGGGTCCCTCACCCTTTAATAAAATCCAAAGAGAACCAAAAACATGCTAAAAAATAGTGGAAGTACAGATAGAGTCATGAAGAACTATAAGTTCAGAATAAATAGAGAAATCTAACCACCTAACTAGAAGTACAGATCCGTTTATGAAACATAACTGAGACCTTCCCCATGGTTCTATGAGAGAAGCATGTTGTAAACTTATGCCCAATTTTATTATTCCTAAAACACGTGTATGGTAGCCCTTAATTTACATGTTTAGATGAAATTTGAATTGAGTTGACAATTGGGCATGAAGAGTCTAAAGAATGCAAACCCTAGAAATATTTATCTGATTATCATCTACCATCAAATCAATCCTTACAAAGTAACCCACTTTATCAATAATTAGTTTGATGGAGTCAAGTTCCTTAAAAATATAGAAAGATGATAAAGTTGAATATAGATGGGTATTTTATCCAAAATATTTATAAAATGGTTGAATAGAGCTTCTAAGGATGTATTGGACTCCCAATCTCTCACAAAACCAAGGCCCTGAAGACCAAAGAAATTTTTATATTTTCTTGATTGGAATTAAAATTGTAGACACTTAAAATTGGATATTTTGTGTTGATTTTAGTCATTCCTAATCATCCATAGACTTCTTCAACTCTAATTCATCATCACTATTCATGGTTTACTATCCACATCTTTATTAAGTTAATTAATTTGAATTAATTAACTAATTTTTTCTTAATAATAAATTTCATAGATTTTGAATATTCACAATTTCTATAATTCCGAAAACAAATTATCCTCACCTCATGACATCATCTTCCACTTCATTTTAATTTTCAAATTTTAAAGATGTCTTAAGTTCCACCTATCCCCCATCATTAGAATTTTATAATATTATTTTTCTAATTTAATAATCCACCTCATATTCCACTCAATTCCACTTACCAATTTTATATTATATCTTCCTCCCAAATGAATTTTATATTCATTTATGAGTTCTACATGTTTTCCACTCTAATTTTTAATTCAAGATTCCCATTTTGAATTAAAAATTATCTTTTATTCTTAGACATTGGTTCTCATCTCAAGATGGGTAGTTACATTCATTTTAAAATTCTATAAATTAGGGGTTCTTCCTCCAATTTAGCCAAGCTTTTTCATGCAAAGAAACTCTGCTAAATTCTACAAGAAGTTTCATCACTCTCTCATGCCAAACCAAAACAAATCAAGGTGAACAAAGAGAGATGTTTCCCATAAGGAACTAGCATTGCCAAAGAATTTTAGATCACAATCCGAGTTTACCATCTACAAATCATTTTTAAAGCATATCTTTAAGGGAGGTAAGATTGTTGTTTTATCTTTTCAATTGCATTATATGTTTGATTATCATAGCTCAACTTAGGGATTAGACTTGAGAAGTTATGTCTTTAATTTATTTTTGATTAATTCACTAACAATTGATTAATTTCTCTTATATTAATGATCTACATAATGATACACCCGGTGGGACAAGATTGTGCACCCCACATCTTTTTCTTCCAATATCTCTTTTCTCTTTTATTCTATTAAGCAAAAAAAAAAGCTAGTAAAATGGCTCTATTTTTAAATTGGTTCCCTAGCTATCTCTAAAATTGGGTATGCATATTTGTATTGCTGTTAAAATAATTATCACCAAATTTTGTATCATTATTATCATTATTTTAGGAGATATTCTTAAATTAATAATTGTCTATTTAAAAAAAAGACACTGTTAAACAGGTTATATCTTGTAATTTATAAATGGTTTTATTTTTAATATTTTTTTACAGATGGTGCACATTTGTATTATCTGCATTCTTTCTAAATTTCATCAAAATTTGACTTATATGTTTTTAGATATCAACATTTTACTGTCATTTATTTATTTTATTTGGTTTTTATAACTTTTTTATGTTTGCAAATTTATTTGTTTTACTTTCTAACTTGTTGATTTTTTGGTGTTTGTTGTTTTAATGTTCTTATTTCTTTAGGTTATATTTTTCATAATGGCTAATGAAAAAAAACTAATTGGTTTGATGGAAAACCTTGGCCAAAGAGTGGTGTTTAGATTCAAACAAATCATTCTATTTCACATTTTAATTTGTGCAATAAAATGAATCCACACTTCAATTTGAGTTTTAAAAAAAACTTGTTCATTTTAAATTTCTTTACTTTTTTACAAGTTTTGCTTGTTGCTTGATTATCTTCTGAGACATTTTACGTGTATGCTCTCCCCTTTTTGGGTGACCTAGAAATGCAAAAGTGTCTTGTTATTTTATCCCAAATATTCATTAGTCCAAATGATATCTTTCATGTTTTTATTTTAGGCTTTGTAATTAGGATTTCACCACCTTCTTAGAAGCTTTGTAGGGTGCAATGATTGGGAATTGATACTCAAGTGTACATACCAACCCTATACATCTGATAGGGTATAAAAATGGAAGATAATTGTCATTATTGCCAAGCATTATTCACTTGGGAAAGTCTCGTGAAGGTAAGGGGAAACTCTACACCAATTCATCAAAAAACATCTTTGAAGAATATAATTTTGACAGTGCTACTACTTATAAGTCAAGGCTAGCACGATTGCGGCGGAGATAAGGCCCTTCTCGTGGATTGATCAATTTGGATTTATTCTTTGACATATTTTTGTGCCCGTGTACCACTTATTATGGGTTGTATATAGGGATCATCTAAATAACCCATTATAAAAAATTTAGATGTCTCACTATGGATCATACATTGATACAAGGGTACAAAGGTAATAGCCTACAAATTTTGCATTTATCATACAAACCTTGAGAGAGAAGGGGAGGCTTAAAAACCCTATTAATAATTTCAATAATTTATTTAATAAAATTTAAACTTTATAATCCTCTCTCAAGGCAAGTGTTTCAAAAGGTTCAGTGGATGTGATGCAAACTTGAGTTAGTTACTAAAGTGTATTGTAATGCTTGTGTGTTGTTGCTTGATTCTTGTGTTGAAACCTTGTTTAAAATTGAGACCACATCAAACAAACCTAGTCCAAATCTAAAACCATTTTTATACCCACACAATGAAGCATTACTGTGCCAAAATTTTGGGTCAAACAAAAGTGTCATGTCTAAACTTGGTCCAAATACCTATATTTCTTATCCAAACCATGAAATTGGGATGCCCAATTTAAACCAAAATTCTTGTGCAAATATTAAATTTACCACTTCAAACCAATTCAAGACCAATGTGCAAATTCTCATCTAAACCATGTCGTTATGCCATCTATTTGGTACTAAACCTAATCCTAGTCCCAATCCAAAGACCAATTTTAAAACTAATGTCCAATTTCTTATCAAAATTATGTTATTATGTAGTTCAATTTAGTCCAAACCTAAGTGCAAGTTCAAGTGTCAATTTTGATTTGCTCTTTAAGTTCAAATTGCAAACTCTAAGTTCCAAGTTTTGAATGATGTTCCTAATTTTAGTTTGATTTGTTCCAAGATCAATCCCTTTTAGGAATTAATATCTAAACCAAGTTTGGATCTTGATTTAAGATTTCAAAGCTAAGTTTCCAATTCTTGTGCCAATATTTACACATTCTAAGGTCCTCAAAATGGCTCACATTAATCAAGTTTCCTTTCTTTATTCACAAGGTCAACTTTTCAAGATCAAACCTTCCAAATCAAGACCAAAAATCTAAGTCATTATTTAAACCATGCTGATGTTCCATCCATTTGGTTTCCAAACCTAATTCTAGTTCTAATCCAAGGTCAAATTAAAATACTAATTCTAAAACTAAAGTACCAATTCCTATGCCAAAATGTGCCAAAGTTAGCATTGATAGAAATAGTCCATTTGAAATTTGCATTGACATACCCAATTTGAACATTTGATGTCTATTAAATTTAAATTCCTCTTGAAATTTTGTACCAAACTAGTTTTGTGCTAAGCCATTCAAAGCCAAAGCTAGTTTGTCTTAAACCACGTACCAAACCAATTTTGTACCATTTTGAGCCAATTATGTACCATGCCAGTCAAAGGCAAATCTAGTTCATATTAAACCATGTATCAAACCAACTATGTATCATGTTAGTTAATGGCAAAGCCATTTCATCTTGAACCATGTACCAAACCAATTTTATACCATTCATAACCAATTATGTACCATTACAATACAATTTTGTACCATTCTAATTCAAATCTAAATCAATTTCATGATAATTCAAACCATTTCTTGTCTTTACATTCAATATCCCAAACCTACTGGTTGGGAATGACAAAGTCATATCATCCATCCTTTCTTTCATTTGAATAATACTTGTGACAATTCACCCTTCTTCAGGCCTGTTCAATTATGTGTCAATTTGCCCTTCTTTGGGCCTATTCTAATTTATTCCACGACCACCCTTTTTTGGGCCACTTTTATTCCAATCCATTTCACCTTGCATGTATCCTTATTTATGGGAATTAGTCCAAGGTTCATTGAGTTAAGACATCTCATAATCCTCTAATTATTCTATTATCACCCATCTTATGTCAAAGTATGATAGATCAACTCACTCAGCTTAGTCAACAACTAGACTACTCTGACTCTACTTTGAAAATTCCAAAACCCAAGCTAGTCTTATAGTCGTAACACATCCAACTAACCATTATACATCAAGTGTACCTCCCAAATATCTCATCTTGTATAGATCATGAACAAGAATAATTTGATTGAAAACTATATGACAACAAGGATGAATAACTTATTATATTATTTAAAATGGGTGATAAACTTCCATATGGATTTATTATAGAGGACTTACATTATTTGAATAGAGATCCTAAATATGCACCATAATAAATTCAATAGTGTAGAGTTATTATCTCATTGCCCCTACAAGGGCCAGTATTTATCAGAAATATAAGTGTGTCCAAGTCTGATACCTATTCGATCAAAATATGTCATGATCCCCTTCCCTATCATGATTAGATATGTCCACTTCCCAAACAACATCAAGATAATAAAACCATTGATGACATTTTTGTCAAATCATCCATATTTGATCAAATCCAAACCATTGATGATCCGCTTGTATTTGATGAAAAGCCTCTATTTGACACAAGACCCATTTCTGATGAGCCCATATTTGAATAACCTATTATTAATGAGATAAAGTATTTTATTCATCCATTTCCCAATATTCCCATTTCCAAACATTTCTTCATTCCAAATGCTCTATTTCCAAGAAAGAGGTGAACAAGGTACTTGTGGATAATGCAACTCAACAACCCTTTTTGTAGCTACATTTACATCATAATCAAGTTCCATTTTAGAATCAATATCAAAGTTGGGTTTCATTTTAGAACCAATATCATATTTAACATCAGTAGAATAATCAACATCAGGTCCAAATCCTCTTGAGTCAGAATCAACATTAGAATCAAAAAATATTGATGCATGTTACAACATTGGCTCCATATTTACAACATATTAAATTGAAGGCATTTATGATTATTTAAAATTTTTGATGATGTTTCCTTCAAAATTGATGCAAGTTTTCCTAATATCCTCTATGAGAATTGTGTTGCCTTGTCCCCTTTTATTACCATTACACATGCCTTTACAATTAACTAGTCTGACATTTATATTAACATTCCAGCTCCCACAAATGTTGATTAATACCAATAGAATCACATATTATTAAATTAAATCCATGGTGAAATTTTAGTGGTTAAATTTTTGGGGAAGTAAGACACTATCGAAGAAAAAGAAAAATCTCCTACTGAAACCTTGTTTAAGGTGTTAGGGGACAATTAAAGTTTAAACTCAACATCTTCTTGTGAAACCTTGTTTGAGGCACTAGATGAAAAAAATTATAAGCCTTTAGTGAAACCTTACTTAAGGTGCTAAGGGATAATCAAAATTATTTATTAACATCCCTTAGATAAACCTTATTCAAGGCACTACTGGACTATTTAGATCAGAAAAATCAAGAAAAAAATGTTGGTGAAAACCTCTTTGAGGTTATACTAAATGAAAAAATAAATTATGCATTGCTTGATGAAGACATTATTGAAGTTAATATCAGCCCTGCCACAACCAATATCAAGTTGAATTCAGAATCAACAAAAATGTGTGTGACTAAAAATCTCAATTTTCATTTATCCACGAATCATTATACATTCCAGTCACAGCCTATTTTCCATTATTCAATCAAATCATTCATCCCATTCCTAACCTTATTCAGCCTTCCCAAAAACACTCTTTTTGAAAGAGGCTATGAAGACATCTTATTTAGAGGTTTGAAAAAAGCATAATCAACAATTGATGAAGATCACAACAACATCAGTGTAATTCACAACACCAACAAGATTCAGACAGATTAGTTATTTTGAGTAGGTATTGGTTAGAAAAAAAGGGTATACATTATACATAACATAATCCTTCATTGAGTTGAGATGTTAAAATAATAGTAATAAAAAAATTCAAAAAATCAAAAGAGAAAGAGATATAATTTGTTTAATGGTGAAAACCATGCCTATGGTGCCTTTGACAAGTACCATGATGAGAACCAAGTTTGGCATCATGTGTAAATAATTATTGTCTATAAGTACCTTGACACTCTAGAAAGTCCCTATTTACATTGTAGACCATTTCCATTCTCTTACCATTTCAAGCCATTTTATCCATTTAATCCTATGCAATCCAACCCATCTTATTGTGACCATTAGTCTTCTTGTCTTGACCTTGTTATGAAAGTGGAAGGTATATTGAGGCCTATTTGGTAAACATTTTGGCTTATTATTCCCATGATGCTTTAATGACTAGACACACTTGGATCTCACGTGACATGGTCCTTTGAGATTTGTAGTCCTTTCCCTCATTGTCATATATTATTATTCAATGTTTACCAAATCATATGTCATTTATTTTATCACATGTCATTCTTATTTTCCACCCTACTATTGATTCATAATTCTAACCCTATGGTTTGAACTACATTGACTTTAGGTCCATTTGGACTATGTAGGCAACACTTAGTTTTTGAGATCATCTCGGTCACCCCTTATCCCATGCTCTTTCCCTTTTGCAAGTTATTTTAGTCTATTGATCCATAGTTTTAACTCTATAAGCAGAACTACAGTGACTTGAGGTCTCATTCTGGGACTATGTAGGCAATGCTTGATTTATGTTGAGATTAGCTTAGTCACCCCTTTTCCGTACTCTCATAATTTCGTAAGTAACCATTATCTAATAGTCTCACAATTTCGAAAGCTTATTTTTTTCCAGGCTCTTGCCCTTTTTCAAGTTATTTTAAGCTAGTTATTTGTATTTCAAACCATATGGGTGGAACTACATTAACCTGAGATCCATTTAGACTATGTAGGTAGCGCTCAATTTCTAAGGTCAGCTTGGTCACCCCTTTCCCATGCTCTTGCCATTTTATGATGAATTTAAGTCACACTCTCACCATTTTACAAACATCATAAGTCAAACTCTTGTTATTTTATGAGTTAAAACATTTTGCATCTTGTAATCCTTCATTGAGTTGATATGCCAAAAACCCAAAAAATAATTTAAATATTCTATAATTCCTAAAAATCAAAATAGGCTTACAATCTCCATAAGAGATATAAAGCCAAAAAATTCAAAAATATTTGTATTGTTATCAATCCAATCTCAATCCTTAATCCAATTCTTTTAGGTCCTACTATATTGTTGTGATGTGTCCTTCCCAAATCTACCCTATTGGGGTAGATTCATTATTGGTTCTAATTATTTTAGATACCTAGTGATGTGTCCTTCCCTTGTATGTATCCTTGCTTGTGGGCACCATTCATTTATCATTATCATTAAGCCTTCACACATGGATTTGGACTTGGTTAAACAACAAGATGATTTATATTAATTTTATTTTTAAGTTTGTGTATGTGTGTTTGCTTATTTCCTTTTTTTATTGTTTCCTCGACTCAGTTCATTGTCCCAATAGGGTCATCATCATGGTGATTCCTATCACACAATTGTAAGTGAGTCAATCCATTGACATTTGTCAACATTATCATCATGGTTTTTTTTTAATCATTGGTGTGTTTTTTGTCTATTGTCTATTTGATTGGGGGTAATCTCTTATGCACATTATAGTCATGTCATCATGGGTGTTTTAGATCATGGTGGATATTATTTCATGCTACATAAAAAAATCTAGATTTGGGAGTCTACTCAGCAATGATACAACACAAAATCTCCTTGTTCACTAAATATCCTTCAACTAGACCATATGGTTAATTTATATGTGACTCATGATGCATTTAAGCATATACAAATAGTCACGATCATTTTATTAAAATTATTCCAATCCAATCACATCATTCTTCAATCATTATCTTGTTCTTATGATTATCATTTATCTTATCACTTTGACCATTCGTAGGTGCATAGCTTTTTGTGGCTTCTTGAAAAGTCATTATACCATTGTACCTATGTTTATGTCAATCTTCTCATTTTTAATCTATCTGACATGTTAAATCCTTGAGTTATGCTTACCAATCAATTAGTTAACCATTTCAATCATTTAACAATGAAACCCACATTTAACAATGAAACCCACCCTATTGGGGCAAACCATTTGGACCTATCAATTTTTACATCTGCTTTGTTGGTGCAATCTATTTCCATATATGTATCATCATCTTAAATACTCTATACCATCATTTCTCCCTATTGGGGCAAATTATTCTAAATCCAAGCCCGTAGCTTTTCACCTTATTTAGGGCTGGTTAAAGTGTGCTTCTTGTTTTGGGATGCATCCTTCTCACTTATCCCCACTTTGGGGCTAATTCTACTCTACTATTCTTAACCATTACGTTCTAAGTGTGCAAGTATTAACTCATTTGGATTAAGCTTATCCATGAGTTAAGTTTAACATTCTTATTCCTCTCTTTTTCGAGAGCCCATGCACATCTTACATTCCCTCTTGAGGGGGAATCATGGGTTACTAATTTTTTATTCATTCAGTATTTTAATAGATTTCTCATTCTTTGAAAAGTCATTACTTTAGTAGTGTCTCACAATGACTTCTCAAAGAGGGGCAAAATGTAGTCACTTAAAATAAGACACTTTGTGTTGATTTTAATTAGTTCTAATTATCCTTAGTTTTCTCAAATTCTAATTCATCATCACAATTCATGGTTTACTATCCACATCTTTATTAATTTAATTAATCTAAAATAATTAATTAATCCTTCCTTAATAAGAAATTTTATGGATTTTGAATATTCATAATTTCTATAATTCCAAAAATTAAATTATCCTCACCTAATGATATCATCTTCCACTTCATTTCTATTTCCAAATTTTAAATATGCCATAGGTTTCACTTGTCCCCCATCATTATAATTTTATAATATTATCTTCCTCATATTTCTAATTTAATAATCCAGCCCATAGTTCACTCAATCTCACATACTAATTTTATATTATATCTTCCTCCCAAATGAAGTTTATATTCATTTGTGAGTCCCACATGCTATCCACTCTAATTTTTAATTCAAGATTCCCATTTTGAATTAAAAATAATTTTTTTATTCTCATCCCTTGATTCTCATCTCAAGATGGATGGTTCACATTTTTAAAAGTCTACAAATTAGAAGTTCTTCCTCCAATTTAGCCAAGCTTCTTCATGTAAATAAACTCTGCTAAATTTTACAAGAATTTTCATCACTCTCTCATGACAAGCCACAACAAATTAAGGTGAATAAGGAGAGATTTTGCTCATAAAGAACTAGCATTGCCAAAGACTTCTAGATCATAATTCGAGCTCAACATCTACAAATCAATTTTTAAACATATCTTAAAGGGAGGTAATATTGTTGTTTTATCATTCCAGTTGAATTTCATGTTTTATTCTCATAGCTCAACCTAGGGATTAAATTTGAAAAGTTATGTCTTTAAATTATTTTTGATTTATTCAATAACAATTGACTAATCTCTCTTAGATTTCTGATCGATAGAAATAGGAAAAGGCATTCTAGAGTGTTTTGGATAGATGCTGATTGATGCCTTTCTAAGTGCTATCTATGTAGTTACACACTTTTGAAAATGAAGGTCATTTACCCAAAAATATGCCCACAAGAGAGTATTCTCGATATCCTTTGTGAACTAGTCTAGTCCATCCTCTGAGAGACACAAATCTACTACTTCTTTCAAAAATTTAGTGGAACATCCCCAATGAAAAAATTTGATTCTTGATTTTGATATGAAGATGAATATTATTGAAAATATTCACATGGTTCTTCCAATGCAACTATGCCCACCGAAACACCCTTGGAAATTCCATCCTTATTCATTATAATCACCAAATTAGACCATCATTTAGATAAAATAAGGGAGGAAAGTAAATTTATTTGAAATATTATAAGCTTATAATATTCGCTATAACTGTGAAAAGGGTTTTTTGCATTAGTGTAGTTCACAAAAACTAGGGTTTCATCCAAAGAGATTAACCCTTCTGTGCTCTAGGGAGAGGGGATGATTTCGACCACAACACTACCTATTCTTAATGATCCCAAAACCACCTATTTAAAACTTTGCTTGGATACATGAACTACCTGTAACATTTCATTTCCCTTTTCTCAAACCTTATGGAAAGAACTAGGGCATAAATCTAGCAACAAATCTTACACATGAACATCGAAAATAAGAGGGTTGTTAATCCACCAACTTCCCTCTGATCCCCTCTCTCCATCAAGGAAAACAAAGTTGAAGTTCTTATTTCTATCCTTCTTCCCTGTGTTGATCAAAATTGCTCCTAATATCGGCATGACCATTTCCATCACATCTACCATTATAAATTATATAATATTATATATATATTATAATTATAAATATATAATATTTCTATATTATTGTAATAAATTTTACACACACACATATATCCCTCATATATTATAATATATTACTATATAAATGAACGTGAGAGAGAGAGAGAGAGAGAGAGAGAGAGAGAGAGAGAGAGAGAGAGAGAGAGAGAGAGAGAGAGAGAGAGAGAGAGAGAGAGAGAGAGAGAGAGAGAGAGAGAGAGAGAGAGAGAGAGAGTCCAAAAAGGAACAAACACTGTCTATTTGAAAAAATTCAAAAAACTTAGTGGAACACAAATAAAATAAAAAGGCACTAATAATTGTAGTGTTTTTGTTGAAAGTAAACTTATATTAAAGACTGAGTTACATATCTTGAAATATAAAATAGCAAAACAAAATTTAGATATCCTCAATAGAGATGGAAACCACCATTATTGGACCATACTTGTACGCTTCCCTCTTCAATTATTAGGGATGCTAGAGAATCAACCAACTTGGAATCATCCTTCCCAACTGAGATACCTATCCTTTCATAAATGACATTCAACTTGCAGATTTGAGTGATGTTGTCGACTGCAATGGCCTTCAAAAGAACCCAAAACTGATCCATCCTGATGTCCACCACATTGCCAAAGTGCTCAACATCCTCATGGACTTCTAGTGAGTTGTTGGCACTAAAGACAACCATCTAAATTCCAATTAGTTGGGCCACCTTAAAGGTGTCCAACCTAGGGGTGGATTTCCTAGGATCCTCCAAGGCCTAGATAACTAAATCAACATAAGCAATAGATGCGCCACCACCCAACCTCATGGATAACTAAGAACATTGGAGATTGGTAGCCATCCAATTTTTAAAAAAATTCATCTTTCATGACATCAATAAGAGCCTTTTTCTAGAAACTAAGAGCTTCCTTGGCCGTGATTCTTGTTTTATTGTCCAACGAAAATCTAAAATTCAGAAAGTACCCCAACTCTAGGTTGTTAACCATCCCCAATAATTAATGTTGAACTTCATCCAAAAAATACTTAAGTAGCATGCTTGAATTCATTTCTTTGATGATATTAAGCATCTTGTCCTTGACCTTTCTTTGCTTGGTCCTCTTAGAGGGACCTAAACTAGCTAAAGGGATTTTCATGTCAACAATAACACTCTACTTCTAGATCTACTTTTCAGCCCACACAAAAATCAAAATGACTAAGTGAGGTGGGCAGTGGAATATGTGAAGGGATATCACACATGCATACTACCATAGAAATTGAATGCCATACCAAGTCATTATGTCCATGAGCCACCAAAAGTAAAGTCAAATTCCTTGAGCGATGATGTGGTAGGGGTCACTAGCTTCAATCATTAATATTATTAACTGGGCAATGATGGCAATCCAACTCAAGAAACTTCTTAGATTGAGTCCAAATTTGGCATGGGAATTATGTCCAAGTGATTGTCTTGTAAGTTAATACTAACACCCATATTTTCAAAGTGGTCCACAACCTATGTTCCCTCACGATGGGTGTGATAGAGATTGAAGTGCACAAAAATATCCCAAAGATTTATATAATCCTCCAAGATATTGGCGAAATTCCAATTAGTGATGTATCCTAAATTCATTGCTTCCACAATTAGCAGAGAGTCTCCTTCAATATCAAGACCAATACACCTCTATTGCGATGCTATGGAGATCCCTCTCCAAAGAGCCTTGGATTCAATGAATTTGTTGGTACCCAAAGCTTTGTTATATCCAAGGATAAAGTTATCATTGGAGTCTCTAAATATACCTCCATCACCAACCCAGCTTGGATTGACATATGTAGCTCCATCAAAGATTAAGCTTGATCAAATCATTGTGAAGAGGAAACCAAATAGTTGGAAGTTGCATCTTAAAATTTATGCTAACCCTATTATCTAAGAGAATATATATATATATATATATATATATATATATATATATATATAAAATAAAAATTATTTTTATATAATATATTATTATTATTATTATGTGTATATATAGTATATATGTATATTTAATAGATTATATACTATAATACTATATGTATACTAGTATACATATCTTAGATGAATTTATGTAAAATATGTTGAGTAATATCATTCTCAAAGGTCTATTCCACTTGTCACAAATCTAATATAAGTGCCTCAAGAATGATATTTCGTGTAGTCTTTTACATATATTTATCTAAGATAAGAATGCTAATTTCTATGTTATATATAGATTTTGACAATTATAAATATATAAAAAGGTAATACAACTACAAACCATGATAGGTGGCACCAATATTATCATGCATTTGCAAATATTCTAGCAGATACATTAACTGATACATTAACTAGAAGGTTTATTACCAATATTTTCTAGTAGATAAATCCTTCTCTTAATGTTGTGACAAAAATTATTAATACATGAAAACTTGTAGACAACATATTTATTCACCTTAGACCACTACAAATCTTTTCAACCAGGTGGGTTGGAGTTAGTTTAGTTTCTTCAAATGCCCACTACAAATCTTTTCAACTAGTTAGTTTAGTTTCTTCAAATGCCCACTACAAATCTTTTCAACTAGTTGGGTTGCAGTTAGTTTAGTTTCTTCCAATGCCATTTTAGTATTGGCCACATTTTCTAGTGATGCATTTTGGTTTCTCTTCTTTGCTATATTTAACCACACACATTCATTGTTTATTATTTCAAAATGAGATTGTTATGTAGCATAACCTACTCGATATTTGGAAAGGTGGAGCGACCCCTATCAAGTAGGTTATGAAAAAACATTCATAAAGTTTACATGGTGGAGATGATCACCAAGTTTCTAAGCAACTTATTATTTCGCTACCCCAGATAAATTAGGCAGTGAAAATTCTTAGTGTTGTAGAGGTGGGGTTTCATCATTTATGACTGCGATCTAGACATGGCAAGGGATGATCTACAACTTCCTAGTGTATTGAGCTACATTTCCAACAAGTTCCAACACCTTTGCTTCTAAATACTTCATCACAACTACCACGTACACAACATCCCCTGCACCTATCTATATGATATCTACCATATACATGGTATTGTACAATGACATCTGAGAGAAGATAATAAATTGTAATACAATAAATATATTTATTTTTAATTCCATCTTTAAATTTGATATTCATTTGTTCATCACTTAAATTATTTCCCTTTTTACTTAAAAAATTCACTTGAAACATTATAATATCTTTTTCATATAATAGATTTTAAAACCTCTTTTATTTTCCCAAAAAAAAAAAAAAAAATTTAAGATTGTCACACTTCAGTAGTTAGTTATCTTAATAGTGTAACAAATTTTTAAGTGAGGCCGAAAGCAACTGTCCCTATTATAATATCATCAACCATCGTGCAGGCCAAGTAGATTGTATGCCATAACTTTAACTTTGCTGCTACAAGGCTACGTTACTTTCAATGGTGGCCATATGCACCCAAAAAAATATCTTTAAACCTTTCTGTGCGTCTTATTGGCAAGCACCAAGTATCATCCTTATTATTGTAGGAAGTGGAAGTAATGATGGCATCTCTGGAAAGGTGGTGGTACATTATTCTATATTATCCTCCTCATTGATGTTTAATATAGTGTGCATTATTTTATATTATCCTATTTATTGATATGGATTTTATTTATTCAGTTTGGGTCACTACAATATAGACATCTAGTTGTCAGTAAAATAATTTTAAGTTTTGAACTTAAGTGAATTGGTTATACCAATAAAATATATAATTCTAACAAAATAAGTATAATGATTTTTAAAAATAAAATAAAATAAAAATTAGAAAATAATAATAAATTGGATAATGTGATTTAATTATATTAGCTTTTTATAATTATAAAATTATACTTATAATAAAATAATTTATTTTTTAATGTAATTTTTTATAATAATAATTTAATTAAAAAATTAAATTTAAATTAATAATTAAATTAAATAATTATATTTAATATCTTAAATTTTAAAAATAAGTGTGTTTTTTAATAAAAATGAAGAATTAAAAGCAGTGATTTGAAATATGGAGGTAATTATTATCAAGTGAGTTGTAATTTAATCATGAAGATAATGGTGTAAAAAGTATTATCTAGCTATCCAACAAAATACAAATCCTAAGAAATATTAAAAAGAAATGATATTGGATACCCTTAGAAAATATTGCGTACATTTAATTTGTGTAAAAACAAATTAGCAATTAAAAGAAATACAATTATTCCAAAAATTAATTAAATGAAAATAAATTATTCCTAAAACTTAAAATATTAATTTATAAAAACTCTGAACATATAAAATCATTAATAATTATACTTTCAAAATTTAATATCATAATATTAAATATAAATAATTTAACTCAAATAAATAAAGTTTAAAAAAACAATCAAATCATCATTCAAATTTTAAAAAAAATTAATGAAAAATTAAATAATTTAAAATATAAATAATAAATTGTAAAAAAAAGGTTCTTATCATGTTCTAAGTTTAAAGGAAGATATTCTTATGTGCAAAAGTACATTAACTCATTTTGAAAGAAATTTTGAATAACTGTTAAATCATTATGTGGATTTCACTACTGTTAAATCATTCCATCACATTAATGGAGTCTAAAAATTTTATGTACAAAAATATAAGTTAAAATATAGTTTTAACATACAGGGAATGCACTGAGTAAAGTTAAAAGTTTGGCCTCTTTTTTAATCAAACTCCTAAAAATAAGCGTGATTGTTCATTCCAATATTCTTTAGCCTCCTTCACCCTCATTGTTCTTTCCATTTCCAATCTTTCCTTCCAAACCTCCTTACACCTGTATTAAGAATCAAACACAAAATATACTAATCAATCACTTTTAACTAAGCTCTCTCCAAAACTTATTCTATTTGTTAAATGACAAACCTTTTCTTGAGAAGCAACCCTGATTGAACCAAATAAACAGAATTGGCATACACTCTTATCTGCAATAAGATAAAACATATAATTAAGCTTTGAATTTTTTACAAAAATACAGTTTGATTATAGGTGTGTCATGAGAATTACAGGCCTTTACTTTACCTGTCTGCAAATAGGACACATTGACTGTTGATTTGCAGCTTTTACTCCTGCTATTGTTGGTACACAGGCACTGGCACAGGCACAACTGTTGCAGAAAATATGTCCACATCCCAAAGCTATGGGCTCAAATGCTGTGTCCTGCAAAATAATTTCAGTATAAGCACACATTCATTCAAAATTAGAAAAGATCACCCAAAAAGGGTGTGAATTTAATGTGACATAAAATGCTAAAACAAAATTTAGAAGCTCTTAAACTTACAAGACAAATAGGACAAGTGAGATTAAAATCCAGATTAGTTGATCCTAACAATTTGCAAGTAATACTGGGCCCATTAACAGCAACAGTAAATTCAATGTTATATGTACAGGCACCCAATAATTCACTTGTGTATTTTTTGCCTTGGGAGATTTTGATCTGGAAGGCACAGAGCTCTATTAGCCATGGGGATTTCAATAGCTCTAGTTGTTTAGCATGCAATCTGGACTTGAAAGTTGGAGTGTGGGTTGAAACGTGAACCTACATCACTCAAATCAAATGCACAATGACATGAGTATCAGATCATATGAAAGATAATGAAACGAGTCACTTCAATTTCTTTTAATTCAAATTGATCAGCTAAACTTTTTATAACTAAAAAAAAACTCAGAGAAAAGCAACAGCAAATTTCCAAAAGATTATTTGTATGTAGGCATTCAACCTCCAGTTTGAACCAATTTGTGAAGCCATTTAACATAATTAAGAAATAAAGAGAGCAACTTCTGGATAAAACTGTGTCTGCTGTTTTGGAACTATTGTTTTGAATCACACTTACTGATCCATCATTAAGAAAAGGATCAGTGAGTATATCCGCGGATAAAAACCAACATACACAGTTTTATTCAGATGTTGCTTTCTCTATTTCTATTATTATGCCTAATATTGCCATTGAAACAAGTGTATTGTAATCTACTTCATAAAACATACTCAAGTTACAGACAGACACTTATTTGAAATGGGTTGGTTAGTAAATCACTTTCAATTTTAAGTTTCAAAACATGCAGGTTTACTGACTTCGTTGTATTTTGTCAACAACTTGTTGATGGCCATGGCATTTGTAGCTGCATATGTAATAAGATTATGGGCTTCTGAAATTCTTCTTTGCTCATAATCTGTAAACCGATATGTAGCCCTCCATAAACATCTCTGCAGATCTGAAGAAATTTGAGGGCGAAGCAAGCGCCTAGCCTGGAAAGTGAAACAGCAGATTACAGCAGATATTTGTCTGTTCAGTTCTTTCACAAAAATTCTTTCACTATCTGCAAAAACATTATTAACAACACATTTAATGTTGTTTCCCTCTTTTTTTTTTTTGGCCTCTGCAAAATGACTGATGATAGGGCTGAGAAGTCAGGCTAGAGATTTGAGGATAATTTCTGGATATAATTGCCTAATAGTTGAAGGAAAATATGAATAGAAAATAAACAAGAAAACAAGAACTATTAACTCAGAACTCAGAAAGCTACAGCAATCTTGAGAAACACAATTCTATTCATCTTCTAATTTCCCTTGATTACAATGTGCGCCCTTAGCGTCTTTTTATAGATTTAAAAACTAAACAATAACTGAAAATAGACTCATCTATTATTAGCTTCAACTACTTAACTAACTGCTTGTTCAAACAAACTCATATCTAACTGATTGTTAACTAACTCAATCCTAACTGTCAGTTTACTAACTGATGCTTAACAGCTTGCATGATAAAGGAGGGAGGTGGGAGAAATTATCTCCAATTAACTTGACTTTCTAACACTCCCCCTTAATTTCTACCACTTACAATTTTAGCATTTACAATGCCTAAATTTTGTCTCAAATAATCAAAGGTCTCTTTTGGTAATGCCTTTGTAAATATATCTGCTAGTTGATCTTCAGATCTACAAAAATCCAGATGGATTTCTCCATTGTTCACTAATTCTCTGATAAAGTGAAATCTTGTATTTATGTGCTTGCTCCTCTTGTGAAACACATGATTTTTTGATAAAGCGATTGCTGACTTGTTATCACAGAAGATTGGTGTTGACTCCTTCTGTGCCTGTAATAAATCTTTCAATATTCTTCTCATCCATGTTGCTTGACATGCTGCTGATGTGGCTGCAACATACTCTGCTTCAGCTGATGAAAGTGTAACTATAGGCTGCTTTTTGGATGCCCATGTGACCACACCTGTGCCTAATATAAAGGCATGTCCAGAAGTACTCTTCCTATCATCAACGCTACCTGCAAAATCACTATCTGTAAAACCAATCAAACTAAAATCGTTAGTTGTGGAATATAAAATTCCATAATTTGTAGTTCCTGCCACATATCTTAATATCCTTTTTCCAACTTGCCAATGTGAGTCTTTTGGTGACTCCATGAATCTTGAGATTAAGCTAACCCCATAACTGATATCTGGTCTAGTAGCTATAAGATACATCAAACTACCAACTAGCCTTTTGAATATTGTAGAATCAACATTGGATCCTTTGTCTTCTTTGCTAAGTTTAGTCCCTGTAGCAAGTGGTGTAGGTGCTGGTTTACAATTCAGCATCTTAAATCTTTTTAACACATCCTTTGTATATTTTGTTTGATAGATAAATATTCCTTTCTCTGATTGTTCAACTTCTATTCCCAAAAAATACTTCATTAATCCCAAATCTGTCATTTCAAATTCATTCTTCATTGCTGATTTAAAAGTGTCTACAGACAAATTTCCAGTAAAAATCAAATCATCAACATATAAACACACAATTAAAATTTGACCTTCTTTGCTGATTTTTGTGTACAAAGTAGGCTCACTATCGCTTCTGCTGAATCCTTTGCTTATCATATAAGAATTTATCCTGCTATACCATGCTCTTGGTGCTTGCTTAAGACCATAAAGAGCTTTCTTCAATTTGTAAACTTTTTCTTCATGTCCTTGAACTTCATAACCTGTGGGCTGTTTCACATATACTTCTTCATCTAGAAATCCATTCAAAAAAGCTGATTTTACATCCATTTGATATACATACCAATTATTCTGAGAAGCTATGGATAATACCATTCTTACAGTATCCAATCTAGCAACTGGTGCAAATGTTTCATTATAGTCCACTCCATGTTCTTGTGCAAAACCTTTTGCAACTAACCTTGCCTTGTGCTTTTCAACATTTCCATCTGCATCAAATTTAGTCTTATAAACCCATTTGACTCCAATACAATCCTTACCTTCAGGTAGAGTAGTTAGATCCCATGTTTGATTTCTTTCAATAGCATTCAACTCTTCATCCATTGCTTTTAGCCAATGTTCCTCATTCACTGCTTCTTCATAAGACATAGGGTCATGAGTGAAAAGAGCAAAATTTGAAACCAAATCTAATTTTTCTTCTTCTTGATTGTAAATCTCATTTAAACTTCTCATCTTCTTACCTTTAAATCTTGCTCGTAAAGTAGCAAGAGTTGGATCTGATTCATCACTTACTTGTGAATTTGGAGTAGGGTGACCTGCATGACTAGATGATTCACCTTGTTCAAACCTTCTTGGTGTTCTTACTGGAGTGCTTGTGCCTGTTTGTGTAGAGGATTGTCCACCTTGCAAATTTTGTTCTTCAAAAACTTCTTCATCCTGTGAAATTGGTGCCCCAACAATGATGGTGCTACCATCCCATGCTTCTGCTTCCTTAAATTCAACATCCCTGCTAATAATCACTTGCTTTGAAACTGGGTTATATAACTTATATGCCTTTGATTCTTCAGAATATCCAATAAAAATGCATTTCTCACCTCTGTCATCAAGTTTCTTTCTCAATTTAGATGGTATAAGAGAATATGCTACACAACCAAAAATTCTGAAATGATATACACTATATTTCTTACCATTCCATGCTTCTTGTAGAATTCGATCTCTGACACTCTTTGTTGGGCTTCTGTTCAGAATATACACTGCACAAGCTACTGCTTCTGCCCAATATTCATTTGACAAGTGTTTAGCTTTCAACATGCTTCTTGCCATTTCCATGATTGTTCTGTTCTTTCTTTCTGCTACACCATTCTGCTGTGGTGTGTACCTTATAGTCAACTGTCTTTTGATTCCATGATATCTGCAAAAATCTTGAAATTGATTAGACATATATTCACCACCTCTATCAGATCTGAGTACCTTGATATATCGGCCACTCTGCTTTTCAACCATTGCCTTGAATTCTTTAAACTTTCCAAATGCTTCAGATTTATTTTTGAGAAAGTAGATCCAAGTCTTTCTGCTAAAGTCATCAATGAATGTTAGAAAATAAGTACTACCTCCAAATGATGGAGTTTGCATTGGTCCACATAAATCACTATGGACTAACTCCAATATTACCTTAGCTCTATATGAGCCTCCTACTGGAAAACTCTCTCTATGCTGTTTTGCCAGAATACAACTGTCACATGAACTTCCTGGCTGTTCTATTGGTGGTAAACCCTTCACCATATTTTTCTTCTGTAACAAATTTAAAGCTCCAAAATGTAAGTGTCCGTACCTTAAGTGCCATAACCATGATTGATCTAGCTGTATGGATTTGTAGTGAGCTTCTTCTTCTCCTTGGATGCACTGAATATGAAGAGGGAACATGCGATTCTTGGTCATCTCCACTTTTCCTATCAACCTGTCACTTGGAACCTTGTCCAATATTGTGCAGACATTATCCATAAAAGATACTCTGTAACCTTTCTGCACTAACTGACCAACACTCAAAAGATTATGTTTTAATCTAGGTACAAAATAAACATCAGGTATAAATCTTCTTTCACCATTCTTGGCCAAAACATTTATGACACCTTTACCCATGACATCTACTGTGATATCATTTCCTAGTTTCACTTCTGATCTTACAGAATCATCAAGACTAGCAAAAAATTCTTTATTTCTTGTCATATGATTACTGCATCCACTGTCTAAAAACCAAATATCTTTAGCTTTTTCTTGAGTAACATTACAAGTAAGAAACATGCTTCCGGAATTAGAACTAGATTCATCTGTGTAATTAGCATTCTGATTGTACACATATCCTGGTTTATTTCTGCAGTCACTAGCATAATGACCATATTTCTTGCAATAATAACATTGAACATTAGATTTATCAAACCTTTGAGAACCTTGCTGTGAGTGGTTGTGACCACGTCCTCTGTTGTTGTAGTTTCCTCTACTACTGTAGTTTTTATTGTTCTCATCTTCCTCTGAATTGTTCTTTCCATATCTGCCTCTGCCTCTTCCTCTGAAGCTTGACCTGGCTCTTCCTCTTCCTCTGCCAACTGATACCTGTGACTTGAAAGCATTCTCAAGCGAAGAGTTATTCCTATTCATTCTGGATTCATGTGTTAACAAAGAACCCATTAATTCATCTACAGATAATTGTTCCAAATCTTTAGTTTCTTCAATAGCTACTACTATAGCATCGAACTTACTGGGTAAACATCTGAGTACTTTCTCTATAATCTTCTGATCTGTTATCGTTTCTCCATTAGATCTAATCTGATTCACTATATTCAAAACTTGACCCATAAACTGATCTATTGATTCTGATTCATTCATTTGCAAATTTTCAAAAGTTCTTCTTAGAGATTGCAATTTAGCAATTTTTACCTTCGTATTACCTCTATAAGTGGTCTCCAAGATTTTCCATGCCTCTCTGGATCGCGTTGCTGCTGCAACTCTGGAAAATATCGATTCATCCAATCCCTGTTGGATTATAAATAAGGCTTTTGCATCTTTCTTTCTGTTCTCTTTAAGGTGGTCCTTTTGAGCTTGATTTAATGCCAGATGGGCTGCCTCGTCTTGCGGTTCTACAAAACCACTTTCTACCAAATCCCATACATCTTGTGAGCAAAATAAAGTTCGCATCTTAATTGCCCAAAAATCATAATTCTTACCATCAAAAACGGGAATTTGAGGCTGTGAAATACTGTTATATGTTGCCATTTCTTAAACTTGAATGACTTTCTGGTCACTATTTCTGACACACAGTCACCGATGTCGGTTACACTGCCGAGGTCGGTCGATGATATTGCCGACGTCGGTTCTTTCTGCCGTCATCGGTCACTTGTTGGTCTGGGGTCGGCCGATGTCGGTCTATAACTGCCGATGTCGGTCTCTGCGCTGCCTGCTGGCAATACCTGCGCTTTTCCTTCACCCGACTGCTTCGCTCCCCTTGCTGGCTGCTTTTCTAAACAGGGTTTTCTCTTTCTAACCTGCGCTCTTCTGCCACAACCTGCGCTCTGATACCAATTTGAAAGAAAATATGAATAGAAAATAAACAAGAAAACAAGAATTATTAACTCAGAACTCAGAAAGCTACAGCAATCTTGAGAAACACAATTCTATTCATCTTCTAATTTCCCTTGATTACAATGTGCGCCCTTAGCGTCTTTTTATAGATTTAAAAACTAAACAATAACTGAAAATAGACTCATCTATTATTAGCTTCAACTACTTAACTAACTGCTTGTTCAAACAAACTCATATCTAACTGATTGTTAACTAACTCAATCCTAACTGTCAGTTTACTAACTGATGCTTAACAGCTTGCATGATAAAGGAGGGAGGTGGGAGAAATTATCTCCAATTAACTTGACTTTCTAACAATAGTTTGTAGTTCCCACTTTTGGAGAGTACTATTAGACCCGTTATATACTGATGGTCTAATAGTGTACTGAGAACTAATTATGCAGTCATATCCAGAAACTATCCTACAACTTTATTAAAAAAAAGAAAACTTAAAAACTGAAGAAGATTACCGATACAATGTTGAGGAGATTCAAAGTTGATGGTTGCGCTAGCCGCCTCTACATTTGGCGGTGGCTCTAAATCTTTTCCTCTGTGAGGACACTCTCTGAGAAGAGCCTTTAATCTCTTGTATTCAAGGTAGAAGTATTCTTTGGATAAACACCCTCTACTCATCTTGAGCGGGTGCTGAAAAAACTTAGCTTCAAACTTCATGGTGAGAGTGGGTGAGTATTCTTAAAATAGAATTACAGTGACCATGCTCCATAATGATATGCTGGATAATCTTGTTTTGTAACCTTAAAGTTGAGAGAAAAAGGAGGTTTGGAATATGTTTGCGTGTCCACGATTAAGGGTTTGCTTTCTGTATAGAAACAGACAAATGAAATTATGCCCCCTACTTCTATTTGTCTAATACCAAACCTAAATAGCTCAAATAGTTTATGCCCCACTTCTATTTGTCTGGTAACAAACCTGCATAGCTCAAATAACTGGTGTAGGGACGCTGTAGATTCATTCCAAACACTTCTGAAATAAATGATTGGCAAAACTATTATTTTAGGAAGTTCAGTATTGATTAATGCTATGGTCAAGCAGCTTCTGATCCAACACAGTATGATAGTCGAGTTTTCCATCATAATAATGATTATTGGGTGGTTTATTCATTACATTTTGGATTTTCATCATCATTTTATTGTTATGCTTGAAACGACCTTAGAGATAAAAAGTTTTCAATTTCATTAAAGAAAAGAGGAGGAGATGTATCCATTTGGCTTCAGTTGGCTGTTATTGCATTCATTATGATAGTCTAAAAATACCGAAACATTAAATGTAATTTTAGATACATTATAAAAAATTATAATTAATAAATATATATAATTTTAATATTTTTTTATTATATATTAAATTAATATTTAAAAAATTAAATTGAATAAATAATTATCATAAAAAATCATGATAAATAAAATTGATCATCAATTAGTTCAGACCCTGAATTAAACTAGGGTCAAATTATTGCAATAGATTGGATGTCAAAAATAACAAATAACTTTACAAAAAGAACATAATTTTAAAAAATTAATTATTTATAAAAGAAAATATATTATTTTTGAAATATATATTAATTTTTTTTAATTTAAATTTAATATATGTTTTAGTTATTACCTAAATAATTCATATAAATAATTATTATTTTAATAAAATTAAAAAATATAATTTAAAAAAAAATACCTTTTTAAATTTATTAAAAAAAACACCACCACAAAACAAAACATAAAAATTATTAAAATTGATCATTAGAGAGTCATAATATATAGTATATAGAACAATTGAATATATATATTATAAAACCCAAATCACCAATTTATATGGTTTAAACAATAATATTTAACAATTTTAAAAGTAAAAATATAATAATCTTCTTAAAAAAATTTAATGGCCAAATAATATTTTATTTTCAGATGTGATGTTTAGCTCAATATAGCTTATGAGAATTATATTGAAAACAACTTCAGTCAATATTTAATTAAATAGCAAGTATGAGTTTATCAAATGTTGCAATGGTTTAAAGTATTAACTTAATTTTTATTATTTTTATTTGATTAGGTAAATAAAATAGGTTTGACAAAGATCTTGTAACCTAAAGTTAAAAAATATCAAAATAAAATATAGAAAGTTTCAAGGGCTGAAAAAAACAGTACGATCGAAACTAAAACAATTAGTTGAAGACTAGTGTATAAGACAAAACAAAAAACACACAAATAAGAGAAATTACATAGGGAGGGTAGTTTAATCCGTGAGTGCCTTATTGGCATCCTTATCCTCCACCTTATCCATCGGTCTATTTCTGATGATCTTTGCCCAAGTCATGTTACTCAGGCTTTCCACAGTGTCCTTCGGTAGAATCATTTTTGACTTCTTTCGAGGCTCCTTTGAAATCTTCTTGAGGGGGTTCACATTGAGGGGTTTGAAGGAAGGTTTTGACTAAACCTTCACATTCTCATGATCCTATCTTTAGGGAGGGGTCTCTGTCTCACTATGCTGTGCAAGAGCCTATAACATTTTAGTGGCTTCCCTATTAATAGAATTTCACTCCTTAATCAGACTAGACAGACCAAATCCTACTTTATGAAGTTTACCATTAAAATCCTCCAGCTATCTCTTATTTTTCTTGATTGAATCAGACAAGGGGGCCTTTCTTTTTTTTAGAAAAATTTTCAACATCCCCTTCACAAAAAACAATAGGTTTCGATTTGTTTAATATAAGCTAGAGAGAAATATCCCCAATGCGGCTCTTGGAATTGGGTTTTGTAGGGGAAGGGTTGGGAGGGCATTAGGGGAGTTCATGGTTGGGTCTTCTTTGGGGGAGTCCTCCTCTGTAGAAGACCCTCCCTGCAGGGCTTCTTTCCTGCATAGCATCTCACTATGCTTCACAAGAAAGAAAATAAGCCCTTGATAGATGATGGCATTCACTTCATTAATTTGAAAAGTGAGGGTTGTGTTTTCTAAGGACTTTAGCCAGTAATAAGACAAACTATTTTTAAAACCTTCAAAATGGTTAAGAAGTAGAAAGTGGTATGAGAAGATAGGAGTTAATTTAGCTTCCAAATTAAGGTATTGTATGAATTAAAGGCACACCTTCGGTTAATATCTCCACAGGTCCATTCACAAAAAACCTTTTTTTATCAGTTTTTAATGTCTCATTTGTCTTAAAAATCTCTGCATCAGCGCTATTTTATTTGATTGGTCCTTAAATTCTTTAGAACCCTTGAATGACATCCCAGTTTCCTTTCTAATTAGCTCTTCAGTGACACTGATTCTAAGACCTCTTATCTTCATAATTCTTTTATTCCATGATGTAATGAAATCCTTAGCGAGGTCTACATCATGCCCTATGATTTACTACATGTATTTCATCAGACATCCCTTGTGAATATTTTGTTAGACCTTCTTATTAGATTGAACCTCTGAGCATGATGTCAGCTCGAGCCTGTCTCTAATTCCCCCAATTCTATGCTGGCCTGATCGAAGAATATTTGAATGGTGATAGGGGTCCACCTTTTCCTATTTAAGCTTATTTTACATGGTAATAAAGGGAATTAATGAGATATCTTTCACCTGAATCGAAGTAATGAACTCCCATGCAAAATTGAATCAACATGATTTTTGAAACATGGTGAGCCAAATGTGATTTTTACACATGTGACCAACACCATCGCACCCTAAGACATGATAGATTCATTTTGAATTGCCTTGGTGACGTATAGTGGAATGTGGCTACTTTCATGCTAGATAGATAAAAGGGGTAGACGAATTCCTCAATTGGCTAGTAAATTAGCCACCTTGTTTCCTTCTCAATAGGTATGATTAATGGGAGGGTTCCCTAAATCATTGATTAGAACCCTAACATCATCTATAAGAGCTTTAATAGTGTGAGAGGGGGTGGTCTTACCAGCTAAGGCATCTAGGATGTTTAAAGAATCACCTTCAATGATTAGCTTTCCGACTTTGAGATGAACAATAATTTGTATACCCCAGAGTGTCACTTTAGCTTCTACCATGTGGTTGGTTTAAATCCCCATGGGGTCAGCATATGTAGCAACCATCTTCTCATATGAGATTTTGATAACACCTCCATCACCTACATTATTTGGATTGCGTTTTGTATCACTCTTAAAGTTTATCTTTAACTAGTCCCTTGGCGGTGGCTTCCACTTGACTTATTTTCTCATGGAAATTTTAGTTGGAGAGGTGACATTCTACTCCAAATCCCATTCTTTAAAAAAAATATGTTCTTTCAAAAGATTGAGTTTTTTTTATGGAGGGGAATGCTCTCTAATTTTCAACAATGGCTTGGAAAATTCATGAGACCAAACTCTTATAAATTGTTAGCAGAGGTTTTTGGTTTCTTAGAAATTGCTAATTATGAGGATAACTATGGGAGAGGTAATAGGCTCTTAATTTTTAGAAACATAGATTCATAAAGACATATCACAAAATATAAGAAAAACCCAGTTGTTCAGACTAGAGTAATTCTCATCTAAAGTTCATCAAATAATAATGTAGATTCAACAATCATTACACAATCTAGGATAGCTAATTACTAAAAAAACCTTATATATATTGAAAATATTATCATAGGCAATACATAAAGTTTGTAGTGGTGCTAAAAAACACATTCAATTACAAAACCATAAAAACTTATAATTACTAAGTAGAGATCAACCTATTACTCTGTGTTTTTTAAAGATGCCTCTATTACATGGATCCAAGATCTAGTTCTTCAATTCATAACCTCTTCCAACTCTTTGTAGTTTACATTTATACATAATTCACTATCTCTATCTTAGATACATGGTTACAACAAACTTTGTTTGGAATCTTCAATAACTATAACACTGTTATAGGCTTCCCAAGTTAGAGAAACCTGAATCCACACAATCTATTCAAAAAGAATATGGTTAATGATTAATTATCATGTGTATGTTGAACTGGTAGACTGTTGACATGTCTTTATGCTATGATGGCACTCTATGTGCATACTTTCTTGCTAACACTTTCTTTAACTTAATTAGTTGTCTCATCCCGAGGCAACACAGGAGAAAAATAACCAAAAAGTAGTAAAATTCAAAATCACACAATCCTCAACAAAAGATCACAAGTTAACCTACCACCCTTTCAGGTTTTCAGTAAGCTAATGAGACCAATTGGCTGCCCTTTCAGGTTTTAAACCAACATGATCTATATGAAATAGAATAAGAGAGGAAACAAAATGTGCCAAAAATTCATAACCTATGGTGCACCTAAGACTGGTCAGGTGGTGGTAGAGAAGCAGTATAATATTATTCACCAAATATCCTACCTTCTTACTCTACTAAAGAATCACCAAGATTTGACTGGGAGAAATAAAAACATGATCATTGACCATATGAACAAGGGAGACATCTAGTGTAGTCAAGTCCTGCTTGTATGTTTACCATTCTAATAATATTTCTTGGATTACATAGACCAACGTACGTAGTGGAGCTTGAGCATACAACAAGTTCTAAAAATCACCATCATCAATGGTAGCATTATTAGCCTTCACTGATGTAACCTTTGCATCAATATCAACAAAAAGTAGGCTAAGTTGGTCTACATATCTCTATGCTTAAAATCCTACAAAGGCATTGTGCTGAACCTGATTCTACCACCCTTCAAGCTAATCTGTAACTGAATCACGTGCACTAATCAATGATTTTAATTCATCATCCATGGATTATGGAGTAGCTTATGGATTCAAAAATTTATTGGAAGCTATATGCATAGTTGCAAAATTGGGTTGAAGACTAGTCTAGATGTTTAGGAGTTGTTGGCACCAATCTAACATGTTACAAGTAATTTTTGTAGCTTGTTGTGTAATAACACCGCATTATGTTTGATATTCGATAATAAAATCACATAATTCTAGGGTCCTGGCTTTTATCAATGGGCCTTATTGAGTGTACTTGGTATGTACTTTACTATGCTACCAATCCTATATAAGTTGATTGAGAAGTAAGGGATAGGACTTGATAGGATCAAGAGTAAGCTACTGAATGAGTTTTAGGCAAGCAGTCTGTACAGCATAACATGCTTGCTATAAGGCTTGCCGTAACCCATTATTCTTTACTTCCAACTAGGAAACCTTCTGGTCTAAGGATTGAGCCTTCTGCCATAATGATTCTTGAAATGCAACTGCACCTTCAATTTATTTACTTAGCAAAAGTTGAGTAATGTCTAGTGAAATATTTGTTAGGACCAGTGTGCTAGCCATAGAAGTGGCTAAAATAGTGGCTAATACATGTTGAAGAGGAGTAATTTTCAACAAAAACATCATCTTTTGAGCCTGGGGTAAAGGCGTATACAACATGGCCATTGAAGACAAGCTTATAAAATGAGGTGGTGGCATTGTAACCAATTGTGTTGCACTTTATGTAGAAGTATCCAATGAAGTTTATGGTGAGACAACGTCTCCTAAGTTTGAAAATTGAGTCCCAACAGTAGCTAATGGTGGTGGAATTATAAATGGGGTCAAAGGTTAAGAATCCTTCAACATTGACTGAGCGACGGTAGTAGCAATGGTAGCTTTGGAAACCTTCTATGTAGCTGCTATATCTGTTGACTTCTTGCATTGAGATTCCTTCTCTTTGTCAACTCTGCACTACCATTCTTGATTATTTGTAGCTTGTGGATGACATTTTTCCTTGGCTATAACTTATTAGCATTGGTCGACAATAATGACATCTTGCTTTATGGTCTCCTCCTCCTGATCTTTTTGTATGGCTGTAGCTTTAGCCCGTGCCTGTGCTTCTTGCTTATTCTACATAGATTTAAATTTAACCCTTTTCTAGCCTTCTTTATGGCATCTTTGTGCAATAGATATATCAACTTTTTTTTGTGTGACTTGAGTTTCTTCCTTAGTCTAAGACTTAAGCACAAATTTCTTATTATTTATGAGTGGTCCATCAAATTATGATAGTGAAGAAGATCACTTAGCCATCTGAATCTGCATGTGAGAAATCAAGCCCTTCCTTAAATGATCAGTGGGAACATCCTATACAACAACCTATGGAAACATTATCTTTATCCATGCACTAGTTGGAGTCAAAGGTTGGGAGGTAGCTATGGTATATTCGAGGGCATCTACCTCAATGATGTCTGAGGCATCTATATCCTCCTTCACCATATGATACTTGAGCATGGACTAATTGCACTAAAGGGTAGACTTTGATGAACTTTCAGGTAGTACATCTAGAGGCTTTGGCAAAGGTGCACCTCCAAATGACACACCATATACATGATCCATCTGAGCCTATTGAGTCAATGCTTCTTCACCCAAGGGGTCCACCATAATGGATGGTGGATAAGGTGGAAGGGAAACCCATAACTCCTATGGAAACTTGTTTTAGATCTATACTATACACATAGCCTTCTAAAATAAAAAATCCTTTTCTTTTTCATCTTCATACAAATCACCTACAACATTAGGTGGTATACATATATTTCATCAGTCTATAGTACAAGTTAGTTGCACTAAGACACGATCTTGAGGACATGGGGATCATCATACCAAGAAACTTGGCTCCTTGTTCTGCATCATGGTGGATATGGTAAGCTATGTTGAGGTAGATGTTTACCCTTATGTTGTTGGGTCTCAGCTGGTGCAACAAACAAACTTGGAGTTGATGTTATAAGATGAACAACTTGAAAAGGAGTAACCCATTATGTGGTATTAGCTTTTTACAACACCACCTCCCTTCGAAAAATAATCATGCTCATGAATAACCCCAATGTAGTGGTTATCATTGGTGGTAGCTCATATATCTAAATTGATGTGCGCTTTGGAAGTCATTATACCAAGCATGTTGGCCCAAAAATTTCATGACATCAGATGGGATCTAAGGATGCATAGCCACCATATGGATGAGCTCTTTCTCCCAATTGTTAAATAGTGGGGCTTGATCTTGATATCAAATTTTGGAGGCAAAAACCAAATTGGTAAATCACTCATTGGGACAATACTCAATGTCTGGGTAGACTTGTGCCACAAGTGCTTTCCATTGTGTAAACACTAGAAGAAATACCAAAAAATGGTATTAAAAGGTTTGCTTCACCATACCCAAGACTTTTTTAATGTTTTGATCTGATTCTACCAGAAGGAATTCAAGTCAATTGAACTCTTCCACACTATGGATCATTTAGTGTGCAATATCCACCACACCCTTGGTAGCCTTAGTCATGGCCTTGGTAGTCTACCAGAACCATTAAGAGATGCATTCTATTAACAAACACACTAGTTCATCTAGGAAAGATGTCAGTGGAATACCATGGTTTCCTCTGATCAAAGTGGTGCTTTAGTCTTATAATCCATCAAGGATTTGTCTTAGGAAAGCATTCCAATTATGTAAGCCATTGCTTCATGGGATATATACACTGTTGTATCATGCAATAAATAAATACAATTTTGGTTGTATTGAGCCCCCAACAACTGCATTATATCAGGGCAATCCCCAAAAGTGGGTAACTACATTAGTCACTTTGTGTTTGATCTAGACAAATGCGGTACCAATACATCCTACATAAATATTCTATTTCTTGCATGTTGCATCATGGTATTACCGATAGGGTCAGAAAACTTTGTCTGTTGGAGTGAGACCCCTATCCCCAAATCTTCTTTCAAAGCAACAAATCTACTCTTTAAATCTTTCTCAAGTTGTATGACACTAGTAGTAATGACCATGATTACTTACTATGAATAAAATTGGAGATCACAAAACTAAGAAAATAAACTCAAAATAACAATTTTAAAACTCAATTTTAGCAAAAGCAAGTGGTCTAGAATGTGATGAAGTAGATTATTTATACACTTTCATTCACTTGTCCCTTCGATCTACCACAATTAATATTGGGATCCTAAAATCCCTCTCTTGTGCAAGTTAGTTTCAATTTTGAATTGGTTTTGCACCCCATTATTTTATGTGCTATGAAAAATTTAGCACAACAAATGTGTCATTTAATGTGGTCGATGTGGCACTAGTCTGGCTACTAGAGAATGTCTAATGGGGCATGCCACTATCTTTTCATTGTCTATACCTACTAAATACTTGAGCCTTATCCTAATATGACCACTTCCTTGCATGTTTTGGTCATAACTCCTTTTGAGTAGATGTTATTCTTGATCATGACCTAAGATCTGATCAGGTAGTTTTTCTAGACTTAATAGGTGACCAACACCTATCTTTCCTTGAGAATGCCATGTGGAATTTGGTCCACCTATGTTTACTATATAGCTAGCATGTGATAGTCCAGCTATACCATGCATATCTTGTATCTTTACATATTGTGGTTGATCCTGTGCTCTACTAACAACAACTTACTAGAACACACAACACACAAACCAAACTTCAAAGAATTTGCATGAATGAAATTTTCCTAAACTAAGAGGTTGTGAAAAACTACAATTTCTTTCTGTGATTTTGATCCTAATGGTGATAGACTTTGAGTCTACATTTTTAACCTTTCCTCATAAAACATTACCTTCTGAGTCTCACAAGATTACAGTCCTATTCTACAAAATCTCATGAAGAATATATGGACCTTTTCATCAAATGGTGAGTTTGCCTAGAAATGCACAAAACCTATTGTCATATAGCAAAACCAATTACTCATAATGAAATTCTTTCATGTGGATATTCTTGTCATTCCATTCCTTATAACTTCTTTTGTTAATTTATTGTACCCATACAACTCTGTGCCTATCTTCATCCATGTGATTGAGGTCCAACAACCCATTTGCAAGTGATTTTGCATCACCAAGATGCATTACATTAATAATTTTTAAGCTGGGAATGACATATTCCATTGGAATGATAGCTTCCATCCTATAGACCAATTGGAATGGAGTAAATTTGATGCATGCTTAAAATGAGTACGATAATCCTAGAGTATTGCAAGAAGTCAATCCTCCCAATCATCTTTTTTGACATCACAAACCTTTGTCAGTAGCTTACCAATCACTTTGTTCACAACCTCTACTTGGTCATTTGCTTACAGATGATACATAGTGATTTTATGATGAGAAATCATAAATTATTCTATTAGGATGTTGATGGTCTTGTTTAAAAAGTGCGTACCCCGATCACTTACCAATCTCAATGGGCATCCAAAATGAGTAATGGTGTTATTGTATAAAAACTTAGTAGTATATTTAGCTCCATAGCTCAATCTAGTATCAGCCTCTACCCATTTGGTAAAATAATCCATCATAATGATTATGTATTTAACATTATTATGTTTACTTACTAGATTAATGGAGCCAACAAAATCACTTACCCATTGCTTGAATGGTTGTTGCACTAACATGGGATGAAAATACATCTCATCCCTCTGAGTGGGTTTGAACATGCATTGGCAAACATCACACTATTATGAAACCCTCTATGCATCCTAAAAAATGTGTGGCCACCAAATACTACTTTGTAATATTTTCCTTACCATAGTTTCTCCCACAAAATGTCCACCCTTAACGCCCTAATGTGTCTCTTTTAAGAATTACGATCATTTTTGCTCTAGTGCTACTCATTGTAAGACCTCATCTTTCCCCATATGATAGAGAAATCCATTTATAATTCTAAAGGGAAGCACCTTGGTCAAGAACTACTTCTTGTCTCTTTCAGTGTAGTATGTAGGTAATGTCCCTTACTCCAAAAACTATTTGATTTCTACCAGTTATTCCAGAATCATATAAACTTTGAACAAATGAGCACCAAGAGACTCATCGAGGATATCCTTTGGATCCTCACCATTATGCAATCATCTAAGATGGTCAGGGCCAACTTTATCCTACCCTAGCTTAACATTAATACAAAAGTGGAATTCTTAGAAAAATATCAACCAACAGGATATTCATTTGCCCAACATTAGCTTATTTACTAGTTATCACAAAGCTTGATGATATGTAAATAGTTCAAATGGGGTAGTTAGGAAGTAATGTCTAATTTTTTTTAGGGAAAATATAATAACTAGAGCTTCCCTCTCAGTTGTGGTATAATACTTTTTGGTTGTAGATAGTTTTTAGTTTGTAAAATGGATTGAACGGTCTAATCCTCCTTCACTAGGTTGCATAAGCACTGTAACAATTATGGTACCTAACGCATCAACATTCACATGGAAAGGTTTACCCCAGTAAATAAAAATAAGGATTTACATAGTAACCAACCTATATTTTAGATCCACAAAAATTTCTTGGCACTTTTCTATCCATACAAAGGGAACACCTTTGCAAAGTAATTTCTCTAGTGGTGCTCAGATACTTGCATACCCCTTTATGAATTTTTATTAATAACTTGTGTGTCCTAAAAAGGATCATAATTATATGGAGGAATTTGGTAGTGGCATACTTATTATCACTACAATCTTCACTTGATCCACCAAAATTCCCTTGTTGTAGAGTACATGGCCAAATAAAACACTAAACCGTGTAAAAAATAAACATTTTTTTAAGTTAAGTGCAATTTGAGCTCTCTAAATCTTTCCAAAATTAGTCTTAATTTTGATAAGTGTTCTTGAAATAATTAGAACACTTCCCAATCAATCAAATATACCTCTATAAAATCATGGATGAAGCCTTGAATGTAGTTGCTATGGCATTGGAGAAAACCATAGGTGAATTCTTTAGACTAAATGACATTACCTTATATGTGAATAACCCCTATTCTATAGAAAATGTCATCTTATTTATATCCTTATATGCAATGGGTATTTGATGATACCCACTAAATCTATTAGTGAAGGAATCCACCTCATGTCTAGCTACAACTTCCAATACTTCATCAGTAGATGGTATTGGAAAGGGATCATTAACACAAGCATAATTTAGAATACGATAATCTCTACATATATGAATCGTACCTATTTTCTTCAGCTGCACTACCATAAGACTCAACCAGTCCACTTTTTCCACAAGAAATATTATTCCTATGTCTTACATATAGTCCAATTTAGCTTTGACTTTCATCTTCATATTAGGGGTGAGATGATAAGGCCTCTTCTTGATGGGTCATGCACCTTCCTTGAGTTTTATATACATTTCCCCTAAAGAAGGGTTCACCCCTTTGAATTTTTCAAAGTAGAAGGAGACACATATATGTAATATTTGAGAAGCTATAATACTTTTAAAATGCCCTATTGCTCTCAATAGTCACCAACATGTGCCAATTTTGGTGTTTCTTTAGAGTTGATGTTTAAATTTTTTTCCTTTAGAGGTTCCTAGTACACTTTACACTCTTCTTCCAAAATGAACTATGTAATGGCCCACTCACCCTCTTGCTATGGAAATTATATTTATCATAGTCGGTCTTCTTTAGCTTCTTCATCCATAGGTTCAGGTAATATTTCATAATTTGGTTCAGGATCAAAAAACTTAGTGATTTCTAAATAATATTCACTAACTGAATCAGAGTCATGAACAAATTCATCTTGAATATGATGGTAAGGCTAGATTTCCATCTTTTCTATATGTCTATGCTTGGTATCCATAGACACATCTTCAATAAGGTCCCATGCATCTTGTTGATTGCACTTGGCTTCCATGGTGACAACATCGATAAGTTCACAAGACTCCATCTCCTCTAGTTGTGAATCATAGTCATTGCATAAATATTCCACTCATCCGTGGCATAGAAATGTTTTCATCTTTTATAATGCAATATAGTCTAGTAGATTCTCAATTTCAAATATAAAAGTTTGAATAAAGTCATTATACAAATGATTCTAGTGTTGCATCTCTTTGCATCATTCTTGGTGAATGTACCAAGTGGTAAGAAAAATCTAATATTTAAATAAAGTAATGTGGCCAATACTTCAAATTGATTTCTTTGGCCATCCATACTTCAACACACTACTAAATATGGTTTGGAGGAGCTTCCCCTTCCTAAAATATGGGCCATTATTTTTTTGCTTCCACATGAAATTGAAACCATGTGATGAGTAATTCACACACTTCTACCAATGTCTTACTACTACTGTGATGTGTTTCCCACCAGTTAACTGCAACTCCTTTAAATGCATAATTGAGGGCACTTAATATTTGGCTTTCCTTTGGTATATGTATTTAGAAATGTACTATAAAGTTAGTAATATCTTTAGTGGCAAAGTACTAAGGGATTTTTTGATTAGTCACATAAACCATGCACAATGGTTTAAGCTCATGATTATTTCTATCCCAATTTAGCATGCAAATATCAGAATCACCATTGACAAAAGAGACTCAGTCCCATGAAAGTATAACTTTGGGAGTAGGCTTAGTGTAGTTAAAATATGTAGAACCAACTTGATATAATATCCCTACATTAGAGTATGTAGGTGAGTGTATAGACATAGATCACATTTCATCTTCTTCATCTGTATAAATACTCAAAGGTTTTAAAGAACACTTAACCCATAATTTGGTAGATATTAGATCTATTGAAGGAAAGTTTTAATTTTTTATTAGCATGTTACGTTTTATATTAGGTACACTTTGAATTACAATTTGCATTCAGTTATTTTCTCTCACTACATAGGGAGAATTATGTTCCTTAAGAATTATGTATGACTTGGAAGCTTTGTTAAGAGGGATGATAATTATATGATCATCCTAGTGTGATTCTATTTAATTCATTATTGTGTTGATGGTCATCTGACCATCATAGGCCCATTTTTCCCCTCACAAAGTTGGGTAGTGAGTTTCATCTATCTTCATATCTATTACTTCAAAATCACCATGTAGAGTTAACTCTACAATTTTAGTCTCCACATCTTCCAAATGTCCCATGGACTCTACGCTACCATAGTTTGCCAAACTATGGGTTATAGAGCTCTAACTCAAAGCAGGTCTACCAATCACCTCCTAGGTAGATCGTGGGATCATATTCACTATGCTCCAAAAATCAAACATAATGTTTGGTATCTTATACTCTGCTAACTCTATATCTACCCTAGTGTTGACATCTCATGGCTACTTTGTCTTGACAAATCAAACCATCTTCTTAGACTTTTCCTTTCCCTTCTACACAAATTTGATCATAATGTATAAGAGGTTGGTGATATTCTTTGATATATCTTCATTTTGAAGAGTATTGAGCAATTTGATCAAGTCTATCAATGCTATTATAACCCCCTCTTGTTTCATGATTCGCATAATCTACCCATACATCTGAGCATTAAGTGTAGATTCATCTTCTACAGATGTACCTTACTCTTAAATACTCTACAAAATTTTCACAACTTCTTTCATGAGTCCCTTCTCTTTTACCAGTTTCGAATAGGTGTCTACTTTAGCTTTGCATATGCTAAAATCTATTGGCATCTTTAAAAGAGGTAGTCCTTGCTATGAATACTACATTCTTATAATTTCTTGCATAATTACATTATGGTTGGGCTTAGAACCAACTTGGTTAACATTTTACACTGTTCAATATCTAAACTGTGCTTATAAAATAGGGTAGTCTTGAATATCATGTTGTTGAAATACTTGATAGTAAGCACAATAGGCTTACCATTACGGATTTTTAAGGTAGTTTCATTACACATGATAGAGTTGCCTACATGAATAACATCTAATAAGGTCTCTGGGATCATTATCACATCCTCACTATGCGCCTCTATGGTATCCACCTCTGAATCTACCTCTATTCCCTTGGTATCCCCAATCATCTACCTGATGTGGCCCAAATTTTGTTGTAGTATATGACATATTACACCCATACTGATATTATTGAGTGTTGTAACCACCATATTGGGGTTGATTTACATGTGGCACCCAACCAAACTATTGTGCCTAGGAAAATGTAGGATTTCAAGTAGATTGGTAAGCATATTATAGTGGTTGTGAAACTTGAACTCCACCAGCTAATCTTTATGGTTAAAATGGATGTGAATTCTGAGCCCATACTAACTTAGTCTATGCTACACTGGTGGGTGGTTTTTCCACTCTCATAATAGCTTGTGACATTGCTGGCACTTGTTACATGGCTACAATGAAGACATTCTTAGTAATGTCTTCCTTCAACTCTTGGAGAGCCTTGTAATCCTTATCCTTATAATCAATAGATTTACATAATTTATAGTACATACTTTATGGATTTATAACATACCATTATAACAAGTGACATTACATTGCTGAGTGTCCAACTATGTGGTATATGTCAAAGAATTATGTGCATACTTTCATGCATTCATTTTTGTGGTGGCATTATGTGCATATTCTATAAAATAGCTTAGAGTGTGTTTTTTAACTATGTTTTGCTCTCTATCTAGGTACCATAATATTTTATTTTCTCCACTCTTACTATGGCTATTCTAGCTTCTACTTTATTAGTATATTTGGTTTTTACTATCACAAGCTGGAGCTTAGGTCATAGTCCTTCGAAGAACCAAGTGGCCTTATCTTTGTCTTCCAAGGCAAATTCAACATTGTTGACCACATCAAAAAATGTATGGTCATAATCATGAATGGTTTTGATTTGACCTTGGTGTATTTCCTTTATATCTTATATAGTTTGTCTTATGATTTTCTTAACCTTAAACTCTAAACTCAACCATGTCTACACATTATCTAGGTTTGTTGTTCCTAAGTGCTTATGGAATATGAACTCCAATGCCCTTTTAGACAAGGCACCAATGAGCTCATATTTCTTAGTGTTTTCATATACAATTCCTTTCACCTACCATTTAATGTCACATGTTAGAAAGTATTTATATGAATCCATAGTGCCATTACAGGGCACCAGTGTTATAAAGGCACCCAACTATATACCCATGTTGTGTCTAGGCTCATTTATAAAGGAATAATTATCTATGTTCATCTAAATGGTGGTAATGATATTGTAACTTGTGTAATTGATACCAGAGGACCTCTTGGTGCTAGAATTAATGTTTTCATTTAGGGAGGAGTGATCACTGGTAGTTTCTGTGGTGATGGTCTTGCAAACCTAGTTGGACTATCTCCAATTACTAGCATATTTGTTGGCAATGGTAAAGTTATGATATTACTAGTAGGATTCAATTATGTAGGTTTTTGAGTCAAATTCCTTGACCTATGTTTCATGATTAGTGTTTCACATGTACCCATATCTCATGAGAATGAATGGTCCACTTAACACTCATTTCATTTAGGTGATGCTCACAAGGGTGAAGCATTAGGCCTTCCCAGGAGGTCACCCATCCCATTACTACTCCAACTCAAGCATGTTTAACCATGGATTTACTTCTAAAGTTAATCCCACTTAGCTTGCTACCCTATTTGTGAAACCCTCAACAAGTGTTTTGCCTTATGAAACATTCATTATAGATATCCTCAAGCTCATCAATTGATAATTAGGGGGTATTTTCCATAGCAAGTCAAATTATGATATTGCTATCAAAATTTAACTATGTAGTTTTTTGAGTCAAATTCCTTGACTGATGTTTAATGAATAGTGGTTCACAAGAACCCATCTCTTATGAGAATGAATGGTCCACTTAGCACTCATTACATCTAGGTGATGCTCATAGGGGTGAAACATTGGGCCTTCTAGGAGGTCACCCATCTCAATACTACTCCAACTCAAGTACATTTAACCATGGAGTTCCTTTCAAAGTTAAGCCCACTTAGCTTACTACCCCATTTACAAAACCTTCATAATTTAACTTGATATGGAAAATACCTCATACTTATCAATTGATGAGCTTAATGGGCTCTATAATGAATGATTCATAAGGCACAACACTTGCTGAAGGTTTTACAAGTGGGGTAGCAAGCTAAGTGGGCTTAACTTTAGAGGGAGCTCCATGGTTAAGCACGTTTGAGTTGGAGTAGTAATGGGATGGGTGACCTCCTAAGAAGGCCCAATGCTTCACCTTTGTGAGCATTACCTAGATGTAATGAGTACTAAATGGACCATTAATTATCATGAGAGATGAGTTCATGTGAACCATTACTCATGAAACATGGGTCAAGGAATTTGACTTGAAAAACTACATAGTTGAATCCTGATAATAATATCATAATTTGACTCACTATGGAAATACCTCCTAGTTATCAATGGTAAAATTTGAAAAAATAATAAATATTCCTATGATCATAGAGGTGATTCAGGTCACTCAGGTGATGAAAATGCCTCTAACTTGTCTTTAGTCTCCTAATTGTGTCTATTTGCATTCTATGTTCCTCAGTGAAAATTTTGATCTGCTCCACCCAATCAATAGCCTGTTCAATAAATAAGGGGTTAGTCAATGTAGCTGATACCTATCTTAAATAATTATTTTGTGATTCAATGAATCCTTACATGGTCCTTTTGAAATCAAAATCTAGTAACTCTCTGATACATCTTCATTCTTCGATCTGCTACTCTCTTTGACTTACAAATCTCTATGATTGAATATAAGTAAGAGTTCTTTTATAAAATATGGTCTCAAGGGATGTGTGTCAAGGGGTTTAAATTTATAATTTTTTGATTCTCCTCATGCAAAAAGTCAAGCCATTAATGTGCCTATGGTTGACTATGACTCCAAAATTAGGTAACTCTCCTATGAAAGTGAAGATGTCTCCTTGAGTGACTGTGATCCTCTACTAGATATAAAACTACCTATCTCTATGATTTTTCCTTTCTCATCATATTTTGGTTGATTTTTTACTTTCTCTTTAGTCTCACTAACCTTAGGCTCTTCTTCTCTCTCATAAACTCTTTCCTCTTTTACTCTTTCATCAACTCATTCTTCCTCCTTTTGGTCTCCTAAAACTATTCAGTCTTTACCCCTACTTCTACCTTTACTTATGATCGTAGTCACAAATGTATTCCTTGATATATTCCACCTATTTTGTTATCATAGTTCTCACTTTGTATCCATAATATTTTTATAGTCCCTTTTATCTGATCTCCTCATCAAGTTTCTACTAGCCATCTTTCCATATCAATTCTGCACCATCTCACATCCTCCCTACACACATCCCCATAACACCCTAAAATACCATTCCATCATGAATGGGTAGGGAAATATAAATATTTTAATGACCAACATCTTGATGAGAATTAGTATTCACTTCAAAAACTTTCCTCTACTCCCCCACATGAATAGGTCTTATATAGTGTCGAAAGCAATATAACTATAAACTATGAATTTTATTATATATCCATCTATAGTGGTTTGTATCTAGTGATAGGGTATAAATAACCTCAATGCTTTATAATTGTTCAAGTATATTATTATTCCACTAAATTTTAGATGTAGATCTAGCCTAAAAATAAAAATGCTCTAACCTCACCAACCACACAGTGAGCAGAATAAAAAATTCACACCAGAATATTTCATGTACATCACCATACAGATGATTCTCTATGAGTTAATTTTATATACACCCTACCCTTATTGCCTCTTTCTATGTGAACTCAAAGACATTCTAATCCCACCATTATTATAAATCCCTTTGGCTTGGTAATCATCAAAGTATATCCTCTCTCTCTAACAATCCATAATGTTTCATGCTCACCAAACCATTGTTAGCATAGGTTCCTAGTTTCTTAGAACTTGATAATTGCAAAGATAACTATGGGAGAAGTAACTGGCCCTTAGTTTGTAGAAATATAGATTCATAAAGACATATGGTAGAAATACAATTAAAAAACTAGATGTTCAAGCTAGTGCAATTCTCATATGAAGTTCATCAAATAGTAATGTAGATTAAATAATCATTACACAATATAGGATAGCCAATTACTCAAAAAAACCTTATATATATTGAAAATATTATCATAGGCAATACACAAAGTCTGTGGTGGTGTTACATAACACATTTAATTACAAAACATAAAAACTTATAATTACTAGGCAAAGATCAATCTTTTGCTTTGCACTTTTTCAAGATGCCTCTATTACATGGATCTAGGATCTAGTTCTTCAATGTCTAACCTCTTCCAAATCTTCACATTTTACATTTATACATAATTCACTATCTCTATCTTAGACACATGGTTAAAACAAACTATGTTTTCAATCTTTAACAACTATAACACCATTATAGGATTCCCAAGTTAGAGAAACCCAAATCCACATAATTTGTTCAAAAGGAAAATGATTGATGATTAATTATCTTGTGTATGTTGACTTGGTTTACTAATAACATATCCTTATGTTGTGATGGCACCCTATGTGCACACTTTCTCGCTAACATAAATTCACTTCATTTTGAACATAAAAATGGTATCATTTTTATTAATTTCTTTAATTAAATTAAAAAAATAATATTTATATTAAAACTAATCATGAACCTATCTTTGATCATAAATCTATTTTTATAATTAAAAAAAAAAATGTATATTAAAGATAACCACACAATTAGCAATACAAAATTCACAAAGACTATGTTTAATCACTTATACACCCCAAAAGTGCATTTCACATTATATTTACTAATCAATACAATACCTTCACCTCCAAGCTATTTAAGTGTATAAATAAACACTCCCTCCCCATCACTTTCAATCATAATCAATTAAAAATTTATTTGTGTAAATTTTTTAAATATAATATTAAGTTGGGCCTAAAACAATAAGAACAAGAAAAAGAAAGTGAAGTATATAAAAACTTAGTTATAAAAAATGACTAGTTATCAACAAGCATAAAGAAAAATTTGTTGATTTCTAAAAACATAATCCAAAACAAGTAGATATAAACAAATGAAATTTTTATTTCAAGAAATTGTATATTGTTTGACAATCAATGCAAAGCATAATTATAACAACATAACACTCTCCTAAGATGAAATCACCCTTTTGAACACTATACCAAGAGAAAGATTCCTTAAGTAATGGATATAAAGTTCCATCATACCTATCTAAAAAAATGGTGGAAATTTAAATCTTTATAAATATATAATTATTATGAATTACTCTTATTCATGATGTGGGAGTATCTAAGGCATACAAATGATCTTGCATCAACCAAAAATAGTTGTTGTGTGTGTTCATGTGGTCTTGTTAGTGTGTTGTCATTTTTTCATGGTGAACATGATCCAATGGGAAGCACCCATACTCCTAAAATTTTGTAGCATCAAAATGATCAAATTCAAGAAGTTACATGGTTCCAATCAAGTTGGTTGAGTTTGTCAACCTTTGATACAATCCAGGAAGTGGCTACGTGCATTGAAAGGCTAAAATGGATAAGTTACAGGGAAAAAGAAAAATGACATTATTAACTTCCCTAAACCTAAATTTTATTGCATATTTGGATCCTATTGAAAAATTATACAATTTTAAAACAAAAATCATCTCATTTTGAATCTATATGTAAAATTTATAACCTATGAAAGTTGAAATTTTTTCACAATGATGAAACCACTTGTCTACATTGAGTAGTAATTTTAAAATCTTTCAAAAATACCCTAGTATTTTTTCAACCACCAATCTATATATATGAATAGTTTTAAATCTATCAAATTACATAAAGTAGTGGTTTCATCCATTCAAAAATGAACAAGAAAGAAATAATCTAAAATAATGAACAAACGAATCCTGAGCGTTTATCAAAGGCTAAGGAAGGTGAAGAGACACTCTAAAAGGCATAAAATGTTAGATAATATTTGAAATTGTAATTGAAAGGGTTAAGGAGAGTCATAGAGTTGAGTCCTTTAAAAACATAGTGGATTAAGTCCTTTAAAAACATAGTGGATGGATATTTCAAGTTCGAAAGAGGGTTGTATGAGATTTTTTAGATCTTATTCATGCAATTTTAATAAGCCTATAGAGACAAGTGTGTGTTTGTGAAAGTGAGTGAGTTTGAATTCAGTTTTAATATTTTGAAGATGATGTGTTTGAAATGTGTGAAATCCAAGAGTGTGCTTAAATATTACCATGGGAGAGTGTTAATTCAAGAAAAATAGAGTTAAAGGTTGACCTTAATTAGTTTTCCTTTCTGTTCTTATGCCAATTATTATCAGATCTTATTTTCCTTGTGGGGTTGAGTGTGTGAGGATATTTTATGAGTCAATTCTAGGTTATGAAAAATAAGTCTACTTGATTTAGAATTGCTAGTTTAAAAAAATATGCTTACAAAGGAGAGAGGATAATTTTTTTGTATGTGTGAAAAAAACCTTGAAAGTGTTGAATAAGTGAGAGAGGATCTTGTTAGACTCTATTATAGGTTGTGAATGAGAAACCTACTTAGTGGGGAGATATGGCACACAAAAGAGGAAGAGGACTAGCAGTAGAAGACTTGATAGAGATGTTGAAGCAAGCCCAAGTGATATTAGATATGATGGAGGATGCACAAAGTTGTGAAAGTTGTGAGTAAATATGATGAAGAACAAATTTTCGAGATGTTATCCTACATGAAAATTTGGATGTCTTGGAGAGAGGATAAGTTAGAAAAGAAAGGAGATCAACAAAGGTCAAGGTGAAGGTAAAAGTTAAGCCCACCATAATTGTTATTTTATTTTATGGTTAATAGAGCTTAGGGTAAGTGCACATATTTGGGGGATAATTCCACGGACATTTTTATGAAAATTTCCAAAACACGTATAGGTTATGTTTTCTAACCCTAATAAACACCAAGCTTACAACTCATGCATGTTATAAGTTGGAATTTATATTTTTACATTTATATTCCTTATAATTTAAATTCATTTTAATAAATATAAGAAACTAGGGTCACTCTACATCTTATAAAATTGGTCTCATAGTTGCACAACTTATAATTTGGGAGAAAGTTTTTCAAAATCCAATCTCATTAGTACTTAGTCATTTTCAATATCTCATTATTGAACCTAGGAATTTTAGCTCATAATTTTTTCAATCGATGTCCATTTTGGAGAAATATATAGTCATTTGTTAGTGTTTAGGGCCTTTTGGTTTGCTTTTTGACATTTTTAGAAGTTCTTGGTTTGTCAAAACTAAATTTTAAAAACCAATACACACCCAACCACTTCTTTATGTTGATTTTATTTATGATTAAATCCATTATAGGCCAAAAGTAACATAACAACATCGTCATCATTTGCGTCCAGGGTAAATAGAGATAATTCAGGCCACATTTGTGAGTGATCAACCTAATTAGAATTGGATTATTATTTTTTCTTGGGGAAACATAGGTCATATTGATGACCTATGTACACCTAACCACCCATTTAATCCATTTTTTTTTGCAATTAAGTCCCTTATTTTCCAAAAAATATGCAAAACACCATATCCAATTACAACCAAAGAAAATACAAATAATTTTAGGCACATTTATTTATGATCACCCCATTTATCTTTAATTCATGAAAAACATGTGTGATTATGGTAATGTAGGTTATCTTGTGACCCTTGCACATCCAAATAAAAATTTATGCTTATTTTACTAGCGATTAGCTCCGTTATATGGAAAAAAGTGACACAACAACACCATATCCACTTGTGACTATGGAAATGCGATTTTTTTTTTACATATGTATTCATAATCAGCATAATTCACTTTGAATTCAATCCAAAGTGGTGTGATTAAGGTAACCACTCACACCAAACCTCCACTTTATGTTGATTTTAGTTGTGATTAAGTCCATCATTTATCAAAATCCACACAACAACACCATATCCATTTATGACTAGGATAAATGAAAATAATTTGGGGTACATATATGTGTGATTAGCAAATTTATTTTAAAATCAAGCCAAAGTAGTATGATTGGGGGAAAATGGTCCACAGTGGTGACCTAAACATATCCAACCACCCATTTATGTCTTTTTTATTGAGATTATGGGGATTATAGACAAAAATAAATCTAACAACACTATATCCATTTGTAACAAACAAAATTCATGCACATTCATCCTCATTTAATTGAGATAATGTACTGATAACACTGTCTCCATAACTTAAAAAAGTATCATGTTGATTACTATTGAGGACATTAATGATATGATTTGTGCACCATTCTTAGATCTCGACTATTCTACCTTGACCCCCCTCCTTTCAATCTAACTTTTAATCTAAATTAATCAAGCCACTCCCTTCTGTATATAGAGACACAAAGAAGCTTGGGTATGTTCTATGTACTTCACATTGAACAAATGTTATGTGCATCAATATTGGTGTTATTTTCAATAATTAGTGTTCTTCCAAAATAGAATAGAGTGATTTATATAATCTATTAAATTTATGTAATATAATAAAATAAAACCTAGTAAATCCTTGACTCCTAGACTTGGGTGTGGGTACCCATCAATCATTTCTTGATCACATTGTCACCCTTATTTGTTTATTATCATCCCTTAATTTAGGTAATCAATTGATTGCAGTATTGTCCCTTAATTCATTGATATATTATCTATGCTCTATATAAATAGAATGGAAAATTTATAGCATCACTCACTAAAATATGGGGCCCTCGATTTCCCCTATATATAGATATGTCAATCAAACCCCCCAATCTCTATATGGTTCCCTCTCCAATAGATATATAGGGTCAATCATCAACTAAATACCCCTCATCTATTATGGGGCCTCTCTTTATTGGATTAGGTCACAATTGATGATTAAGGTCTGAGTAAACACAAACTTCAAATCTTTGAAATATACAAAAATAAATTATTTAGGAGAGATACCTATTGTAGAAGTGAAATCAAACATGATCGAGAAGAATAATAAATAATTAATCATTAGATCATTAGTAAAAATAGCCTTACAAAAGTTACATATATAATTGGAATATAGTCATATCCACACATCTTCATCAATGTGGGATTATCTTCCCTAATGACTTAAAATAACACTAATCAAGCTAAACAACATATGTAGATAAAAACCATTAAATAGAATAAAAAACCTACACTAACACACTCTCAGCCTCAATTATAGATTGTTGGTTTATATATAGGGGTACCCCATATATATATATATATGTCTATCCTCTCTCTCTCTCTCTCTCTATATATATATATATATATATATATATATAAACCAACAATCTATAATTAAGGCTGAGAGAGTGTTAGTGTAGGTTTTTTTATTCCATTTAATGGTTTTTCCCTACATATGTGTGTGTGTGTACACACACACATGTAGGAAAAAACCATTAAATGGAATTAAAAAATGTACACTAACACTCTCTCAGCCTCAATTATAGATTGTTGGTTTATATACAGGGGTACCCCATATATATATATATATATATATAGAGAGAGAGAGAGAGAGAGAGAGAGAGAATAACCACAACCCACTAGTGTGACCACAATATTATATATGCCTTATCCATGTCCTAATTATATAAAAGGTCCTAATGGAAATTATGCATACATAAATCACTAATGACTGATGCTATATATTTTATATCAATAAATATATAGGGATGAGAGTGCCATGAGATATATACGGTCAATCAAGCACTTAATTTATAAACTAATCTAGGGCCCCTATTTATATATGGACAATTGGCCACCCCTTTCTATATATATGGAGGATGATGCTACCTATATATAGATGAAGATTTAATTAATTTATTATATTAATTAAGGGACCCTATCTATATATGGGCACTCTTTTATCCCTATCTATATCTGAGGAGGGAAAGGAGTGCATAGGGTGTGAACATGTAGTATTACAGTCATGGGCCTAAAGATTTGACCAATTAATCCACCCCACTTTGTTAGATATGGGTATGACCACAATGAACTAATTCCAAATCCATATCTTATATCTATATAGGGTAGGTCACTACCAAGTAAATGAATCAATGTGAATCATATTACATACATAATATGATAGGATAATTCAATAACAAATAGGTGTGAATGATATGATAGAACCATCTTCCATCAATGCACAATGATATGGTAATGTGACCACCCCAAAATGTATAGATATAGAGTTTCATTGGCATTGGCACATTATATAGTTTAATTGGAATAATATATCAGCAACCCAACCCCATATGTGGATTTAAATATAAATTTAGAGTGAATAGATATAGGGGCCAAGGTATATTAATGTTATCACTTATATCTAGTTTTCCCTATCCATTAAACAAATATATAAATGATAAATTTTACTATAATACATATGCAATATGCATGGTATGACCAAAGTGACCTAATGCAAATGATGCCTTACATGGCATGAATGATTTGTGTGATGCTGTATATATCCATAACATAGAATAGACCAATTTCATTTGTATGTGTAACATGATGTTAATTTGATAAAAAATGGAATGGGTGTGGGTAACATGATGTGATGGATAAGGCCTACCCTATTGATATGATAGATGGTTTCAACTACTTGAGATAATTAAAAGGCCTTCATTACTTATGAGTTGTGTTGGTGTGGTGGGCCCATTGAATATTGTGATGCTATTAACTATAATTATATATCCTAGCCCTTATCTTGTCTCGAGACAATAACCATGGATCATGACTCACATACAACTCATCTTAGGTGTGTATATCTCATATATACACATGACATGATAGAGGATACACATAAAATTATAAAGGCATACTACCTATAGTGTAGAAAAACATAGATATAGGGGAGTCAATGTCTCATGCTGATTATTGAAACACACCTTAGAAATATCATGTCCCTATAGTTTAGATAATAATCTGATTCAATGTTTTTGTGTTGATTTTGGCCTATAATCCACATAATCTCAAGTAAGAATTACATAAGAAGGTGTTGGGTTGGGTTAGGCTCTTAAAAAAATCCTTCATGGTTATAATATGGATTAGATGATTGACCATACTCCATGGAATAGCTATATGGATTCAAATCCAATAGTTATATGGCTTCAACTCAACTCTAGGCCAAGGTCCTCCCCACTACATTGCATTGTTTCTCTCTTATCTATAGGTATCTATACATGGGGATATTAGATTAGATATGTGTTGGTTAACAATGCTATTAGAAATATTGTCATTGATGTCAAAGGTCTAGCATTGGTGATAAAGGCCCTATAGCATTTATTGTCTAAAGGTGTTTTTAATGTTCATATTTTGGCTGAAGTGTGTTGATATTTATTTAATATTAACAAATATATTTTTGGTTGCATAAAGTCAAAATAAGGTCCCATGAAGAAGTCAGAGTCAGGGGTAAAGACAAAAGAGGCAAAGGATGCATTTTCACATGGAGAGTCATCTTGAATAATTATGAGAGTCACCAAGTGAAGACAAAAAAAGAAGGGCACAATTTCTCATGAAGGGATACTTTGAGGAATTTGAAAAGTCACCAAGATAAAGAAAAAAATGGAAAGGACACATTTGATTATGAAGGGTCACCATGTGAATTTTCAAATGAAAGAATTCAAAGGGTCATGCAAGTTTGGTGCCATTTTCCATAAGGATTGATGGGTCACAAAGGGTAAATGCCAAAGGTCATTTGGTAAGCTATAAATAAAGGCGTGGGAAGTTATTTGTAATATGTGTGAAAGAAAGCATGGTTTGTAATTGTCATATCTATCTTAGAAAAGCAAAGGAGAGAAAAGAAAGATATATTGTAATGTGATATCATTTGTTGAGAAAGCAATACTGAGGGATAGTTGTGTAATATACACAATAGGGGTTGGTGCTCACAAATAGTTATTGTGTTGGTGCTCAACAAAGGGGTTGGTGCTCATGAATAGTTTTTTTGTTGGTGCTTAGCAAAGGGTTTGGTGCTCTTGCAAGTTGGTACTTACAAATATTGTAGTTTGAGTTGGTGCTCATTCATATACTTGAGATTGTTCTTTATGGTTTTTTCCCACATTGGATTTCTACATTAAAATTTGGTGTCTCTCTTTATTTTGTGTCGTGTTTATTATTTTAGTTTTATTGCATATCTTGAATGAATGGTTAAGTGGAATTCAATTAAGTAAAATTTTATAAGATATGTGATACATTGATTCACCCCCTATCAGTATATCCCATGATTAACAATTAGTATTAGAGTAGGCTCCTTTGGAAAGAGTTTAATAGCTTGAAGGTAGATAAGGGAAATCAAGATGGCCAAGAATCTAAAGAAGGAGAATCAAGAGTTGAAATCTATGGTCAAGGATCTTAAGGAACGAGTGTGTATCTTGGATTCTAAGTTGGCTATATAAGCAAAAGAAGATAAGATGTTTATTCAAAATCTTAAGAATTAGCTAGAGGTTGTATATTCAACTTTGAAATCAAGAGAAGAAGAGTGTAATCAGTTGAATAATGAGTTCGGTTGTTTGAAGGATAAATGTACAAATAAGAATAATGGTGACAATGAATATGATTCTACAAGTAAAAGTAGAGATGATCAAGAAGAAGAATTAAAATCCCTTGAGAAGAAGAATTGAAGATCAAAGTACCATATCGAGAAAAATGAAAAGGAGTCAAAGGAGATAATTGAAAATCTACAAGCACACTTTGGAGAATCCAAAAAGAATGAACAAGATCTAACAATATAGTTGCAAAAAGTAAGTGAAGAATGTGAAAGGTATGTTATTAAAATTTCCTCTTTAAAAGAATATTTTTAGAAAGTAGTTAATGATAAAGCAGTCAGTGATTTAAAATTTGAGGATAAAACTAACATGTTGAATAAGATATTAGAAAGTCAAAAGTCAATATCAAATAAGACATGTATCAGATTTGAAAAGAAAAATAGCTATGCTAAAGCTCATACAAAAGAGGAAATAAAAAGGGAAGAAGTGAATAATACAGAGGGCATCTCAAACAAAGAAAGCTAGAAGAAATAGAGCTACAAAAGATAATTAAGACAAAGATACATAAACAACTTCTATTTTCATGGTTAATATTTTTATTGTAATGGATATGGTCATAAGAAACTAGAATGTCAAAAAGAGCTAACAATTTTAGAAAGAAGGAGAAGGAAACTCATGTAGAGTCAAGCAAAAGCTACAACTCTTTTTCTCCTCTATCAAGCTTTGATGAAGAGGCCATAGTTTGTTACAAGTGTAATAATTTTAGACACATAACCCAACATTACAGAAGTATGTTCGAGTCAATCAAGAAGGACCAAAGTTTCAAGGTTCCATTCATCAAGAAGAAGGTGCAGACAGGTTCATGGTAGAAGAAACAACTTAAAGATTCTATATTAGTTCAGATAGCTTTGCATGTAATAAATGAAGAACAAACATGATTCATTGACACTGGATGTTTGAGACACATGACATGAGACAAGATAAAGTTCATAACTATAAATAAGATCAATGGTGGCACAGTGAAATTTAGAGACAAATCCACTACCAGGATAGCCAAAAAAGGTACTTTGAGTTTGGATAATGGTAGAACCAAGACTAAGAATGTATTGTATGTAGAAGGTCTTAAGCATAATATATTGAGTGTAAGTCAAATATGTGATCAAAGATACACATTAAATTTTTATGTATAAGGTTGTGAGATTAGAATAAAAGATTCAGATGAGTTGATTGTAGATGCTTAGAGGATAGGCAACAATTTATACGTGTTATTAGATATCTTCACAAATGCACGATCAAAATACACATTTAGGGATCTACGAGAGGAGTTGGGAGTAACTTATTTTACTTCCTACCATTAAAGATAATCATCAATTGAGGGGGAGCTAAGTGTTAGCTCCAAGATAGGCACTTTTCCATTGATGTCAAGAAGTACTGAAATATGTATAGGTACAAGTACATGAATAGGTATAGGGAATAGGTACATTAATATGTAGAAGGAATAGGTACATGATGATATAGTGAGGGGGATTTACTATATGTTTTTTAGATTAGATATATATGTAGGTTGTGATATGTAGTACAAGGTTTCAAGATGTGGCAATTTTAGTTTGAGGTTGCCATCAATGACAAAAGGGGAAATTGTTAGAAATATTGTCATTGATGTCAAAGGTCTAGCATTGGTGATAAAGGCCCCATAATATTTATTGTCTAAAGGTGTTTTTAATGTTCATATTTTGGATAAAGTGTGTTGATTATTATTTACTATTAATTAATATATTTTTGGTTTCATAAAGTCAAAAGAAGGGCCCATGAAGAAGTTAAAGAGTCAAGGGTAGAGATAAAAGAGGGAAAGGAGGCATTTTCCCCTGAAGAGTCATCTTGAGGAATCTGAGAGTCACCTAGTGAAGACAAAAGTGTAAGGGCACAATTTCTCATGAAGGGACACTATGAGGAATTTGAAAAGTCACCAAGATAAAGACAAAAAGGGAAAGGACATATTTGCTTATAAAGGGTCACCATGTGACTTTTTATATGAAAGAATTCGAAGGGTCATGCAAGTTTGGTGCCACATTCTGTGAGGATTGAAGGGTCACAAAGGGTGAATGCCAAAGGTCATTTGGTAAGTTATAAATAAAGGCTTGGGAAGCCATTTTTAATATGTGTGGAAGAGATCATGGTTTGTAATTGTCATATTTAGCTTAGAATAGCAAAGGAGAGAAAATAAAGAGATATTGTAATGTGCTTGTTTCACTAAATTTTGTCTATTTTAAATCTAAAGGAAAATAGAGAGAAAGATGGGGATAAGTGATTAGAATGAACCCAAATTTGGTTTACATGCCATATCCAGACATTGTGAGAACTCCTCTTTGGCTAGGGAGGACTACCTGTAGATAAGAAAACACTACCACAAGATGTTTGTTAGTAGATAAATGAGTGGGCTACCAAGATATGCACTTGTTCTAGGAAGTGTGAAACTTCTCTAGAGATGATAATCCACTTTTGAGAGGTAAAAGAATAATAAATAAATGAACGAGAGGTAAATAGAGAGTAAAAGAGAGATAAAATTATCATTTTTAACAACCTGTACACAAGAGAGTGACAAGGTGCAGGTGTGATTCTTTGTTGGTGTTTTAGAAGTTGTCTACGTAGGTTTTAAAGAGGTTAGGAAATTAATAGTCGCTAACGTTGTTAGGATAGTGATTGATATCAGTCAAGCTGTTGAGGTTGGTAGGGAGGCGACTGATGTCAGTTAGGCTGCTGAGGTTGGTAGGGGTAATAATTATCTAGGAGGTTGTAGAAGGCTTTTTTAGGTTTGGAAAATGGTTTGGATCAGGTCAGAGAGGTTAAGAGAGTTAGGAGAGGGAGTTTATGGCTTTTATTAAGTCTGGTCAGAGGTTTGGTATGCATATAAGGGGAAAAAAGCAAGGAAGCTTTGTAAATCCCTCACGGGGGTATGGTCAGAAGTGCATAAAGTAGTGCAAGGTAGATATAAATAAATATAAGAATAAATATTTAAATGAACTATAGTATTAGTGATATACTTAGCTGTGGTGGTCATTGAATGATAGTCCCAGGTTGATGGTTCTTATCTAGGAGTCCAAACCTGAATGTCTAAATAGAGAGAACAAGCAAATGTTATTGGTCCTTAAGAGCTCAATTGTTGATGGTGATTGACTTATGTAGAGTGATTGTAAGCCTGGATGTCAAAAAATAAAATGCAGATATCTTGAACGAGAGTAAGAATTAATTTTCTTAATTTTTGCTGACCTAAACTATAGGTTGGAGTTTGGCTTATAATACTGACATCAGTGATCCCACCAATGTCAATAGGTATACCATCAATGTTGGCCATGGGTTGACCAATGTCAGTGGTCCTAAAATAGGTAAACCCTTCTATTTTTGGCCTATTTTCTATTTTTGTGCTTGCCAAGTATGACACCCATTGTAAAACGGTAAAAATAGGAGGTTAAGAAGGAAGTAGTTGTTTAAGAATTTAGTTTGGAAGTGGGAATAAGTCTTAAGTAGTTAGGATGAGGGGACCAATTCTTGAGTTGACTCACCAGAGGAGAATTATTCATAGTGTGAGGTGGCTAGGTAAGGTGGCAATAGGGGTTTTTAATTAACTTAATTAAGTATTTTAAATTAAAAAAATGTGTGAGGGGTAAAAATATGGTTTAGGGAGATTAATTGTCATTATTAAAATGGGCTTAAGGGGGTTTCTGCATAAGGAGTTATGCATGTGTGTGTGACATAATTTTGGTGTCTATATTTCCCCCTTTTTGTCTTGTAATTTGTACCAACATGTTGCAAGACAAAAATAGGAGTTAGATGTTCTAAGTATTGAATGAGTTATCCCCCATCAAAATGAGAATCGATGGAGGAGAAACTAGAATTGGGTACTAGTTTGATAGAAAGTTAATTGAGTGACTGGTGGAGAATTGAGCATCATTGCGTATAATGAGCTATAGTCGAAAATGTTAAGAACATACAAGGTAAAAGGATGATTTGAATAGAAGTAACCAAAGCATAGCTTATAAGTGATAGCTGATAGGTCAAATCAATCAAAGTTAGAGCTCTAATGGTTAATGTGTCCTAGGCATCCAAGGTAGGAAGTGCCCCTAGGAAATACAAAAGGGTTTGAAGGTGATAGGATGGGCTTGGTTTCCCTCCACAACCCTAAAATACATGCATGTGTATAATAGCCAACTATAGTAGAATAGCCTAAGCATTCAGGATAAGTAATGCACACTTGGTGTAAAAGGGTCAATAAGTAGGAAATATTCATGATATCCAAGCACAGTCATCGAGGGTGAAGATTTGAGTGATCTTCAATGTCATTTTATCATGGTTAGGGGAGATATATGTGACCTCTAGTTGCCCCAATGTATGGGTAAGGTTGTGCAAAGTTAGGTGTTTTTATGTTGGAAAACATGAAAAGAAAGGTGTTGATATCGGTAACATGTATCGATATTGATAAGATAAAGTACTGATGTCGGTAGAACTAGGGAAACATTGTTGATGTCAGTAAGCATAAGAACTGATGTCAACATGTTAGATCAAGATTGTCGATGTTGGTGGCTGACCAAACCCAAAAAAAGGGGGTTTAGAAGTTGACCAAACTCATTTGAAACTTTGTGATTAGAGAGAAGAAATAGGGCTTTGAGAGAGATTTAAGATGGTAGCGTAAGGAGAGGACCCAACAGGAGGTACAGGACCACATGAGCCAATACTGCTAGCTAGGAGTAGATGATGAAATGAGGTAAGATCCCAAACTACTTTGAATTGGTTTCTATAAGTTTTAGGTTAAATGAAAGGTAGATATGTATAAAATAGGATTAGGGGGTAAAAAATAAGCTAGGCTAGGTGTAGGATAAGTTAGGGTAATTTGGGGGTAGTTTTTAGGGGAAATGAATTGGTTGGGTTTGGGTTGTTTGGCCCTAGAGCCAAACCCATCACTGACATCAGTGAGATCAACTGACATCAATTTATTGTCAACCAATGTTAGCCAACACAACACCGAGGTTAATCGATGTTGATTGACTCAGCACTGAGGTCGGCAATGTGCTACTAACATCAGTAGTTACATAAGTCAATAAATCACTGACATTAGTATTGATGTTGATGTTGGATACTATTGAAAAGTAACAAACAATAGAAGGGGTTAGTTTTTGATCTCTAGTGGGAGTAGTCAACTATCCTAATGGTTGAGCTAGCCTTAGAAGATCCTGTGTCATCTTAGTGTTGCCTACATAGCCCAGTTTAGGGCCTCAGGCTAATGTAGTTTTCCCAAAACTTAGGAAAAAGATATAAAAGGTTGGTTATAGGGAAAAAGGTAAAATAAGATAGTTGAGAGGTCTAGATTTTAAAATTTAGGTTATAGTGTCAAGAGTCAAGAATATAGGTAGTGAGGCCTAGATTTGGATTAGGTGGGTAGGCCTAGGGTAGAGAGAGAGTCTAAAAAATCCTAGAGGTAGAATAGGTAGGTAAGCCTAAGGTAGAGAGAGAGAGGTAGTTAATCCTAGGGTAGATAGAGAGAGGTAGTGTAGTTATGAAGGTGGGTTTATGGCTGAGCTAACGTTATAAGATCCCATGTCGACTGAGTGTTGCCTACATAGCCCAGTTTAGGGCTTTAGGCTGATGTAGTTCTCCCAATGAGAAGGGAAAAAGGTGGTGAGGGAGTAGATTAAAAGGGATGTGACTTGATTCATTTGTATATGGGTGCAGACAATGATGGAACTTACACTATGAGACCATTTATTGAGGTTATTGACACGTATGAGGAGAGATGTTACTCTATATGAGTGAGATCATATGGTAGCCATCGATTTAGGAAGAGTGCAAGGATACTATCATGTTACATGGGATGTGTTATTGATGATTGCATTGATTGAGAGGTGGGATCATACCACCAACAACTTCCATGTATTGACCAGAGAGTTGATAGTGACATATGAGGATGTCTATAGGATTTTATGACTACCAATCTAGGGTGAGGAGATTTTCACATGATCAAGAGGAGCATGATATACATTTGGTCATTTTATATGGGGATAATGTCAGTGGGGTGACCTACCACTCTATGAGTTTTGTCTATGAGACAATCTACATAACTAATGAGGATTAACATCATCTTAAAATCTTGATGATGATCGAGATCATGGTTTATGCATTAACCAATGTAGACAGAGGGAGATTTATGATTAATTTGACTGGTGTGCTAACATAAATGATATAGAAATGGATCATTTTTGCCTGGGGTCCAATATTTTTGGCATAGTTATTTAGAGAGCTATGGGGTTTGAAGTTGCATCAATGATAAGTTTATGTGTCAGCCATCTACTGCACCATTGGGCATATGAGCACATCATGGTGACATGACCACTAAGGCTACCTACCACTATTTTGGCTAGCTTGAAGGTTGGATTTAGATGGTGGAGGATGGGATGGCACAGACCTAAGTGGATGATGTCATGCAAGACATCACCTAATATAGGTGCATGATCGAGGGCCTAATACTTGTAGATATCATGTAGAGACTATATCTTACATATCTAGTTTTTAGAGGGTAGGCAGAGCAACTTATTAGGTTGTAGAGCTCATTATGGGTTAGAGGGAGATGAGCTACTGAGCTAGAGATGGTACTTGTGGCATGGGTCAAGAGACATTTTGGGCATTTGTAAGATATTCTACCTACCTTCCCTCGATATAGGAGGGATGACATAGAGGAACCATTACCATTTCCCTAGGAGACTGATGGGCTAGATTTTGAGGAGCTACTAGTAGGGCCAGGTATTAGGGACTAGGGTGTACAAATACCTATACATCTTGGTGGGTAGGGTTACATATGGTAGTGGAGGTTAGGAGGCCACTAGTAGACGTACAGGGGTTAATTAGGGAGAGATACAATGCTGTAGGCTGAGATATAGTAGCACATGCTTGAGATGTAGTGGTGTAGGCTTGAGAAATGGCCCAAGTATAGGTTTTAGCCTTATAAGGGTAGGTGGTGACATTTTAGGGTTAGATTAGGGCTCTACAGGTTCAAGTCATAGCACTATAGGACTAGATGAATATTCTATAGGGTCAGGTGACTATAGTGATGGTAGAGAGAGATATTCTAAGAGTAGTAGTAGGCCAAGCCACTCTTCCTCCTCCACCACAATGATAGGGACCAGTATAGGTTGGGCCATCATCAGGTGTCATGGGTCCTCCTAAAACTATATCAATGTTGAGGAATTCAACTACCCTAGATGAGATTGCATACTATGAGAGGGTGATTAGAGAATTCTCATAGATATAAAGATATTTAGAGTTTAGAGAGTAAGAGAGGTCGATGTCATGTGTGACAAATTCTAGCTCACATTGATATAAATGGATAGAGAGTGGTGATGATACTACATCTTCATGACCTTAGGGAGAGCCTCAAGAACCCTGAGTATCAACATTTTCCTAATTTTTGTGTATATATGTTATATGTATACCGGCTTACGAGCCAAAGATGCGAGATGTACATTTTGAGAGAGATTTAATCACATATTTATATATGAGATTTTTATTTATTTCCATATGTTTATTTGAGATGCATGGCTTATGATTATGATGTTGATATGGATAATGTTCATTTATTACTATGTTGATTTCAATGTTAATGTTGATCATGTTATTTGATGTTAGACTAGCCTTTCCCATTTATGTGATGGTATATGCATAGTTGATTGGTTAGCTTCATCTTAGCATTTTTCCATATTTGTGGTGGTGTATGCTTAAAATGAGAATGTTGGTTATGTTCATTTATTTCAACATTTTTCCATATTTATGATGGTGTATGTGTAAAATAAATAGGCTGCTTAGGTAAAAGTTGGTATGACATTATTTCTACATCTCAAATAGAGATATTGACATGTGATGTGGATGGAAAAATAAAAGACCAAATGCTCGTGCATTAGTAAAGACCATATTTTAGCACATAAATAGGCTGAAGAAAATGAGCCTCTTGCATGCCTTATATCTTTGAACCATTGTGTTTGTTATAAAACCATCGTGTTTACCTCATGTTAAGTGAGCTTCATAGTCCCTTGAAAGAGTATGAGTGGAAAAAGTGTAGAATGATGAAAAATGTTTAGATAGCATAACCTACCAAGTAGAAATGATATGTCATTTTTGTGGGTTACCCAAGAGCTAATATAGGCACGTCCATGACTTAAAGTTTTTTTTTTTCTTTTCCTTTTTTTTTTTTTTTTTTTTTGTTTTTTTTGTGTAAATTGATCAATGAGAGAAGCCTACAATGGGATTTTGTATAGGTCAATGTTGTGCAAAGAGGTGAAGATCCCTTTGTATTTGTTTTTCCCTTTGAGAATAAATCTTGGCTTAGCCATCCTTCAAGGGAGTGGTCTAAGCATTTATTTTAATTTTAAATTACTATCCTTCAAGGGAGAAGTCTGTTGATAATAGAAAAGGGAAGTTACATAGCTATCCTTCAAGGGAGTAGGCTACATTGAAAAATATGACTTGAGATCTTAGAATTTTTTCAAATATCCCATTGTTTTTACTTTTAGTCATAAAAAATACTATAGAGGCTTAGGAGTTTTCCACTGTGAGGATAAAACCATACCACTATGTAAGTTATCTAAGTGTATAGGAGTAAGGGTGAAGAGGAAGGGAAATGAATGTAATAGGGACACTCAAGGGATGAGCTCAAGTTAAAAATGAAGTAAAGTGACGTTGAGTTAATAAAATAATGGTCATGGATGCAGGGCATTTAAAGTCTCTGGTTCTGTCCTTCCTTTGAGAGAAGACAAGTGATAAGTTACTGAACCATACTTGTGAGTTATGATATAAGGTCCAAGATAATTAGGAGAGAATTTACCCCATTTTATTTTCTCCATGTTCATCATATGTTAATTTTCTTTGAAGACAAGATCCCCTATATTAAAATCTCGCTCTTTGAGTTGTTTGTTATAAGCGTGTTTGATACACTCTTGATAGATTTGGAGGTGGTTGAGAGCTATAAGATGACACTCATCAAGCAATTCAAGTTAGGACACACATTTTTAGTGAAAGTCATCATTATTAAGTATGTCATGTAGAGAATTGCGAAGAAAAGGAATCTAAACCTCAAGAAGTAAAATAGTCTCTATCCCATATACCAATGAAAAAGGTGTAGCACCTGTCGAGGTTTGAATGCTAGTGATGTAAGCCCATAAAGCAAAAATAATGTGTGTGTGCCAATCCTTGCTCGTATCATTGACTACCTTCATGAGAATCTTGGTCAAAGTTTTGTTAGAAGCTTTTGCCTATCCATTAGCTTGGGGATAATATGGTGATGAGAATCTTAATTTGATTCCAAATACATCATAAATACTTTGAACAATCTTGTTTTTAAAAGACTTTACATTATCAGTTATAATCTTATGAGGTACACCAAAATGATAAATGATGTGATGGTTAATGAAGTCAATAATTTTTTCAGCTTTTGTGGAAATGAGAGGGACAACCTTGACCCACTTGGTGAAGTATTCAATGAAAATAATGATAGAGTGATGAATGAGGCTTAATCTCTTTGATTAGATCTAAGCCCCATTGAGAGAATGGTCAAAAGTATTTAGAAACTTGAAATACATGACTGGGAATGTGAAGGAGGTTAGCATGTTGTTGACACTTGATGCAATGCCAGACTTGGTCAACACAGTCTTGATGAAGTGTGGGAAAATAATAACCAAGTCAAAGATACGTTTTACAACTATGTGACCATTAAAATTCCCACCATAAATCTCATCATGGACTTACTTAATAGTAAAGGGAGTTTCAGTACTAGTTAGGCATCTAAGGATAAGACCATCAAATGTTCACTTGTAGAGAAGTCCCCCTAGTATAGTGTAATGAGCAACACATTTTATGAAGGTTTGTTTCCCATTATTATAAAGATTAGGAGGGGTAATAGATAAGGAAAGATAATCCATGAGTTGTTTGTACCATAAGTATTGTGGGTTGGTTGTTACATTTTTGACAAAGAATATGTTAGCTGAGATATAGGAGGGTAATGTTAAGTGATGCACGGTGACATAGATTCTTGAAGAGGAGGATGAAGAGGGTACGTGTGAAGCAAGTGAAGCCATCATGTTAAAAAACTTGTTTGTAGATCAAGGAATAGTTTTCAAGAGATAAGAGTCAAACGATCCCAAGAGTGTATCTACATGATGTTTGTACCGCTACAAAATTTCATTTTTGCATAGGTAGGAACCATTAACTTGGTTAACCACTAGCTGAGAATCACTGAAAATGGTTATGGATTTGATACCAAATAAGAGAGTGTTTTGAAGTCTAAAAATCAAAGCCTCATTTCAGCCATATTATTAGTGCATTCAAAATCTAGTTTAAATAACAAAGGCATAGGCTTACCATTTAGAGGAATAAGTATGATCCCCACACTCCCACCATGTTGGCATTTAGATCCATCAAAGAACATCATCATTTGATAGGAGATGTCATTAGTAGAGAGTGTTACAATAGATTCATCAGGGAATTTAAGGTTTGAAGGTTGATTATTAGGTAAAGGGGTAGTAGCTAACTTGTCAAAAATTGTTTGCCCTTTAATATATTTTTATTGAATAAACTCTATGTCAAATTCATCAAGAAGCATGAGACATCGAGCTACACATTGGTTATGATAAGGTTTGTAATGCATATATTTGAGAGGATCAGTATGGGTGACCACATAAGTTTTGTGATTTAGGAGATAATGGAAAAATATAGAGGCATAAAAGACCAATGCAAGGTAAATTTTTTTAGTGTGGGTGTATCGAGTCTCATAATTGATAAGTGTGTGGCTTATGTAATAAATTGCCTGCTCTCAATGTTGGTCATCTCGATGTGCAATCATAACACCTAGAGAATGGTCTATTGCAAAGATGTATAGGTAAAAAGGTTGATTTTCCTTAGGTGGAATAAGAACTGATGGGGAAATGAGGTATTGTTTAAGTGCATTAAAGGCTTCTTGGTAGTCTCTATTCTATTAAAAGGAGACATCCTTTTTAGGGAGATGGTGAAAGGGTTGGCAGTAATCTGACAACTAAAAAATGAAGCATCAAATTGACAGAAGTTTGCCTTATAGGCTGTAGAGTTGTTTGATATTAGTAGGTGGAGGCATATCTAAGATTACTCTAACCTTAGCAGGATCAACCTCAATACCATGGAGAGAAATGATAAAACCTAATACTTTATCATAAAGAACACCAAAGACACATTTCTTTGGGTTTAGTCAAATTCTATATTAGAGGAGACAAGTGAAGATGGTTTTGAGGATTTTCAAGTGTTCTTGGAAAACTTTAGACTTGTTGTGTAAGTCATCTATGTAATCTTCCTTAATTTTGTGTAGGATATCATGGAAAATGTAGGTCATGGTACATTAGTAATTTTCACCAACATTTTTCAGGCCAAAAGGCATGACACAATAGCAAAAAGTCCCCCATAGTATAATAAAGGTGGTCTTGTGTTGATCCTCAAGAGTAACTAGTATTTGATTATATCTAGAGAATCTATCGATAAGTGAATGCATCTCATGGTTGGCTGTTAGATCAATAAGTTGGTTGATACTAGGCAATGGGAAATCATCTTTTAGACAAGCAAGGTTTAAATCATGATAGTTGGTGCAAATACAGATTCCCCCAGACACTTTTGTGATAAGAACAATATTAGAAATCCATTGAGGGTAGTCGATGGGTTGGATAAAGTTAATAGAAAGAAGACGTTGGAGCTCTTCTTTGACAAGAAGAGTGATACGAGGATGTATTTTGTGAATTTTCTACTTTATGGGTTTAGCATATCAATTGGTGATAATATTATGGGTAATGATGGAGGGGTTAATACTAGAATGTCATTATAAGACCAAGTGAAGGCTTTGCTACGGTCATTAAGAAATGTGGCATAATCAGCTTGTTCAGAGGAATCTAAAGATTAGCCAATCTTGAGGATGCGAGGGTTATCATGGGAGGGAAAGGTGATGTCAATGGTTAATTCATTTAACATAGGTTGACTTTCGAATGTGAGTGATCATTGGATATAAGAATCATCTGTATCCATGTAGGTGAGAATTGCATCATCATCTTGACATTTGACAGTGTTAATAGTGAGAGAATCTTCATCAATTATTTTAGGATGAATGAGAGGAAGGGACCTTGTTTTCTTACCCTAATGTTAGGTGAGAGGCCCCATATGGATGACATTTATTAAAAATAAATAAATTAGGAGGTATAAATACTTCTGATTCTATAGGTGATGGTGGACAAGAAAGTGGAAAAGGAGAGACTGGTTCTTCAATAATTGGTTCATGGGAGGTTTTGGTGAGTTTATTTGGTTCATCATATCCCACCCCATGCCTCTTCTTGGCATTTTCAATGGTATTACTAGTAGGATATTCAATTGGTTTGTGGACACCTTGTTTGGTTTGTAATGACCCAAACCAAATCCTTTCTAGGCACACATATATAAGTAGGTTTGAGTGAATCTAGGGTTACTTAGGAAAGAGAAGTCACAGATAAATGGTTGTGGTGAAGAAAATGGATTGCTAATAATAGGAGCTTGATCAATTCCCCCATATGTAAAATTGGTTCAAAGTTTAGGGGTCCCATAAGGGATGACCATCCAATATAGGGATCATAATTTGGGTGCATGTGAAGCCTTCCATACTATTATGGAGTATAGAACATGTTAAGTGTCAACAAATGATATTCACCAAGTGAAAAATGTTGAAAGGTCTCCTCCATGGGATCTTTGTTAGGAATTTGTGTTGTTGGTATCTGTGTAATCGTAGGAGTGGAGATTGTGGAAAGTTTAGAAGCATCATGAGAGGAAGATGATGTTTTCAATAGAATGAAAACATAATTGGGACTATAGGTCATATTACATGTTTTAAATGGAGGTGGATCAATAGGTATAACATGTACTTATCCATCATGCTCAAACTTGACACAATGGTGTAAAGTCAAGGGTACACATGCCATAGAATGTATCCAAGTTCATTTGAGTAGTATGTTATATTGGAACTCTCCCTCCAAAACATAGAAGATCTTAGGAATTGTGTGGGGACCTACATAAATATGTAAGATAATAATGCCCATCATAGTAGTTGTAATGTCATTAAAGGAGCAGAGTACCGCATTAGTTTGAGAAATGCAATTATCGAGAAGGGGTAGTTTTTTTAGGCATGGGTGGAAATAATATTAATACTATCTCCCTCATCAACCATAACTCTCTTGATACAAGTTTGATATTTATATGTGGTAATAAAAAGTGTAAAATCTTGATCTTCAAGGTGTTGAAGTGGAATTTCTAAATTACTAAAATAAATCAGGGAGATGAAATTAAGGGAGTTGAATAAAGCTGTAAGAGGTTGGGGATCATCTGATTGTACCTCAATTGCTTGCAAAGCACTAGTCAAATCTTGACGGTGTTGGGATGAGCTTTGGATTAACTTGTTTAAAGACATCTTCACAGGATTTTGGTGAAGTTGCTTCACTATTGAGCTTTGAATAACGTCTGAAGATGTTGTTTTAGGAACATCCAAAATGGAAATCTTAGGATTAGTAGGGGGAGTGTCTTTGGTGAAGGGATGGGTCCAAGGTGTAGTGACATTTTCCTTAGCTTTATCCTTTTGGTTTTGTGACCTTGTGGCCACATTAACTATGTTGATTTGAAAAGTTGGTGAGGGAGGTGGGAAAGGGGTGACAACAACATCTTTGGGTTTGAATTTTGGTGGAATGCTAGGAGGCACTGTAGATGCAAAAGGTGGAATAACATGAAGGTTAATGGTAGTTCCATAAAAAGGGTGTCAACATTGAAGTGTTGTTGAATAACCACTATGAGGGCTTTACAATTCACAATATCGTGTCCAAGTAAATGATGATTTAAAAAAACTTGTGTATCATCAAACCAAGATGGATTCGATCCAAGAGGACTATAAGGCTTAATGGGAGGAATAGTTTTTATTGAAGCTTTCAATAATTGATGTAAGAAAAAGATTTGGGAGCCTGCAAGTGGGCTTGTTCTTGTTGTACTAATAAGAGTGGGCACTTTCTTTTATTTCAGTGTTGGAAGAATAATTTTACATGGTATCCTATTTGGTGATAGTGAAGTTATGTGTTTTGCTATCACTTTTTTAGTGTCAAATGTGAGAGGCCTACCAGATGGCAAAGGCAAGACTGGAGGTAGCTTAACCTTTTGTTTGGATTTGTTAGATGATATTCTGAATAAAGTAGAAGGATATGGCCCCAAAATAGATGGTAAAGTTGAGGGTTGAAGAAGGGATTGGTGAGGTCTAGAAGGCTTAACATTCTTCTATGTTTTAGGATGAGAAAATCCAACTTGTGGTTGAGGAGTCAAATCTAATTTCACCTATGGATGAATTAAATTAGAAATGGGGTGTACACCTAAAGGCTTGATCTACTTTAATGTAATAGATTCTTGTGAGGATGAGGGTTCTAACATAGAAAATTGAACTTCCAGTGTTTTTGGTGGAGAAACTCTAGATTTGTTAAAGACCTTAGGGTAAAGTGTAGTAAGGGGATTAGCAATAAAGGTTGACATTCATTATGTTGGAACGGAGTCTTACATTGGTCACAAAATGCTGCATGGTCAAGCTTCGTGGAGTTAATAAATTCTAGACTTTTCACCAAATGTGAGAAGGGTCTTGATGAAGTTGACATAGGCATTACATTTGCATCTTTAGACAGCTACATTGTTTGGGAAAGAGGGAAATTGTTGGTTTCTACTACTTCGGGCCAAAGATGAGAAAGAACCACAATGGGGTCTTCTTTGATAGAGATGAGAGAAGAGACTTGATCTACCATGGGTGGAGGGGAGGTAGGGGAAGTAGGTTCCTCAAGAGGGTAAAACATAGGTATTATGGCCCCCTCAACATGTGGACAAGGCATGGGTAAAGTATGATCCTCCATAGGTAAAAGAAGGGGTAACAGTGGTGAAATTGGAGTAGGCAAAATTTATCTCTCATCTATTATGGAAGTATATGATATGGACTCTTCTAGGTGCAAAGGTGAAATAGGTGGGGTACTACTCTCTATAGGTGGAGGAGAAGTAGGCAAATAAGGTTACTCAAGAGGGAATAATATAGGAATGATGTTCCCTTCAACATGTGGTTGAGGAACTTGTAGAGTGTGGTCTTCAAGTGGTAAGAGGATAGGTAATATTGGTACAAATGGAATTGGGATAATAGCCCCCTCAAGTGGAAAAATGAGTGGGAAAGGATGTTCTTCCTCTCGAGGGAGTGGAATGGGTGAAATAGGTTCTTATAATTAAGGAGGAAGAATGGGCAAAATAGGTGCTACTGATTGTGGGGGAAAAGTCAATGAAATAAGTGTCTCTTGTTGAGGGGCTGGTTGAACTAAAGATAAAGGAAAGACCATATTAACCATATGGATATTATGATCTCTTGAGTTGGTTATGGGGTGGACAATATTTTAATTTGGTGAATGGTTGGGAAAAGGGTGTTTGAACACATCCATACTTTGATTGGGAGGTATGTTAGGATTATCCAAGATGAGCTCACCTCTATCAAGCATATCTTGAATAATATTCTTAAGCATCTTCTAATTATTAGAGTTGTGACCTTTAACTCGATAGTGACCACAAAAATCATCTTCCTTGTACCAGGTTGGGATAGGATGGGAAGGGTTGAACTGTATAAGAGGTTTAATCTAAGGAAGGTTTATGACACCTTACTATAATAGTTTCTCCAAAATGGATGTATATGATTCCCCAATAGGAGTATATTGTCTTTTTTCATACCATTGTTGGAATTGTTTGGTCAGATTTTGAGAAGTTGAAGTATTTGATTGTTTTGTGGTTGTGGAAGAGGCTAACTTAATGACCACCATGTTAGTGGAGCCTTTATCCTTTTGGTTAGAGGGAGAAGTTTTAGAGGAGTCATTTATCTTGGTATTGGGATTCTTACTATGTAACTTGACTTTGCCTTCATCAATAACATGAACCTCAAGTTTCTATACTATGGTAAAATCTTCATCAAATGTGTAAAAAGTTTGTACCTTGACTATGGATGAGATGTGCTTAGCACATGCCCTTGAGAAAATCTCAATAAGCTCAGGTTGAGGTAAGGTGGAGAGTTGATTGATCAAGCTTCTCCAACAAGCAACAAAATTAATAATGGACTCATCATCAAATTATCTGATATAATATAGGTCCGTTATAGAAACCTTCTTAGAAATGTTAATAGAGAAATGGTCTAGGAATATTTGTGTAAGTTGGGTAAACAAGAAAAGAGAGTGCTGAGGTATAAATCTATACCGATCCAAGGTAGCACCTAAAAGAGACATAGCAAAAGTGCAAAGTAATAATGCATCATCAAGTCCTATTAAATAACAAACATGTAGAAATGCTTGTAAGTGTTGTTGTGGGTCCTCTTTACTTTGAAAATGAGTAAATTTAGGGAGTTCCCATTGGCTTGGATAAGGGAAAATAGGCATAGAAGGATGTATTGGTTCTTTGCATAACTGATCATAAGATAATACATTATTTGAACCAAAAACATATGTCTCTAAATTAGACATCTTGTCCATTAGCATCTTAATGAGGTTTGGAAGGGGATTAGTTTGGGGGTTTCCTCCTAAGTTATAGGGAAGCTGATACGAAGTAGAGGGAGCATATGACATATCTTTCTGAGGTTATGTCAGGGCAACATAAGGATAATGAGTCATAAGCTGAGGTGTGGAAAGAAAAGGGACTTGTCCCATTGGGTTGGAGATTATGCCTTGGTTGGTTGTTGTTACTGCAGGTTGAATTATTGGCATGGTTAGGATGGACGAAGGGTGAGTTGTAACTTAGGTAATTATAGGCACGAGGGTAGATGGAATAGGTACCACTAAATTTTGGAATGGGGTGTGACTTGCTTGAACTAATTGTGGTTGTGAAAGTAGGCAAGTTACACCAGTCTTTAGGTGGGATTGGGCGGTTGGACATGCCACATTTTGGACATTGTTTATAGTTGGGTTACTTGTTAAAGTGGTGTTTTAGGTAACTACATGGAAAATAGTGGAGGCAACTAAAACTGAGGTTATCTCCATCAAAGAGTTTAGCATACCATATATTGGGTCACTCGTAGAATTATGGGTTTGAATCATACCAAGGTAATGTTGAAGGGATACCACATTACGAACAAGAAATTTAGTAAAATCTTGATCTCCCTTCGACATAATGAGAATTTGGTTAGGGATTGGAGTATGCTCTATATCTGAAGTATGCTCCATGATAGAATCATAAGTGAGAGGGGAAGGTGGAATTGGTTTCCAGCTTACGTAATCGATAAGAATTTTGGTTTGAGCTCGTGTTAATACTATGCAAGAGGTGGTTTAAATATTCTTACTTCTTTGTATTTGAAATAGAATAAAGAAAAACTAGGTTTGAGTAGAGGAAAATGGGTTATTTTAGCTTGCTATTTTGAGCAAATAAAACTACATAGTCACCAACATTGGTAGGGATGACCAATATTAGTAGGAAAAGTTCATCGACATTGGTGGAATAACTGATGTCGATAGGTAAAGTTTTTTGATACTGATAATGCTAACCGATATCGGTCACTATAAAATCTTGGGAAGTAAAAGATCTAATGTTTTAAGAAATCAAAAGCTAAAAATAGGTAAAATAATGGATGTAAAAGGTCTATGTAAAAGGGAATAACACTCAAAAAACTTGAGATAACAGGTTATACAAACTAAGTTTTAGAAATAATATTAATTTTGTGAATCAATAGAAAAGCTTCCTTACCAACTCAAAAATATAGAAGGCAATTGAAAAAGAGAAAATGAACATGAAACCAACTGTTAAGTGCTAGAGATTAATTTTAGTCTCATGTTGGCTTATGCCTTAATCAGATAGTGAGAAGAGAATTTGGTTATTTAAGGTAATAAAAAGCAATCTAGAGTTGGTTTAAGGTTTTTTTTGGTGCTCAAGAGGGAATTTGTGTTAGATCAGGTACATGGCTTGTTATAGGAGCTTTCTCTCCACACTTCATGAACATAGAGCTGAGCCAAGCCACTTAGCCAAAATATACCTTCTATCTAGAGATTATACTTTGCTAGAGAACAAAGTGGGTTCTCCCCTTGGTGGTGAAATCCAAGTAGGATAGTTGGGTAGGGTAAGGTGATCCACCAAGTGATGAAATCCTAATGGGCCTTTTTTGAGGTGAGTTTTGATGCTTTTTTATGTGAATCTGGTTTGGTTGTGTAACATAGGTGTACTATTATTTATTCAAAATACTTATAATTAACTAGGTGAGTTAATATGCAACAAACAAACTATAAAATGCAGTCTATTTTAAACCCAAATTTGAAATGTTTAGATTCAAATGAAAACAGAGAGGAAATAGGAATAGAGTATAAATTTGACTATCCTAATGTGCATGCAAGAGGAAGTAAAGAAGATATTCTCTCCTTTTTTGTAAAAGAAAATGACAAATTGTTTTTAGAGGCAAGGAGAAAAGAAAGAATATTTTAGTTTTAATGCCTTTTAAATAGAGAATAAGATATTAAATTTTTCATTTTTAAGAGGAAAGAGAAGGAAAAAGTGAAATAAATAAAATTTTCACTATAATGCACCTAAATGAATGTTTAAAATAAGCAATGAACCCAAGGAAAACTCCAGGGTCCCATCAGGGGTGCCAAAAATGTTTCACTAAATTTTGACTATTTTAAATCTAAAGGAAAATATAGAGAAATATGGGGATAAGTGATTAGAATGAACTTGGATTTGGTTTGCATATTGTATCTAGACATTGTGATCACTCCTCTTTAGCTAGGGAGGACTACCTATAGATAAGGAAACACTACCACAAGATGTTTGTTAGTAGATAAATGAGTGGGCTACCAAGCTACGTGATTGTTCTAAGAAGTGTGAAACTTCCATAGGGATGACAATCCACTTTTGAGAGGTAAAAGAATAATAAATAATTGTAATAGATGTAAATAAAGAGTAAAAGAGAGATAAAATTACCATTTAAAAAACTTGTATGCTATAGAGAGTGACAAGGTGTAGGTGAGATGCTTTGTTAGTGTTTTATAAGTTGTTTGGGTAGGTTTTGAAGAGGTTAGAAAATTGACAATCATCAACGTAAATAGGATAGTGATTGATATCAGTTAGGATGTCAAGGTTGGTAGTGAGGTGACCGATGTCAGTTAGGCTACTGAGGTTAGTAGGGGAAATAATTGTTTAGGAGGTTGCAGAAGGATTTTTTGGGTCTACAAAATGATTTGGATAACGTTAGAGAGGTTGAGAGAGTTAGGAGAGGAATTTTATGGCTTGGTTAAGTCTGGTTAGAGGTTTGGTATGCATGTGAGGGGAAACAAGCAATGAATCTTTGTAACTCCCTCACAGGGGTATGTTCAGAAGTGCATAAAGTAGTGCAGGGTATATATAAAGAAATAGAAGAATAAATATTTAAATGACATATAGTATCAATGATATACTTAGCTATGGTGGTCTCTAAATGATAAGTGCTAGGTTGATGGTTCTTATTTGGGAGTCTAAATCTAAATTCCTAAATAGAAAGAAAAAATAGATGTTGTTGGTCTTCAAGAGCTCAATTGATGATGGTGATTAACTCACACAGAGTGATTGTAAGCTTGGATGTCAAAAAATAGAATGCAGAGAGCCTGAATGAGAGTAAGAATTGATTTTCTTAATTTCTACTGACTTAAACTATAGGTTGGAGTTTGGATTATATTGCTGATGTTGATAATCCCATTAATGTTGGTAGGTATCCCATCGATGTTAGAGGTGGGTTTACCAATGTCAGTGGCCCTAGAATAGGTAAACCTTTCTATTTTTGGCCTATTTTTTGTTGTTGTGCATGCCAAGTTGGACACTCATTATAAAATAGTAAAAAAGGAGGTTAGGAAGGAAATAGTTGTTTAGGAATTTAGTTTGGAAGTGGGAATAAGTCTTAAGTAGTTAGGATGAGGGGACCAAGTCTTGAGGTGACTCACCAGAAGAGAAATAGTCATAGGGTGAGGTGGCTAGGTAAGGTGGCAATAGGGGTTTTTAGTTAACTTAATTAAGTTTTTTAAATTAATTAAATGTGTGAGGGGTAAAAGTATAGTTTAGGGAGATTAATTGTCATTATTAAAATGGGCTTATAGGGGTTTCAACATAGGGAGTTACACATGTGTGTGTGTGAAACAATTTTGGTGTCTATAGTGTTATCATTTATTAAAAAAGCAACATTGAGAGATAGTCATGTGGTATACACAATAGGGGTTAGTGCTCTTGTGGGTTGGTGTTCATGAATAGTTGTTGTGTTGGTGCTCAACAAAGGAGTTGGTGCTATAATGGGTTGGTGTTCATGAATAGTTGTTGTGTTGGTGCTCAGTAAAGGGGTTGGTGTTCTTGTAATTTAGTGCTTGAAAATATTGTAGTTTGAGTTGGTGCTCATTCATATGCTTGAGATTGTTCTCCATAGTTTTTTACCACATTAGATTTACACATTAAAATTTGGTGCCTCTCTCTATCTTGTGTGGAGTTTATTATGGCAATTTTATTACATTTATTGAATGAATGGTTAAGTGGAATTTAATTAAGTAAAATTTTATAAGATATATGATATACTAATTCACCCCCCCCCTCTCAGTATATTTCATGCTTAATAATTAGTATCAGAACAAGTTCTTTCGGAAAGAGTTTAACAGCTTGAAGGTAGATCAGGTAAAGCATGATGGCCAAGCATCTAAAGAATGAAAATAAAGAGTTGAAATATATGGTCAAGGATCTTAAGGAATAGGTGTGTATCTTGGATTCTGAGTTGGATATATAAGCAAAAGAAGATAAGATTTTTATTTAGGATCTTAAGAATCAGCTAGAGGTTGTATATTCAAATTTGAAATCAAGAGAAGAAGAGTGTGATCAGTTGAAGGTTGAGTTAGGTTATTTGAAGGATAAATGTATATATAAGAATACTAATGAAAATGAATATGCCTCCATAAGTAAAATTAGAGATGATCAAGAATAAAAATTAAAAGCTCTTGAGAAGAAATATCAAATATTGAAGTGCCAGATCAAGAAAAATGAAAAGGAGTCAAAGGAGATAATTGAAGATCTAAGAGAACACTTTGGAGAATCCAAAAATAATGAAAAATATCTAACAACATAGTTGTAAAATGTAAGTGAAGAATGTGAAAGGTATGTTATTGAAATTTCCTCTTTAAAAGAATATATTTAGAAAGTAGTCAATGATAAAGCAGTCAATGATTCAAAATTTGAGGATAACATTAACATGTTAAATAAGATATTGGGAAGTCAAAAGTCAATATTAGATAAGAAATGTATCATATTTGAAAATAAAAATAGCTATGCTGAAAATCATATAAAAGAGGAAATAAAAAGGGAAGAAGTGAAGAATATAGAGGACATCTCAAACAAAGAAAGTTGGAAGGAACATAGCTACAAAAGATAATCAGGACAAAGATACACAAATAGGTTCTATTTTCATGGTTACTATTTTTATTTTAATGGATATGGTCATAATAAAATATAATATCATAAATGAACTAACAATTTTAGAAACAAGGAGATGGAAAATCATTCAGAGTTAAGTAGAAGATACAAGTCTTTTGATCCTCTATCCAGATTTGATGAAGAGACCATAGTTTTTTACAAGTTCAATAATTTTGGACATAGCCCAGTATTGTAGAAGCGTGTTTGAGTCGGTCAAGAAGGAAAAAAGTTTCAACATTCCATTCATCAAGAAGAAGGTTCATATAGGTTCATGGTAAAAGAAATAACTTGAAGATTCTATATTAGTTCAGATAGCCTTGCATACAAGAAATAAAGAATAACCATGAGTCATTGAAAGTGGATGTTTGAGGCACATGACAAGAGACAAGAGAAAGTTCATAACTCTAAAGAAGATCAATGGTGGCATAGCGAAATTTGGAGACAAAACTACTACCAAGATAACCAGAAAAAGTACTTTGAGTTTGGATAATGGTAGATCCAAGACTAAGAATGTATTGTATGTAGGTCTTAAGCATAATCTATTGAGTGTAAGTCAAATATGTGATCAGGGATACACATTAGAATTTTATGTAGAAGGTTGTGAGATTAGAAGAAAAGATTCAGATGAGTTGATTGTAGATGCTCAGAGGATAGGCAACAATTTATATGTGTTATTAGATATCTTCACAAAGGCACAATCAAAGGACACATTTAAGGATCTACAAGAGGAGTTAGGAGTAATCTATTTGACTTCCTGCCATTGAGGATCAACATCAGTTGAGGGGGAACTAAGTGTTAGCTTTAGGATAGGCCCTTTGCCATTTATGTCAAAGGGGGAGAAGTGCCGAAATAGGAATAGGTACAAGTACAAGAATAGGTATAGGGAAAAGGTACATGAAAATGTACAAGGAATAAGTATTATATGATACAATAAGGGGGAGTTACTATAGGTTTTTCATTTAGGCTATATATGTAGGTTGGCATGTGCAATACAGGTTTCAAGATGTGGTAGTTTTAGTTTGAGGTTGCCATCAATGACAAAATGGGAGATTATTAGAAATATTGTCATCGATGTCAAAGATCTAGAATTGGTGATAAATGCCCCATAAAATTTATTGTATAAAGGTGTTTTTAATGTTCATATTTTGGCTAAAGTGTGTTGATATTTATTTAATATTAATGAATATATTTTTGGTTGCATAAAGTCAAAAGAAGGGTACATAAATAATTCAAAGAGTCACGGGGTAAAGACAAAAGAGGGAAATGATGCATTTTCCCATGAAGAGTTATCTTAAGAAATTCCAAGAGTCACCAAGTGAAGACAAAAGAGGAAGGGCATAATTTCTCATGAAGGGATACTTTGAAGAATTTGAAAAGTCACTAAAATAAATATAAAAAGGGAAAGGATGCATTTGCTTATGAAGGGTCACCATGTGACTTTTCAAATGAAAGAATTTGAAGGGTCATGAAAGTTTGGTGTCATTTTCTGTTAATATTGAAGGGTCACAAAGGGTGAATTCCAAAGGTCATTTGGTAAGCTATAAATAAAGGCTTGGGAAGCCATTTGTAATATGTGTGGAAGAGAGCATGGTTTGTAATTATAATATCTAGCTTAGAAGAGAAATGGATAGAAAAGAAAGATATATTGTAATGTGCTATCATTTGTTGAGAAATCAACATTGAGAGATAGTTGTGTGGTATACACAATAGAGGTTGGTGCTCTTGTGGGTTGGTACTCGTAAATAGTTGTTGTGTTGGTGCTCAGTAAAGGGTTTGGTGCTCTTGCGAGTTGGTGCTCATTAATAGTTGTTGTGTTGGTGATAAATAAAGGGGTTGGTGCTCTTGTAAGTTGGAATTTGTGAATATTTTAGTTTGAGTTGGTGCTCATTCATATACTTGACATTTTTCTTTGTGGGTTTTTTCCATATTGGGTTTCCACATTAAAATTTGGTGCCTCTCTTTATCTTGTGTGGTGTTTATTGTTTCACTTTTATTGCATATCTTGAATGAATGGTTAAGTGGAATTTGATTAAGTAAAAGTTTATAAGATATATGATATATTTGATTTAGTATATCTTTTGCTTAACAAATGCAACCCACATTACCGTAATCATACCATTTTGGCTTGATTTCAAAGTGAATTTTGGTGATTGCACATATATGTACCCCAAAACATCTACATTTATATTGGTCACAAGTGATATGGTGATGTTGTGTGTATTTTGGCATGAGTTACTTAATCACATTGGTGACCCAATCACACAAAACCAAAACTATGTTACCCCATTCAAACCACTTTGGCCTAAATCTAAATCAAATTAGGGTGATCATGCACAAACGCGTCAATTTTTTTTTCTCATTTTCCTTGGTTTCAAGTGGATATAGTTCTATTATGTCACTTTTGGATGATAAAATACGTAATAAAAATTAAAATTAGCACAAAGGGGTGGTTGGGTCTGTGAAGGTCACTAATGAAGCCTAAGTTTCCCCAGTCACACAATATTGACCTGGATTCAAAGTGGACTGCGGTGATCATACATAAATATGCCCAAATTTATATGTATTTTCTATAGCCACAAGGATATGGTGTTGTTAGGTTACTTCGAGCTTATAATAGACCTAATTATAAATAAAATTGGTATGAATGAGAGGTTGGGTGTGTGTCTATTACTTGTGGGACCTACATGTCCCAATCACACAAATTTAGCCTCAATTTGAAGTTAATTGAGTTTATCATGCATGAATGTGTCCCAAATTGTTTATATTTTTTCTTATAGAAAGTGGATATGTTGTCATGCTTATTTTATCCTATAAACCCTAAAATTATTAGTAAAATTGACATAAATTTGTGGTTTGGTGTGTGCTAGTCATCAATGTGTCCTATGTTTTCCCAATTAGACCAATTTGGCTTGAATTCAAAGTGAATGAGGGTGATTGAACATACATGTGCCAAAAATTATTTTCATTATGGTCATAAGTGAAAATAGTGTTGTTGTGTCACTTTTGGCAATAATGGAGCTAATCTCAAGTAAAATTAACATAAATTGGTTGTTAGATGTGTAAGGGTCATAATGCAACTTACTTTACTATAATCACATAATTTTTATTGAATTCGAATAGAAATGCAGTGGTCATGAAAAAAATTTCTTAATAATATTTGTATTTACCTTGATCATAAGTGGATATGGTGTTTTTGTGTCACTTTAGGCCTATAAGGGACCTAATCACAACTAAAATTAGCATAAAGGGGTGGTTAGGTGTGCATGGGTCACCAATACAACCTATTTTTTCCCATGCACACCACTTTGGCATGAATTCAAACTTAATTGGGGTGACCACGCCAAAATTTGGCCTAAATTATTCTTATTTACCCTAGTTACAAATGATTATAATGTTGTTGTATCACATTTTTTCCTATAAGGAACCTAATTATAAGTAAAACTAGTATAAAGGAGTGGTTTGTTGTGCATTGGTTTGTAAACTTTAAGTTTGACAAATCTAAAACTCTTAAAATGTCATAAAATAATATGGAAGGTGCTAAAACCTTTAAAATGACTATATGCTTTCCCAAAATGGACACCAATTGTAAAATTTATGCCCATAAATCCCTAGATTCAATATTAAAATCCTTAAAATGACTAAGTACTGAACCGATTGAATTTTGAAAAACTATCTCCCAAATCATAAGTTGTGTAATTTTAAGAACAATTATAGAAGATGTAAAGTGACCCTAATTTCTTATATTTATTAAAATAAATTTAAAGTATAAGTTGACATTTACATTGTAAATGTCAATTTTTACTTAACACTTATTTTAGTAAACCACAACCCCCACCTTTTAATTGATCACATTTTTTGTATTCTAAGGCTTCATACTTTCATCTCTTAATAATGCATACATGTTAGAACAAGTATGCGCTATAATATGTCTAATTTCAAAAACATGTCTTTTGACTCAAAAATGGCTTAGATTCTCAACACTAAGGCTTGGACCTACAAACACATAATCGAATCCAAGTTTGTTGACAAAAATTAATAAAATATAACTTTTGTCATCATAAATACTATGAATTTAAATGAGACATTTCATAAAGTTATTGATACGATGTCAAACACACTCTCATTTTTCCAAATATATGATTTTGTTTAGTTTTAGACTATTTTAAGGTTTCCATCTTCGTTGATTTTAAATTGTCCTTTTAGGACACTATATGGCACAAATATACATGTCTATATAGGTTTATGTTTTTTTTGTTGATCAAAATGTAAATTAAAAAAAATGGTCACAAATTTGGCCTAATTATATACACATAAAAAATCATTTTTTTAGGTAGTTGGGTGTCCATACGACCAAATTATATATAAACACATATGTCTATGTGTGTGTGTGTGGGTAACAAACTAGATAATCTTATCTAAATTTACACCAAAGGGTTTCAAACAATACTAAATGTTGTTCAAAAAATGAGGGGCCACACAGCCGTCTATCCATTCTATTTTTATAAAAAAATAATAGTTCCTCTTCAAATTTTATATTCTTACCTACTTATACTTGACCCTTTTTTTTTAAATTGTGTTTTATAAATTAAAATCAAAATTTTATAATTCATGTTCTTATACCATGTTGAAATTTTGAGTGTAGCCATTTGAAATAATCTACAAAAGTTGAGATTTCTCATTTTTTCAGAATAAAAAAATGTCCACGATTAGGCCCCCTTTATCCCCTAAATCTATATAATTACCTCCATATAATCTCATTAAAAGGATAGTGGAGTTATAAGTGTATTTTTAAGAGAAGTGTATTTAATACCTGATTAGGGTAAAGATTATAAGTAAGAGACTATGTGGAGTTACAACTGAGTAATGGAGAGTTCTCCAAGTGACGAGACAAAGAAAAAGGAAATAAGAAGATAAGAAATTGGGAACATATGGCTTCCATGTTATTATGTCATGTTGTGCACCCAAGAATGCATGTAGAGTGGTTGAAGAAGATTCATATCTTGAGTCTTGAGAGAGAAAAGAAGAAGAATATTTCTATGAAAATCAATGAGAGAAAATTTACCATTTGAGTATCTCAAATATATTTTGAAAAGTAACAAGGAGAAGGATATGAGTGAAGAGAATAAGTTTGTATTGAAAGACAAAGAAAGAATGAGGTTTCTAGGTAAGAATCCCAAATCTAACTTAAAAAAACAAGGAGGAGGAAATTTGTGAGCAACCCATAGAAGGAGTTCTCATGAAAGAAGATATGGATATGATAGTTGTTGAGACAAACAAAGGAGACCCATTATTTTATAATGGGGACTAGATTTTGGTATTCCATAAGTGGGAAGAGGCAGAACCATTATTGGTGAATGAAGACAATATATTTGTATTTTCTATTTTGGAGGGAGGAAGGTTTGAGGATAAACAAGGTAAGTTACATGTTTCCTTGAAGAAATAATAGATGTGAATGGAAAAGGCAACCATGAAGAGTTGTAGGTTTTCATGAAGGAAACCATATAGGTGGTTGAAGTGCAAGTTAATTCACACAAGAATAGTATGGTTGAAGACCAAATATATGAATAATAAGAATGAGGAGAGCATAGTGATGGTGGTTGTTGAAAATGGGCCTTTGAGATTCCATCATGTGAGTGGAATCCATCAGCAAAATTCAATCAATAAACAATAGTTGGACAACATGTCTATGAGGCATGATAAAGAGGTTGAATAAGTGTTTGTAAGAACTATTAATTCCCTTAATGTGTTTTTTCAATGTGAAGGTTCAAAAATAGAGAATATTTAAAATACGAGGACAAAGTGTGGCTCAGTCCAATATGTTCATATGTATGAGAATAAAAGTGAAGAAGTGGAACAAGAGGATAACATGGAAGTGATATTTAAAGATTTAGTTGGTAAGTATATACTAGTAGTATAAGATTGTCTACAAGTCATCATGGAGATAAGAGGGAGTGGGAAAATTTGGGTACAATAATGTTGTCAAGGGAATGTAAGAGAGGGAGTTCATTTTCATCATTTAGATTTAAGAGAAAGAACTATCACAAAATCAAGTTAAATAGGTTGGAAAGAATAAGTTATAATAGCCATTATCTAGTCTCTATAGGGCCTGAGGACATAAATTTTTAGTTGACCAAATGTGTCCCTTAAGATAATCTTATCATGCCAAAGTGAAAAAACTGAGAAAACTTTGATCGCATATTGTAGGAGAACCATGAGGGCTAGATACAAACCATTAGCTCTTATACTTACATGGACGTATCCTTTGAACAACTCATAGATGATTTTATCTCACTCAACATAGGAAAGACATGGAAATGAGTTTTTTCTTATAGTAAAATGTCTCTCAAATGACCAAAATTTAGTCAGTGGGGGGCATATTTTAGGATTCATTATCCCAATCAATGAACCATCTATGTGAACACATATGGATGGGAATTTTAAGGTCAGAATGAATGTTATCCAATCTCCATTGTGCCCTAGGACCAAAATTTATAGTTGATCATACATATCCCTTAAGAGACCCTTATCATCCCAAAGTGAGAAAACTTAATGAACTTTGGTTGCACGTTGGAGAACTATGAGGGATAGAGACAAATTGTCAACTCCTACACTTACATAGATGAGTCATCTAAACAAGTCCTCGAGGATTTTCTCTCACTTAACATAGGTGAGACAAAACATGGAGTTATATCTCATATCCAAATGTCTCTTAAAGGACCAAAAACTTGTTAGTGGGGGGCATATATTCTGACTCATTAGCCTAATAGACAAACCATATTCTTGGACACATCTATATGGGAATTTTAAGGCTATAAAAGTCATTATCTAGTCTTTATTGAGCCCCAAGACTGAAAGTTACAATTGAAAAAATACATCCCTTAACAGAATATTATTTTTACAAAGTGAGAAACCTGAGCGAACTTTGGTCGCACATTGCAGAAGAATCATTAGGACCAGAGGCACACCATCCACTCTTACACTTACATGGATGACTCCTATAAGAAACTCTTGTCATGTTCCATTTTTGATTAATTTAATTTTATAAGAAAAAGGGCCATTCTAATATTTTTCATGGGATAAGGAATGATCTGGGAAAATAATTTATTTAATATTTAATATTTTGGACTCACGGTTATTTTATATTCTCAAGTTGCTTAAATGGGGCTAACTAAACATTAAATATATTTTAATATTAATAGGAATTATAAAGTTAAATGTCTACAAGGAAAATTAGAAATTGGGATGTGGATTTTTAGGAGGATATAATGATGAGTTTCTAAGGAAACTTGTTAATTTTATCTTGCTTTCTTATCCCTAATATAAGTGGGTCAAATTTGGGAAAGTTTGGAAAATGGAAATAAAAGAAAAAGAGGTAGGATATAAATTTTTTATGGGGAAAAGGATAAAGATAGAGTTTGTTTAATTTTATAACTCATTTAATCTTTTCAAATAAATGATATTGGGATTTTGGTGCCAAAAATTTGGGGTGCCATGTGTATTTATATGTCAAGATTTCTTTCTAGGCTATCTTTTGCATTTCAACAAATTCTAGGACTTTACAGTTCAACATTATGTTTAAGGATGAAAAAATTTAGGTGAGGAGATAGATGGAATAAAAACCATTGATTTCAAGATTAAAATTATGTATCCCTTTTGATTTAGAGAGGTGATCTCACCAGAGATTGCATTGGAGCTGATTGGTATTGTGCATGCAAATTTTGGTGAGTTATTTGTATATTTTCAAGTGTCTTTTGGTGTGGTTTGATTTTAATTTTTTTTTTAATGTTTATTTATATTATAATTTCCATATATAATTATTTTCATATTATATAAATTTTCAACATGCCACTTTTCAGATCTATGGGAAGTTTGAAGTAATCTGGTGTCAAAATTACCAAATATGGGGCATTGGGAATAACCTATTTTTTTACAGTTGTGTGGAGATTTAAATTTAAAATTATATAGAGGTGTATGGATGTATATTATTATATTTTAACATAATATCATATGTTTATAAATCATATTTCAATAATAGAAAAATATTCAGTAGATACTATGTTAAAATTGTAAAATCTAGGTTCTAGTTTGTGAAAGAAATTATTAATTTAATGCAAGTACTACTTTATATATTTTAAAAGTATTTTAAGAGGGTTTTAAAATTAATTTTATGATTCATATTTTATGTTTACTTTTGTGTTTTCAATAATTTTTCAAAATGTCTCTTTTTGGGATGTATGACAGTGGTATTAGAGTCGAGATCGTGCTAGCCTGTTGGGGAAGATAACCATTGTTTAAGTTTATTCATGTTGTATGTCAAGTTATGAGGTTGAATTTTTATCAAGAAGAAATTTAATATTACTTCAATGGTTTCATGCCAATGTTTAATGGTTTCATGTGTGGTATCTTCCATTGCATGTTAGTTGAACAGGGTAAATTTTTCTTGCTAATGTAAATCATGGAAAGTTTTTTTGTATCTATGTTTAAGAGGGTACCTAAAGTAAATCAAAACAAGATCAAGAAATTTTAGAGACTCATCCAAGTTTTTATAGCCTGGGAATTTACATAAATAAAATGAAGTGGTAAATATGCTTTATGCATGGAGAAAAGTTTTGGAGTTTCAACATCAACTAAAAGATGTTGTACTTAACAATTTGAAGGAAATAGAAGATTGTTTATCTAAGGTTGTCTAATCAGATTATGGAATTTTGAAATGGGTTAGAAAAAAATTAATGGTTTATTTGTTTCATCCCAAGTTTATGAGACAACTAGATGAAGATGTGATCATTTCAATCAGCTCTTGCCTTAGTGAAATCACAAAAATTATAGTCCTGAAGTTCCGTACAAGGATGACATAATGAAAGAGGTATTTTAGCTAATTGTAGATTTTTTTCAAGGTTTGGATGATATGGTAATTTTTTCTTTTGATAAAAGGGTAAAGATTATATAAACTATTATGAGAGTTGGTTTTTGTGTTGTGATGCTAGATCTTGATTGTGAATATCTTATTCTTGAAATATTTCAATATTTATTGGCTTTTGTTAGTATGAGTAATGAAAAAAATGTTATAATTTGTAAGTAGACCAATATGACTCAGACTTTGAGGGAGAGTGATGATATCTTCCATCCACTAATATCTATTATATTGTATGGTTTAAGGTAAGAAAATAACATTTATCTAGCTGCACATATGCTAGTTAGAAATGTTGTTAATAAATATGAAGAAAAATTGAAATCATATATGACAGTGGAGCATAAGGAAGAAGAAGGGAAAGCGTTAGATGAAGATTTATAAGCTACAAAAGTTGAGGATGAAAATAAGGTGGAACAAGAAAACTTTGAGACTATATTTTTAGAGGGTTCAGTAGAGAAGCATGCTGATTTTAGGAATGAAGCCAAGGAGAATGTTGGGTTAGCCCTAAGTTGGGAGATTTAAGTTACAAAAATGAAGGTGTTGAAGATATATCAACTAGGTATCTTATGTAAAAGGTGGATGAACATGTTGATTTTAGCTTGAAGTATGAAACTCATTCAAATTTAATGTTTCCTACTATGTCACTATAAGACTCTTATCATCATGGAAAGTATTCTAATAAGGAAGATAGGGACAAGGATATATTGATAGCATAGAGCATGTAGGTTCATTAATTCAAAATAAATATTGTTTCTATATATGGGACCCAGGTGATATTATATTCAAAGGGAATGATGAAAGGGTAGATCATTTTTCTAAAGTTCATATTTATTTATGGATGAGGGTATGAGACCCTAGTTCTTTATCTAAAGAACTATAGAGGGAAGACATTCAAAAATACCTGAAGCTTGAAATTCTTGATGGGACAGAAAGTGATGATTTATATGTTGATGGGTTGGGAAAAATTGACATGGATATGGATTTATAAGGTTTGTATTCTAATTATGAGTTATTATAGATTCAAATATCCAAGGAAGTTGAGTTTATAGCTGAAGGAGAAAATGTAGTGTTTAGAGGTGTCTCTGAAGGAACTTTGGGAGTAGTCTCAGAAAATAGGACTCCTTACAAGGAACAATTATTGTGGGTATAAAGTTTTTTGGTGATGACGTGAATGCAAACTATTTTTTCTTTGGTAATCAACATAGTCCTTATTCTATTATTCAACTGCTTCTAAATCAACAAAGAATGGTGTTCACAAATATGTTCTTAGGATCATTATTAGAAAGGATATTTCAGCATGCCATAAAATTTAAAATTGGTTGTGAACATACCAATTTTACCCCATATTTATTAAGTAATGATTTGGATACAAGATTCCCTCATATATATATTTTCAAGGAGATTGTGTGTAGAACTACATTCAAGTGCTTTATTGAACACATAGAATTCAAGGTCTTGTCTCATAGTTTGACTTTCCAATTGAGGGTGAATCAGGTAATAAATTTTGAATTGGTCTATGTTGATAATTTTTTTTATCTCAACAAGACTTGGGTATATATTTGGTAATGTTTAGAATTAGTTATAGGTGAAATTCATCAACATGATCTATTTATCAGAGTATCTACATGGGAGATTGATATCACTTACTTGGGTCAAGTCATGAATACTCAAGGCATACATGAGGTTGTAACAAAAGAAGCATTGAAGTGGTTTGTTAACATAGTAAACTCATGTCATGTAATTATAATTTAATATTTATCACAAGAATTTTATATAAGGTGTGATGCTTCAAGAAAGGGAGTTGTTGTGGTTACAATACAAAGGTGGAAACCCATGAAAAATGATAACATGAAGTTTATAGATTTAGAAGAGAGTTTATCTAGGTATGATAATATATTTATATAATTTATGCTTTGAAATAATTTAGACATCATATAGTTTAATCTAAACATGTGATGGAGATAGATTACAATGGAAGGAAGCTATTCTAGGTTCAATATGATTGGAGTGATGAGCCATAGAAATGGATAATTGGCAATATGGTTGTAGTTGACTTTTTTAGAATGATTAATTCATGGTATATTATTATCACTCATGGAGATTGGAGGTGTCCAACCATGATAGGACATTTTATAATTAAATTTACCACTAAAATTTTGGATATTTGGTTGGATGATCAGTATGTGCTAGTGGATGGAATTAGAGAGTGCATAGTCTCCCATTAGAATGAACTGTTGTTTATAGATTTAAGATCCAGAGTTAGGTGGGGTATTTTATATTGTTATATGATAAAAAAACATTGTTACTTAACTATACCATTGATTTTGTAGATTAGATCATGAATTTGCATTTAATACCTTTCAAATTGATGCAAGGTATAGAACAATTAGTGTTGTTTTCAGCAGGGTGTATCTCCAAATTTCAAATAGATTTTACTATTATAGATCAGCCAATGAATTTGAGAGTACCATATATAAATTTGAGATTTATATCAGTGGGAGAAGTTTTAAGATTTATAGGGTTGAAGTTTCACATATTAGTGCACATACACAGTTGAAAAGGCAAGTTGTGGGAGAAATAATAATGATGCAAAATTAACTGGGAGACCTATTACATACCATTTGATAGCATGGATCAGTTTGTTATATCTTGGTGACTGTTACATCCTTATCACTTAGCTAAGATTCACTACTCATATATTTTCCAGACACCTAGGAGAGAGGATGGGAAAAACTACATTTGGTAAGTTTATCAAATTTTTGCGGGAGTATTGGAAAGAACACACCGAAGATTTGTATATCCAAAAGCTCAAATCACATGGATAATTCTATTTAGCACATGAAATTCTCAAAAAGGAATATGAGTCTTTAGGTTTACATGGTATTATTTAGAAAGAGCTGCAGCACCTCATGAGTACAAGATTTAGACTCTATGGAAATTATGGTATGAATAATCATATTGGCATGGTGATTATTAAACAACTTGGGTTATAATTGTTTGAGGACAAGTAATTTTGGGAAGGGTGGACTTGTCATGTCCCATTTTTTACTAATTTAATTTTATGAGAAAAATGTCAATTCCAATATTTTCCATGGAATAAGGAACAATTTTGGAAAATAATTTATTTAATATTTAATATTTTGGACCCACAATTATTTTATATTCTCAAGTTGTTTAACTGGGGCCAAATAAATATTAAATATATTTTAATATTAATGGGAATTGATAAGTTGAATGTTTACAAGGAAACTTAAAAATTGGGACATGGATTTTTAGGAAGAAATAATGACGAGTTTCCAGGAAAATTTCTAATTTTATCTTGATTTCTTATCCTCAAGATAAGTGGGTCAAATTTAAAAAAGTTTGAAAAATGGAAATAAAAGAGAAAGAGATAGGATCTAAATGTTTTATGGGAAAGAGGATAAACATAGAGTTAGTTTATTTTTATAACTCATGTCATCTTCTCAAATCAAGGATATTGGTATTTTGGCACCAAAACTTTGGGGTGTCATCTATATTTATATGTCAAGATTTTCTTCTAGGTTATCTTTTGCCATTTCAACAAATTCTTGGACTTTACAGTTCAACTTTTCATCAAAGGTTGAAAACCATTAGGTGAGAAGATTTTTGGACAAAAATATATTTATTTAAAGATTCAAAGTATGTATCCCTTTTGATTCAGAGAGGTGATCTCATCCAGAGATTGCATTAGAGCTAATTGGTATTGTGTATACAGATTTTGGTGAGTTATTTGTATATTTTCAGGTGTCGTTTGGTGTGATTTGTTTTTCAAATTTTTGATATTGTGTTGGTTTAATTTATAAGTGCTATAGATAATTATTTTTATGATATATAAAGTTCCAATATGCCACCTTTAATATCAATGAGAAGTTTCAAGTAATTTGCTACCAAATTTGCCAAATCTAGGGCATTGGGATCAACTTATTTAGTGTAGTTGTGTGGAGATTTAAATTTTAGATATTATATAGGTGTGTTTTTGGATATTTTTGTTTTTTAATTTAATGTCACGTATTTATAAATAATATTTCAATAATATGAAAATATTTAGGAGTTACTATGTTAAAATTGTCAAATCTGGGTTCTAGTTTATGAAGGAAATTGTTAATTTCATGTGAGTACCACTTTCTATATTTACATAGTATTTGGAGAGGATTTGAAAATTAATGTTATGATTCATATTTTATGTGTAATTATGTGGTTTAAATAATTTTTCAAAATATATCTTTTCAGGACAGGATAAATCTTGGATGATTTTATCTGACTTGACATGCATGAGACACAACAATGAGTTTTCTATTGCATCTAAATGTTTCTTAAAGGACCAAAATTTAGTTAATGAAGGGAATATATTAGGATTTGTTATACTAATGAATGAATTATATATTTATACTTATCTTAATGGACATTTTAAGGCTAAAATGGTCGTTATCTACTCTCCATCAGGCTTCGAGACTAAAAGTTGCTCTTGATCGAAAGTGTTCCTTAAGAGAATCTTATCATCTCAAAGCAAGAAAATTAAGTGAACTTCATTCATGCATTATAATACAAACATATGGGCTATAAATGAACATTCAACTCCTACACTTGCCTGTTTAAGTCCTCTAAGCAATCTTCAGATGATTTTCTCTCACTTAAAATGAGTGAAACACAACAATGAGTTTTCTCTTACAGCCAAATGTATTTTAAAAGATCAAAAGTTTGTTAATGGGGGAATATCTTGGGAATAATTAGAAAAATCAATGAATCATTTACTAAGACACATCTAGATAAGGATAAAACATCCATTATCAAGTCTCCTTTGGGCCTTGAGACTGAAAGTTGTAGTTGACTGGATACGTCCCTTAAGAGAATCTTATCATCATAAAGTGAGAAAACTAAGCAAAATTTGATCACACATTATAGGAAAAATGTGAGGGCTATATATGAACCATCAAATCCTATACTTACACAGATGAGTCTTCTAATTAACCCCCAAATTATTTTCTCTCACTCAACATAGGTAAGACAAGGTAATGAGTTTTCTCTCATATCCAAATGTCTCTTAAGGGACCCAAAAGTTGGTCAGTGGGGGAATATCTTGGGCCTCATTAGCCCAACATATAAACCATCTACACAAATAAATATAGATGGAAATTGTAAGGCTAGAACATATATTATCTAGTCTTCATCATGCCTCAAGATCGAAAGTTACAATTGACTAGACGTGTCCCTTAAGAGAATCTTATCATCCCAAAGTGAGAAAATTGAGTGAACTTTGATCATGCATTGTATAAAAAACATGAGGGTTAGAGACAAATTTTCATCTCCTATATTTACATGGAGGAGTATTCTAAGTAATCCCTAAAGGATTTTTATCGTTCGACATGGGTAAGACACTGCAATGAGTTTTCTATCATACCCAAATGTCTTTTAAAGGACCAAAAGTTGGTAAGTGGGGGGAATATCTTGGTCCTCATTAGCCCCATCATTGACAAAACATATTTATAGATATATCAAATTATAATTTTAAGGCTAGAATAACCACTATCTAGTCCCCATCATGCCCATGACCAAAAGTTGTAGTTGGTTTCATGCATCCTTTAAGAGATTGTTATTATCCCAAAGAAAATTGAGATAATTTTAATTATGCATTGAAAGTGAACCATAAGGGTTAGAGATAAACCATTAGCTCCTACACTTGCATGGATGAGTCCTCTAATCAACCCCATATGAGTTTTTATCACTTGAAATGATCAGGAAATGGCAACAAGTTTTCTCTTGTAGCTAAATATTTCTTAAAAGACCAAAAGTTGGTTAGTGAGGGGCATATATTTGACTTCATTAGCCCAATAAATGATCCACCTTCTCAGAAAAGATTAGACGGGAATTTTAAAGTTAAAATTTCAATTATATTATCTAGCCTCCATTGATCCCCAAGACTTAAAGTTGTAGTTAACCAGATGTATCCCTTAAGAAAATCTAAGGTGAAAAATTTGAGAAAAATTCAATCACATATTACAAGAGAATTATGAGGGCTAGAGATTAACCATCAACTTCTAAAATTACATGGATGTGTCTTATAAAAAAGATCCTATATGATTTTATCTCACTTGACATGGGTAAGACATGACAAAAAGTTTTCTCTTGTAGCCAAATGTCTCTCAAATGACCAAAAGTTGGTTAGTGGGGGTCATATCTTGGGCCTTGTTAGCCCAATCTATGAACCATATATGCTGACACATTTAGGTGGGTATTTTATAGTTATAACGACCATTATCTAGTCTTCATCATGCCCCCAAATCAAAATTTATAGTTATTAAGATGCGTCCTTTAAGAGAATCTTATCATCCTAAAGTGAGAAAATTGATTGAACTTTGATCGCACATTACATGATAACTGTGAGGGCTAGAAATGAACTTTAAACTCTTACACTTGCATAGATGAGTCATATAAGTAATATTTATAGGATAATATCTTAGTTGAGACAAATAAAATATGATAATGATTTTTTTATCATAACCAAATGTCTCTTAAAGGACCAAAAACTTGCCAGTGGGGGGCATATCTTCTTGCTCATTAGCTGAATAGATGAACCATCTTCATGAACACATCTAGATAGGAAATTTAAGGTTATAACAATAATTATATGGTCTCTATTGGGCCTTAGTTATAATAATTATATTTAACTAGATGCATTCCTTAAGATAATCTTATTATCCCAAAGTGAGAAAACTATGTGAACTTTGATCATATAATGCATGAGAAGTGTTATGGCTAGAGGCAATTTTCTGCTCTTACACTTATATGGAAAAATATTTTAAGAAAAACCTATATGATTTTCTTCCACTTGACATGTGTGATATGTATAAATTAGTTTTCTCTCATAGAAAAATGTCTCTTAAAGGATAAAAAGTTGGTTCGTGATGGGAGTATATTAGGCTCATTAGCCCAATTGAGAAATTATCTACACAAACACATTTAGATGGGCATTTTAAATCTAGAATAGTAATTATTTGGTCTCCATAAATCCTCAAAACCAAAATTTGTAGTTGACTAGACACATCCCTTAAGATAATATTATTATCTCAAAGTGAAAAAATTGAGAGAACATTAGTTGTGCATTGTAGGAGAACCATGGGGGCTAGCGATAAACCATCAGCTCCTACACTTACATAGGTGAGTCCTATAAGCAACCCATGGAGGATTTTCTCTCACTCAACACAAGTGAGACATGGTAATGAGTTTTATCTTTTAAACAAATGTCTCTTAAAATATAAAAAGTTAGTGGGGGGCATATCTTGGGCTTCGTTAGTCTAATCAACCAATTATCTATGTGAATACATCTGGATGGGTATTTTAAGGCTAAAATAATAATTATCTAATCTAAAATAGGATTTAGGACAAATATTTGTAGTTGACCAGATGCATACCTTAAGATAATCTTATTGTCCCAAAGTGAGAAAACTAAGTGAATTTTTGTTGTGCATTGTAGGAGATTTGTGAGGGCTAGAGATGAACTGTTAACTAATACAATTACATGGATGAGTTATCTAAGCAACCTATGGAGGATTTTATCCCACTCAACATGGGAAAAACTTGGTAATGAGTATTCTCTCATAGCCAAAGATCTCTTAAATAACCAAAATTTGGTATTTGGGGGACATATCTTGGGCCTCATTAGTCAAATTGATGAACCATATTTGTGAACATGTTTGAATGGGTGTTTTAAAGATATAACTACCCTTATCTAATCTTTGTTGGGCTTAGGGATCAAAATTTGTAATTGATCAAATGTGTCTCTTAAGAGAATCTTATCATCCCAAAGTGAGAAAATTGAGTAAATTTTTTTTGTGCATTGTAGAAGAGACATGAGGGATAAAGATGAATAAACAAATCCTATAATTACATGAAAGAGTCCTCTAAGCAACCCCTAGATTATTTTATCCCACTTGACATGATAAAGCCATAACAATGAGTTTTCTCTTGTAGCCAAATGTCACTCAAAGGACCAAAAGTTGGTCAGTGAGGGGCATATCTTGGGCGTCGTTAGACCAATAAAAAAACCATCTTTGTAGACAAGTCTAGATGGGTGTTATAAGTCTAAAACAATAGTTATCTAGTCTTTATTGGTCCATGAGACCAAATGTTACAGTTGACCGAACACATCCCTTAAGATAATGTTATCATCCCAAATTGAGAAAACTAAGCAAACTTAGGTCACGTGTTGTAAGAGAACCATGAGGGATAGAGATGAACCATAATCACATATACTTGTATAGATGAGTCATATATGCAATCCTTGATGATTTTATCTCATTTGACATAGGTGAGACGTGGTAATGAATTCTATCTTACAACTAAATGTCTCTAAAAGGACCAAAAGTTGGCCTGTGGGGTCATATATTGGGAATCATTAGCCCCAAATCATCTATGTGGAGACATCTAAATAGGAATTTTAAGGCTAGAGTAGTTGTTATTTGGTCTCTATCACACCCTAAGATTGAAATTTATAGTTGAATGAATGCATCCCTTAAGAGAATATTATTATTCCAAAGTGATAAAACTAAGTGAACTTTGGTCACATGTTGCAAGAGAACCATGAGGTTTAGATATGAATTGTTAGCTCCTACACTTGTAAAGACAAGTATTCTAAGTAACCCCTATAGTATTTTATCTCATTCAACATGATGAAGACATGGTAATAATTTTTATCTCATAGCCAAATGTCCCTTATAAGACTAAAATATTATCATTGGGGGGTATATATTATGGATTATTAACCTAATAGATGAATCATCTTTGTATACACATCTAGATGGGTATTTTAAGTCTTGAATAGTTGTTATCCAATCTCTGTTAGGCCTTAGGTCTGAAAGTTACACTTGATTGGATGCATCCCTTAAGAGAATATTATCATCACAAAGTAAGAAAACTAAATGAACTTCATTCACATGATGCAAGAGACCCATGAGGGATAGATATGAATTTTCATCTCTTAAACTTTCATGAATGAGTCCTCTAAGAAACTCTTGGAGGATTTTCTCACTTGACATGCGTGAGACATGAAAGTGAGTTTTCTCTTGCAGCCAAATGTCTCTTAAAGGACCAAAAGTTGGTAAGTGAGGGTCATATCTTGGGAATTATTATCCCAATAAATCAACCATATATTAAGACACATCTATATGGACATTTTAAGGCTAGAATGGTCATTATATGATCTCTATCAGGACCTACGGCTAAAAGTTACACTTGACTAGATGTGTCCCTTAAGAGAATTTTATCATCCCAAAGTGAAAAAATTGAGAAACATTTAGTCACATGTTGCAGGAGAATCATTATGGATAGAGATGAATCATCATATCTTAAACTTGTATATATGAGTCCTCTAAACAAACCCTATAGTATTTTCTCTCACTCAACATGAGAGAGACATTACAATGAATTTTATCTCGCAACCAAATGTATCTTAAAGGAAAAATGTTAGTAAATACAAGGTATATCTTGGGCCTCATTATCCAAATAGATAAACCATATTCATTAACATGTTTAAATGGGTGTTTTAATGCTAGAATGGCCATTATTCAGTCTTATTTAGGCCTTGGGATTGAAAGTTGTAGTTAACCATATGTGTCCCTTAAGATAATCTTATCACACCAAAGTGAGAAAATTGAAATAACTTAAGCTGCATGTTTTAGGAGAACCATGAAAGATATATATGAATTATCAGATTCTAAACTTACATGGATGAGTCCTCTAAGAAACCCTCATAGGATTTTCTCTCACTCGACATAGGTGATACATGACAATGATTTTTCTCTCATAGCCAAATGTCTATTAAAAGACAAAAAGTTGGTCATTGGGGAGCATATATTGGGCCTCCGAATCCTAATAAATGAATCATATTCTCAAACACATTCTAATGTGATATTTAAGGCTATGCCATTATTCTATCTCATTCAGGCCTTGGGACTAAAAATTGTAGTTGACCGAATGCATCCCTTAAGAGAATCTTTTCATCCCAAAGTGAGAAAACTAAGTGAACTTAGGTCATAAATTAAATGAGAATCATTAGGGATAGATAAAAACCATAATATCCTACACTTACATAGATGAATCCTCGAAGTAACTCCCAGAGGATTTTCTTTCTCTAGACATGGGAAAAACATGACAATGAGTTCTATCTCATAGATAAATGTCTCTTAAAAGACTAAAAGTTGGTCATTAGGGTCAGAAATTGGGCCTCATTATCCTAATTGATGAACCATATTTATGGACACATCTAGATGTGCTTTTTAAGGATATAAAAATCATTATTTAGTATCTATTGGGCCCTAGGATTGAAATTTGTAGTTAACTGGATGTGTCACTTAAGAGAATTTTGTCATCCCAAAGTGAGAAAATTGTGTGAACTTAGATCATTAATTTTAGGAGAACCATGAGGTATATAGATGAAACATGATCTCATATTATTGTATAGATGAGTTATTTAATAAACCCCCAGATGATTCTCTCTCACTCAACATAGATAAGACATGGCAACATGTTTTCTCTCGTAGCTAAATGTCTCTTAAAGGACCAAAAATTTGTTAGCAAGGGCATATCTTCTGGCTCATTAGTACAATCAATGAAAAAAATTTGTGAACACATTTATATGTGTGTTTAAATGCTAGAAAAATCATTATATGATCTCAATTAGGCCCCAAGGCTGAATTTATAGTTGACCGGATGCATCCCTTAAGAGAATCTTATCATCCAAAAGTGAGAAAACTGAGTGAACTTATATCATGCATTACAAGAGATCTATGAGGGCTAGAGATGAAATGTCAGTTCTTAGACTTTTAGGACAAGTCATATAAGAAAACCCTAGAGTATTTTCTCTCACTTGACATAGGTAAGACATGGCAATGAGTTTTTTCTCACAGTCAAATGTCTCTTACAAGACCAAAAGCTTGTTAGTGGGGGTATATATTCTAGCTTGTTATCCCAATTGTTGAACCATATTCATGGACACATATGGATACATGTTTTAAAGCTAAAATGCTTATTATTAGGCATTGGTTGGGCTCTGGGAATGAAATTTTTAGTTAAATAGGTGCATAAAAGAGATAAAATAATTCAAAAGAGAAACATGAAGGCCTTTTAGAGCTTTATAACTCTTCCTTCCAAGTTCCTTCTAGACTCATTCATCTTCCAACATAGGAAAATATCTCTCATAGGACCATGAAATGGTTTCATAATGGTTTATCAAGTTATTTTTTTCTCTTTCCATCTAAAATTACCATGCCAAAAACATTTGTAGGTTAGTCAAACCTGAACATGAGAAGATAGTTCTAGAGAGTTTTAACAGGCCTGCAAGCATTATCCCAAGGGTCTCTAAGCAAGTATGTAGGGTTATGAGCAAGAATAGAGAATGTTTATGATAGTTGTATGTCTTTAGGTTAAAATAACATAATTTAAAGCCTCAAGAAAGTTTTCAAGCATGACGAAAGAAAAAAGATGAATGCCACAATGAAGTTCACATGTTTCCATTATTCTTGGTCATTAAGGAGTTTTAGGAGTTAATTAAATTAGGAGATATTTTATAATATAAGGCATCAGTTGGTATGGATAGATATCAAATCATATATATATGAAAAAAACAAAGAGAAAGGATAAAATTAGGTGGGAGATGGAGAGGCATAGGTGAAGAAGAAGCAGAACACAAGGGTCTTCAAGGGTAGAAATGTACATTTGTAAGTAATTATAAGGAAATAAATCTACTTTGAAACACTTTTAGGGTATATTTGTGTGTTTATAGTTACTTCTTGATCTTGCATTAGTGAATGTTATAATGAGAGAGAAAAACTTACAATTATATGTCTTAAGAATAAATTCATGAATGTTTAAGCGTTGAAACCACATGTTTAGTTTTATTAGATGTATATTTGAGTCCTTAAATAATTACCATCATCATTTTATGCATGCATTAATTTTTTTTCATGAATACATAGATGTAGCAAGGTATTTTCAATTCCATTTTTAAGCAAACCTTATAGTTCGAGCAAATTCATACATAATCAACCTTAGGTGGCTAAATAGAAAAATTGAAACATGGAAAAATAAAAATTTTGGATTTGGAATGAGGTTAGGAAACCATTTTAAAGTGATATTTTTTTCACATTAAATAGGATCTCAATAGTTTTGAGCAATCTCATGATGGCCCTTGTTGGAATAAAACCCAAGGAAACATTGAAATCAAAGGAAAGACTTAGTTGTAGCTGACTATCTTAAGGTGGATCCATGAACCAACCTAAAAAAATAGAGTTTAAATATTTTTTTACAGAGTTTTTTGACCTTGATTGAATCATATAATACCAACTAAATCCCCTAAAGGAGAAGGTAGTGCTTCTATCCAATCTTACTCATATAACTTAGTTTCTTGTCTAAATTTGCATGATCTACTTGTTGAGATTCAAAGACCCCACATCATAGTTTGGTATCAAAGCATTGAGTCTTACATCACTAAAACATAGTTTTTTTTACTTCTTTTAAAAATTAATCATAAATAAAGGTGACAGACTATAAGCACAAAGGCTAGATGAGTAATGACTAGATCATAGAGAGGAATGTATTATTTTTTCACTTCTCTTTGTTTCAATAAGATAATATTCTCTATTCACAACACCAATCATGTGAAGGTGGAAGATAATATATTAACACTAACCTACATTAAAATTATTTGTAAAAAATTATAGAATTAAACAATAAATGATAAAATAATTCAATATTAAAATATAGTAAATCAAATAAGTTAACTATATTAATTTGAAATACAAGATGAATTACTCATACTATTCTTACTAAGTCAATCCAATGTACCTTCAAGATAAACTCTATTTTTAAGTGTCTCAAGAATGTCTTCATGCTTAGATTCATGAACTTTCTACAAACTTTAATGGCTAGGATTTTCAAGATATTTGATCAATTGAACATTTATAGTGATAACTAGATTTGAGTAATGAAGCATCACCCTATGCATTTCAAAGTCATCAAATAAAAATTATCTTATATTTTTATGATAATACCTACAAATCCAAGATACTATAACCACTAAGGATCTAGTGGGATAAATAAGGTCTTATCCATCCATGACATTTATAGTTAATTTTTTGCCCCTACACAATGACACAAGTAGTAGTATGTTCTCTCATCATTGTCTTCAAGTGCAATGACTACAAAAACATGCCCTCCTACATTTAAATTATAATAAATTTATAAGCACATATAAGAAAAAATAAAGATATCACTAATAAAAATAAGGCTACATTTAAATTAGAAATAAATTTTACTTGGTTGCACAAGAATCAAAGTCAATCAATGATGTCATTTCATTATCCATAATTTTTTGGAGTAAATGTATACTCTCTACAAGTGTTATGGGTCTATAATACCATTCACCAATGTATTATTTTGAATCATATTCATTCTAATTAAATTCTATACAACACAAATAAAAGCATGCTATATCCCTCATATAAATAGTCCATGAACTAGAATTTGAGCTTTGAATAGAGTGGAAAACATTTGATCCAAGTATTGTACTATAATATTCATACATTATCTTGTATTTTTATTCCATTAACCAAAATAATCTTCACACATGATAATATTTATCTGATCCATGATAAAAAAATTATTACATCAAGTCACAATACTTGAAACATTGATCAAATTAACACCATCCTTGTGCTTTTCCTACTCTTTCTTAAGGGCTCTTTTTACACGTGTACATACAACATCATGTTCCCATTTCCCATTGTCAACCTCAAAAAATATCCAAAATGTTAAACCCTATTTTTTTAATGCATTCTACTTAACCAATAAAATATTTGAGAATTCTTAAACTTTCGTGCACAATTGTCTAACCAAAAGTAGTGTGTACCATGTTAGAGTATTTAATGTCTAAGTGAAATAATTTAAATACTTATCATAATTTGATTTATTATTAAATAATAATAATTTATTAAACATGAGGTGAAAACCTCGTCTAAATAAATAATAAAATATTGTGATTTATTTTTAACCAATTAAATTAAATGATTCTTAGGAAGCATGGACCCGTTGGTTACAATGGTCACCTCCCCTCACATTTATTATAAATAAGGTTTTACTCTTATTATATTATTCACTATGAATACACTCGATGAATTTGATATTTGCATGTGACAAATATTTACAAAGGTTCTATGAAGGATTATGTGAAGAAGTGAAAATAGAAGGATTTATATTAGGATGTGGAGTTTCTCAATTAATTGAATATCATCTTCATGGGATTTTTACCTCTTGGAGGTTTTTCCAATTTAAATTCTTATGTATTATGTCAATTCTCTGTCCTTTTTGCCATCATTTATCCATCTAGATCCAATATATATTGCATATATATTTTATATTAGGTTGATTTTATTATGGAATCAAAGCCATAAGATGATTGGGTGATTGGAAAGAGTTTTTTGTTGGAAGATTCAAAGCTTTGTCAAATGATTTTTTTATTTATCTCAGCATGCTATGATATTTTTTATGGCTTTGGAGGCATACTATATTTTCTATGGATTATTATTTGCTCTGTGGAGCCTTGAATCTTAACATTGGGTTTTTTAAGACCTCTGTCAAGCATCTAAATCAACCATAAATCAACCTCAAACCTCCCTTTAGCACCATTTTCATAGAGGCACCATAACTAGCTTGAGAAAACTCAAAAAGATGATATTTTAGTCAAAATTCAATTTTGTAAATTCCTTCATTGTTAAAAGAAACTCTAGAAGATTGGAATAAATTTCAAGTTTTTTGAGTGCCTTTACAAGTTTTTGGGCTCTCCCAAGCATCTCAAGGGTGCTATACTTCATCCTTGGCAATTTAAAATATTGAATTCTTCATCAAAAAATCTATTTTATTGATCCAATTTTGTTTGTTAAATAAAAATAAGTGGGCTGCTAATTTTTCAAAAAAATTTAAAACTTGTACAAGGAGATCTACGCTGTTAAAATTTTATAGGGGCCCCATTCTGAAGCTACATGTATGTAGCTTATGTTACATAGTTTTATAAATTATTTATTAAATAATTTTTTTATGTAAAATTTAAATTATCTGCGTAGACTTGTGGCCCCCACTTTCTTTGTTTTTTACTCTAAAAGTTAAAAATAAAGTAAAGAGTTATCTATTAATAATTTTACATGCACAAAAATTATTTATTTATATGTTTTTTATTATTTAAAAATCAAATCTAAAAAATAAATATCAATTAGTGCATATAAATATTTAAACTTATAAATGAGTTGGTGATCTTAATTTTACAAAAACTTACAACTAAGATCTCAAGTTTAAAACCTCTTAAAAACTTCCTTTTTGATCTTCTTAGTTATCTTGTTAAAATTAATTACAATTTAATTTAAATTGAATTTCATTTTTTGGTTTGCATGTTATTTTTTCATGTGTTTAAAATCCTAGTTAACTTGTCAAACTTGTTTCAACTTTTGATCTAGTGAATATTTTGACAAATATAGTCATCTAACTAGTCGATCTCTAAGTTTTGGCATCTTATGGACACATCTACATGGTACATTTTGTATTTTTAAATCTACTACTATTAATTTTATAACTTTTTAAATAAAAGTGTCTAGGTGATCGTTCTGAGTGAGACTCATTTAACACTTAGTTTTGTGTAATTCTAAATCATTTTTTTTTCCATTATTTGGCATCTACATTGTATAATTAAGTATATTTGCACTTGTGATTTAGTTTGTTTTACAATCATATTATAAAAAATCATTCAAAAAGTTATTTTTCTTAAAATCATTCTTACATTAGTATATTTTTACGACACTTATGACACTATTTATCTCAATATTTCACATTTTTTTTGTTTAGTCTAACATTAAATTGAAAAATTATTATGTGTTTGAAATTTAATTTTTTTTTAAATATCAAATTAAGTTAAATTTACACTAAAAAGTTTTATTTTAAGCATTTATTTACTATCTAGTTTAAAGGGAAGCTATGGATTTACCTTATTTTTGTTTAGATAAATATTAAATATTTAATGGAAAAAACTATAATATAAAGAAAATTCATGTTAAATATGAATTTTTGGCCTAGAAGTTGTGAAATATTTTTGTTGTAACTAGAAAAAGTCCTTCTGGATGACATGTGACCCTTGATCTTACCAATGCATTTTAACAGATATAGTAGGAAACTATGTCCATTATCTTAAAAAGTGTAAAGGATAAAATCCTTCCTCACATTGGTAATTAGGAGTCTTTTAGTGATGATTTAAAAATCCTTGAATCCATGTATGAGGGCACTCGTCTCTTAATTATTATGAAATTAATCCTTGAATTGCTAACTACACCTATGAAAGGTGATGGAAAAGTTATGAATTTTATTGATAAAATTAAATACATTAAATCTCATTTAGATGGATGTAACTATAAATTGATTTAGGATCAATTGATTTATTTTATTATTCAGTTAAATATTCAAGAAAATTTTAGAAATTTTATTTCAATTTTGAATTTTAGGTATCAAATTACACAAGATATCCTAGACCTTACCTTCTTGTTTTGCTCTCTTGATTCAAGAAGAGTAAGTTATGACCAATTTTGATTCTAAATAGAATGCCACTCAAATAATTATCATATTAAATAATATATTTGATAACACTAAAAACCAAAAATATAACCCTAATTTTGTTAAAGGCAAATACATAAATAAAAAATTTGATAATAAGAATCATAAACTTAAGTTTAATGAAAATTACAATTTGTGTGGTAAATTTGGTGATGGGAGGGAAACATATTATAAAAATAAGGATATAAATAACAATAAAACTTCTAAAAATAATGAATAGAAGAAATCTAATCAAAATCCTAATCAATATAACAATCAAAATTCTAATGTTATTAATTTGTATGCTACTTTATTTACTTCAAATAAAAGTGAGTGGATTTTAGATAGTGATGCATCGTACCATATGACTTACTTATCTAATATTATATGTGATTATCGAGATATCTCTAAAATAATTTACTTAGAAGATAATTATTTTTTAAAAGTAAGTAAACAAAGATAAGCAATATTTTCAAATGTTACTAAAAATGATTTTTTCTATGTACCCAAGATTAAAAATAATTTTATATCTTATTCTCAACTTAAAAATGATAGTTTCATTATAATATTACTTAAATATAACTAGTCTATTATAAATCAATCTAGTTCCTTAATTATTGAAGGTGTGCAAAGGAATGGTTTATATATCTTTTCTCTTTCTTCTGTGTGTTTTCTTTTATCACATAGTAAGAATGAATCCCAGTTATGGAATAAAATATTAGGAGATATTAATTTTATAAGTTTATTTGATATGTCTATAAATAATCTTAAACTTCTTTCTATCCCCTTTCATCATGAAACTTGTGAGGGTTGCTTAGGTGGTAAGCAACATACTAACTCCTTTCACAAGAATCATGATGCAAATTCTTCACATCCTTTAGAATTGATTCATAGTGATGTTGTGGGACCTCTTGAAGTTTTATATCTTAATGTTTATTTATATTATGTTACTTTTATTGATTATTAAATTATAATGATCCATTTTTTTTCATTTAAAGAAATTTTATGTGTTGTCTAAATTCAAAAAATTTAAAGCTAGTGTTGAAAATGCATCTAATTTTTCTATTAAGAGATTAAGAACTAATAATGGTGGTGAATATGCTAGCAAAGAGTTTTATTATTTTTACATTAGTTGAAGTATTTAAAGTTAATTAATAATTCCCTATTCTCCTCAGCAAGATAGTATTACTGAAAGGAAAAACTACACCATCATAAAAATGGTTAGAACAATGTTTCAATTTGCAAATGTTCATAAGTTTTTATGGGTTGAAGCCATGAATAATAGTATAGAAATTATAGATAATCCTTACCAAATCCTTGCATCTTTATATCCCTTTATAAATTTGGACTAAAAATAAACTTAGTGTGACTCATCTCAAGATCTGTGGTAGTCATGCTTCTATCTTTATTCTTAAAGTTAAAAAAAGAAGCTCGATCCAACTTTCTATTCTTGAATTTTTATAGGTGTAGACACTTAAATATTATTTAGTGTCAAAATGAACTTAAATATATTAAAAATTATTCTTAAATTAATAAATCACATCTCCTTCCAACTTCAAATAATTGAATAAGTCAAATTAGTCAATTATGCACACTTAAATCCTTATTTTAAATATAAAAATATAGATTTTACACCTCATCCAAACATCTCCCACCTTTTTCTCCCTCATCCGAAACAAATCCACAACTTTTTCAACCTCTTATGACTCATACCCTAATTTGTCAATAAAATTGACTTAGTCCTACTGAATCAGCTTACCAACCCCACGTTTTTATCAACCATTTTAAAATGGTCTTCATCTCATGGGCGAGGAGTCATTAGCCACTGTTGATCATTTGAATCATTGAAAAATTCCAAATGATCCTCCATCATTGGATCCTTCTTTAAAAATCTATAAATAAACTTATAAATCTTCATTTTCAAGAGTCTTGAAATCCTATCCATCACAATCACAATCAGGAAATCAAAGTTTTATACACAAGTGAATCAAAATGAATCAAAGAGAATCAAAGATTTATTTTTGAATCAAAACACTACTCATTCTCCTTTGCATTGGATGAGTGAGCACCACATATTCAAAAGAGCAAATTAAATGTATATCACAATGGAGAAAGCTTGCACATTCGAAGCATAAAGTTTGTGATTTTTATTTTCTTTTTTTTTTACTCTTCCTTAGTTTGAATTTATCTTAGATTAGGATTATTTTTTTTTATCACTTATAAATTGAGTTCACACATTTCTAGCACACTTGGTGGGACCTTTCCTCATCTTTTTCATATTTTGACCATCATTTTTACATTTAGATAACATTTCTCATTTAATTTTTATTGTTTATGTTTGCATATGTGTTTGATTTCATCTTTTTGGGTGCTCGTACAAGATACATGTTGCTATTAGGCATTTTCTATTCAACTTTGTGCACTCACCTACATAAGAATGAATTCAAAATCACAAATAGAAAATTTTTAGACCATAACAATGAATTTATTCAACTACACAATGAAATTGTTCTATTTTTTCTTTTTCTATGTTTTTTATTATTTCTATAGGGTTAATAGATATTTTTTTGGGAAACAATGATTTTATCATTTTCAGTAGTAATTTCATCATTTTCAACAGTAATTTTGTCATTCTCAGTAATAATTTCATCATTCTCATGTTAGGACTTGTTCCAAAGTCTTAACGTTAGGTTAGTTTTTTGGTAGAAAATAAATTACTATTGTAAATGGGGCATGCATCTTTTATAAAGACACCCCCATAAAATAAATAAACTTAGTTTAATTATTAGGTAGTTTTAATGTTTATATTTATTAATTAGATTTACTTTACGGGTTGTTTCCCGTATTTAGTTTGTTATAGGGTTAGTTGTTTTTACCGGTCAGTGGTAAAAACTATATAAATCATGTTTGCATTGTGAAAGGGTTAACGGAGTAAAGGCACCCTTATGTACTTGATCTTTTTGAAATTAATAAAATACGTGTGCACTCGCACTAAGTGGGGACAAGGTTCAACCTATTTTGATCCTGGAGTTATCAGTGGTATCAGAGCATGGTTGGGAGCATGGTCAATTCGAAGGAGGAAGATGAAAAATCATTTCACGTGATTTCATTTGGCATGAAAATAAGGTATGCCATATAGTTTTGGTTTAAATATTTTGAAAAATTATTAAATTATTTTAATTTTTCAAAAATTATTTATATTTAAACCTGTATTTTACATATACCACTGTCTGGCCTTTTTGGATCATTCATACTCCATTTTGTTTGAGTTCAACCTCCTCATTTGTCATAAAAATGAATTTTAGCATTTAATGTTATTAACTCATTATTTTTTTGAGCCAAAACTAGATTTGTACGGCCTTTTTATTGAGAAAAATATCTGAAAATTTACATACATGGCTGCCCTTGTTATTTTTATTCATTCTCAGGCTTCTTAATATCCAAATCATCTGCAAATGTATTAAACTCCTATTTTTGCATCCAAACTAAAAATCTAGAATTTTTTTGCATTTGTACGGCCTGTTGTACGGCCTTTCAATGCCCAGGCTTGTTTTTTAATCCATTTCCCTGCATATACACTTCAAAAAATTTGCAAAAACATAGTAACAATCATTTTTAGCATGCATGTATGGATTTGTATGGCCTAGGTGAGAGAAAACAGGTGAAAGAATTCTCCAGTAGCAGCTATGGCATCCTAGGCAAACATGGCGCTGGAATAAAAATTAGAAATTTATTTTGAAGTTTTCTAAAGTTTGATTTTCTTAAATATTTGCTGCTGGGTCCCACCTGGGAGAAGATTGAAGTGAAAGCTGAAAATAAAGGGAAAATTTTGAATTTATTTACTCATGTAAATTTTTTTCCCTCATACATGAAATCTGGTACAAATATAAATTTTTGAAACTAATGTTCTGTAAATGCTCTTAGAGCAATTGGTTAAGCTTATTTTGTTAAAAGCTTGCAAAGGAGGAGGTCAAGGGTTCAAATCCCTTTTTGAAACAAGTTGTTTTTGCTTTGGAATATACTTTTTTGAAAAAAGAATATTCTCTTTTTTAAATTCAGAATATTGTAAAACACATACTTATTGTATTGTGTTATTTATTTTCGAAAAAGGGGCGAAATTCAATCTTTTTTCTTTCGCATTGTTGTGGTGAGATAAGAGTGTAATTGGTGGAATAAGGTTGTAATTTGGCAAAATAAGGGTGTAATCATTGATTTTTGGTGTGGTTAAGTGCAAAATCGATAAAAAATACTTGTTTTTTCTTTTACGCTCTACGCAGAGGTTAAGTGCAAAACCCCGTAGAAGCAGTGTCTTGTGTAGTGAGTGTGATATTTGTTTCATTTCTTTTGCATTTTGTCGCACATTTCTCTACTGCACTTACTTTCATTTCAAAAATGCCAAAAATTTAGAATTTGCTTTTAGGTGGTGATAGATTAACAATTTTCAATTATTCAGATTGGAAACGATTGATGGAGGCTTCACTAGTGTTTAATGAATTATGGGATATTATTAAGAATGAAAATCCCACATTGCCAATAGAACAGGCTAAATTAGATATTTTCAATTTGTGTGATTCTAAGGCCTTAGCTCTCATTAAATGTTGTTGTACTCGTGATACGTATGTTCATATTGAAAATTCTCTTCATAGTTACACTGCATGGAAAACATTGTCAGATTTGTATGATAAGAAACCTAGCATAAGAAGATAGATATTCATATGCAGTTGTTTACTTTGTCATTAGATGAGGATGGGGATATGAGAGAATATATGTCTAAGTTGAAAAATATCACTACTGAGTACACTAAGGCTGGTTTTGGAAAACTAGATGATGACCTCATAGTTATTGCTGCTTTGAAAGGACTACCAGGGTCCTATAGGAATTTTGTTGAAATGTTACATGTCTCTGACAAGATCATAGGCATCACCTTTGATAAGTTGGCTGAGTTGCTCATCCAACATGACCTCTCTCTACCCAAGAAATCCAAGAAAATTGAAGAAGCCCATGTTTTAGAGTCAAAGCCTAGTTCATCTTCATTTGGGCATCAAAACAATAAAGGAAATAGTTATAGAGGGGGTCGAGGTTACAGATGAGGTAGATATCAAAATAGAGGTAGGGGTCATTCAAATAATCAACAATCTAATCAATCACATTCACATTCACATGAAACAAGTGATCGAGGACATGGTCACAATTCATATAGGGGTAGAGGTCGAGGTAGATCTAACATTCAGTGCCATAGATGTGGAAAATTTGGTCACATTGCCTCACAATGTAGGATTCCTTTTGATAAAATTCAGAGGCCACAAAAAGTGACTAAGACTAACTCTACTCAGTATGCTGATCATGACTATGATGAATCTAGTAATGTTGCCCATGAATTTGCATTTACTTCTTTGGGGCACATTGATTATGTTGAATATGAGGCTAGATATGAGCTCACAGATGTATGGGTTTTAGACACAGGAGCAACCAAACACATGACATTTAGGAGAGATTTCTTTTGGTCTTATAAGGAAGCTTCTCTCTCTCCAGTTGCCTTAGCAGATAAGTCTATGCATACACCACTAGGACTTGGTTCTATTCGAATTCTTCTTCCTAATGGGTCTATAAAATACTTGGAGGATGTTTGGTATGTTCCCACATTGAAGAAACACTTACTTTCTTTGGTAACTATTCAAAAGAAAGGTTATCAAATTCTGCTTGAAAATGGGCTCATTTACATCAATTCAGTGAAGGAAAATTTTAAAACCATGTATATAGGATATGGAGATGGAAACTTGGTTAAATTACATTGTAAGGTGCTTCCTCCCAATATAGAACTTACAGCAGTTGTTGATACAGGTATAGGTACTATGTCTACACAGTGGTTATGGCATCTCCGCTATGGACATTTGAATATCCACTCTTTAGTGGATTTGCAGAGATATGGTATGGTAAATGGGTTGCCCACTTGTCGCAAAGATAGTATTCTTTGTGAGTCATGTGTTTTGGGCAAACAAAATCGGGAAAAATTTCCTAAACAGTCATCTTGGAGAGCTAACAGATGTTTACAGTTAGTTCATAGTGATGTATGTGACATGAAAAAGTCATCCATTGGTGGGTGTAGATACTGTCTTATTTATTGATGACTTTTCTAGGATGACTTGGGTATTCTTTATGAAAAAAAAATCTAAAGTTTTCGCTAAGTTTGTTGATTGGTTACACTTAGTCGAAAAAGAAACAGGTTCACATTTGGCCACTCTTCGTTCAGATAATGGAGGCGAGTATACCTCTAATGAATTTTTAGACTATTGTCGAGAACATGAAATTCATTGACAATATAGTAATGCTTATACTCCACAACAAAATGGAGTATCTGAATGAATGAATGAATAGAACTTTAGAGGGTACAGCATGTGCCATGTTGCATTATAAACAGCTTAACGATAAGTTTTGGGCCGAAGCCATTGGTACTGTAGTGTATTTGAGAAACAGGTCCCCCACAGTTGCACTTTTGGGACAAACTCCATATGAGGCATGGTATGGGTTTAAACCCAAAATTAAACACTTGAAAGTGTTTGGATGTCTTTGTTTTGCTTTGGTTCCTCCTAAACATAGAACTAAGTTGGAACCACGAAGTTGAAAATGCATTTTTCTTGGTTGTTTTTGAAGATAAAAAGGGGTTTCGTTTGCTTGCATAGGATTTAGGCAAATTCATAGTGAGTCGAGATGTAATATTTGATGAGTTTGGGACTATGAACACTGCAGAGATTGATTCTCAACTTGATAGATTAGAGAGGAAAAATGCAAAAAGAGATAAGGTTTTGAATAATGGGGATAACTCTTCGAAGTTATGGTATGAGACTCAAATTCCTTCACTTTCCTCTCCTTCATCTACAAGTTCATAGGTTGATGACTTAGAAATTGTTGAAAATTCTCTAATTCCCCCTTCAAATAATGCACCTAATGAGAATTCTGGAGTCCCTGATTTGAATAATTTGTCTAAGTATCCAAAATGGGCTCAAAGTACTTTTTCTGACTTGATAGTAGATGAAGTTGGTTTAACAGGGCCCAAGAATTCTCAAAAATAGGTGAACTATGCTATGGTTTTTACTACTTCTTCCACTAAGCCATCCACTTTTGAGGAGGCATCTATTGAACATGTTTGGCAACATGCAATGAAATGTGAGTATGATTCCATACTTAACAATAATACATGGGTTTTAGTTGATCATCCTCCACATGTTAAACCCATCGGATGTAAATGGGTTTATAGGACTAAGTATAAATCAGATGGCTCCATTGATAAACATAAGGCACCACTTGTTGCCAAAGGATATGTGCAACAAGAAGGTATTGATTATGAGGAAACATTTGCACCAACTGCTAAATGGCACACTATTCATATGGTACTTGCCTTAGTAGCACAATATGGTTGGAAAGTACATCAGTTGGATGTTAAAAGTGCTTTTTTAAATGGTGATTTACAGGAAGAAGTCTATATGAAACAACCTTAGGGTTTTGAATAGGTGGGTGCTGAACACAAAGTGTGTAAATTGACAAAAGCTTTGTATGGGCTCAAATAGGCACCCAGGGCTTGGTATGAGAAAATGGATTCATACTTGAAATCCATTGGTTTTCATCACAGTGAATCAGATGATTCTCTCTATTTTCGAGTGCAGGGTAAGAAAATGGTGATATTATTTCTCTATGTTGATGACTTGTTTATTACAGGTAATGATGAAAATCATAACAAGTCTGTGAAGAAGGAATTAAAAGATGGGTTTGAGATGACAGATCTTGGACTTCTTCACTACTATCTAGGCATAGAGGTAACTCAGAAAGAGCATAGTATTTTCATTTCACAAACTAAGTATATTTCTGAGTTATTAGAGAGGTTTGGCATGAGTGATTGCAAATCTACCCTCACTCCCATGGAAAGTAACTTGAAATTGTCTAAGGATGATAGCAGTGCCTTTTTTGATGGCACAACATATAGACAATTGGTGGGAGGTTTGATATACTTGATGACTACCAGGCCCAATATTTCATTTTTAGTTAGAATTTTATCTAGGTTTATGCATGAGCCTAGAGAAATTCATTGGCATGCAGCAAAATGAGTACTTCGTTACCTTAAGGGAATGAAAACATATGGCCTTGAATACCGCCACAACAAGAACTTCAAACTTGTTGGATATTGTGATGCAGATTTTGGCAGATGTGTGGATGACAGAGTGTCAACCACAGGATACACTATGCATATGGGTTCAGCTGCCATTGCTTGGTGTTGTAAGAAGCAGGATACAGTGGCAAATTCATCAGCAGAATCAAAGTATATTGCAGCATGGGATGCTTCTAGAGAAATTGTTTACCTTCGTCATATTCTTTAAGATCTTTAGGTTTCTCAGTTTGCTCCTACACAGTTATACATTGATAATCAGAGTGAAATCAAGATGTCCAAGAATCCAGTGTTTCATGCCAAAACAAAACATATGGATGTCAAATATCATTATCTGCGAATGCTGGTGGCAAAGAAAACTCTTGATCCAATATATTGCCCAACTGTCGATTAGACAACTGATATCTTCACAAAACCCCTTGACAAAATCAAATTTGAAAAAATCAGAAAAATGCTTGGTATGTGTCCAAAGACCTAACTTTGGATCATAGTGGGGTTTGTTAGGACTTGTTCCAAAGTCTTAACATTAGGTTAGTTTTTTGGTAGAAAATAAATTACTATTGTAAATGGGGCATACATATTTTATAAAGACACCCCCATAAAATAAATAAACTTAGTTTAATTATTAAGTAGTTTTAATGTTTATATTTATTAATTAGATTTACTTTACGGGTTGTTTTCTCGTATTTAGTTGGTTATAGGGTTAGTTGTTTTTATCAGTCAGTGGTAAAAACTATATAAATCATGTTTGCATTGTGAAAGGGTTAACGGAGTAAAGGCACCCTTATGTACTTGATCTTTTTGAAATTAATAAAATACTTGTGCACTCGCACTAAGCGGGGACAAGGTTCAACCTATTTTGATCCTGGAGTTATCATCTCAATAGTGATTTTGTAATTTGTAGTAGTAAAATCATCTTTTTCAGCAATGAATTCATCATTTATAATAGTTAATTCATCTCTATTGGAAGTGAAATCATTATGTAATAATGGGTCTGTTTATTTTTTACTTTTTGCATTGTGTCTTTTCCCTGTGTTGATTTTATCACAATTTCATTTTTCTTGTCTATCTGCATAATTATAATTTCATAACAGAGAGATGGGTTTCTCTTTGTTTTCATGGTTTTCAATTCTATTATATGTTACCTTACTCCAAGCCTAATAAAACATTCTAACAACTTGATTGCATAATGCTTGTCAAAGAGAATTAGCAAAAAATATCAATAAAAAGTCAATTTTCTTTTACTAATGATTTCAATCTTGCTTTCAAAGTTTTGTTTTGAGTAATTACATCATATTTTGTTCTATTATTTTATTTATGGTTATGGAAATCATATATATTCCTTTTTTGGTGTCATATTGGTGATGATAGTCAAAAATTAGAAATGTTTACATAATTATCTATGTTACATAAATAGTGTTTGTATATTATCTTTCCTTAACATTACATTGGTAATAATACTCAAAAAATAGAAATGGATACTTTTTATTTATATGTTTATGGGTTATAATGATCATGAATTTCACCATGATGCATTAGGCTAAACCTTGTATACTAATGAGACATATAAATCAAGATCCAACTATTTTAATTATTTAAATAGTTTTGTGTTTTAACCACACTATGATGTGAAGAGATTTCATACTCCAATACCTAGGATTTTAACAACTACCTCAAAATATTATATCATTGATTATCAACACACTAATATCCTTACGTCTATATTGGGCACTTTAGGATAAGACCCACTAGTATGCATCCACTTTATCTATTTTCCATGATTTTTCTCTAGATAAGCTTGTTTAAACCTTAAGCCTATGATAACCTCTTTCATATTTCAAATTTATTCCATCTATTAGTGGTTATCATCAAGAATCATCCTTCTACACATCCTCAAAATTGGACTCGATGGCCCATGAGAATGTTAAGATCCTCCATGGTTAGTGCCTTAAAATATTAAGCGATAGCTGAGGTTATAGATGAGCCAATGATAATATAAGATCCAATAATTATTCATGATGCTCATCTTATTTTTAACTTTTATGTGTAATTCCTGACTATTTAGAATGAGATATTTCTTGTTTCTTCCTTGTGTTTACCACATGCTAAAAATTCTTGTTTGAAAACTAGTTCTTTTAAGTTCAAAATCACATCCTGAAATCAAGTCTTCATATAAAAAGCTTAAAATAATTGGTTCAAGAATTCAAGTTTTTCAATCAACTCTTTGGTTCATATTTTTAGTTTAAAATATCCTTTCTCTTTTATTCATTTTTCCTTTTCTTAATCATGTCTATTACTCCGTAATTGACCATGTTAAATCCTCGCAATGCAAGGGAAAAAACCTTTTGGCAATGACCCCTTTCAATTACCTAGTCAAGAATATCATGTAGAGATACATGAAATAACCAAGAATGAAGAAGAAAAAGGAGGGTTTACTAGGATGAAGGTATCCCAAAATATGTCCAACCTCCACCTTCCTTTGATGAGTATATCATGTTGAACAAAAATGAAGTATTACTTCAAGTCTTGGGATTTAGAGCAAAGTTCCCATCTAATTTTGATGTACATAATTTGTAATATAAAATTGAAAGAAAATATATTTCATCTTCCAATCCCATTCAAAAAATATAACAAGGTTATTTAGAGGGTGGCAATGCTCTCATTCCTTACTCATAGTTTCATCCCCAGTCTCTCAACGCAAATGGAAAATTGTTTCACATGAGGAATTATCCCCAACTAGCCATGGGTTTTCCATAGAATTCCATGCAAATTAAGGAAATTAATAGATTATGAACTTTCAATCTCATCAATAAAATAATCTCTTTGGTAATACGAACATGAATTTAAATATGAATTTACCTTCATAACCCCATCCATATAATCTAAGCTTGAATATATCTTCAAACTCATTAATCATGCATCCAAATAATCAAAACTTAAATCCTACTTCAAGTTTACCCATCATACAACAAAATCATCTAAACCTAAATATGGGTCTCCCATATAATTTAAGTTTAATTGATTAAAATTTGATTACACCAAATTTGAGTATACACCCAAAATTTCAAGGTTATAATCAAAATAATCTGAGTGTGAATCTTCATTCAAACTCATTAATCAATCCTAATCAGAGTTTCCATAGCTCACCAATCACATCCAATCATAATAAAATATTGAATACCTATTATAAATTTCCCAATCAATCATCAAATCCTAGTTTGAATGATGCTTCATGCATAATCAACAATCTAAATTTAAAATATAGTGTAGCAAATCAATTGTTACTTGGACTGGTTCCATCCAATTAAAATCCCAATCTAACTCCAAATCAATATAATTATAACCCAAATATTTCATTTAATTCTACCCCAAATCCTAACACTAACTTAAACCAAAATCAAATGCAATCCAGGGCCAACCTTAACTTTAATAATCCCAACACAATTTATAACTTAAATTTTAACCAAAATCAAAATAACCCAATCCAAAATCTTAACCAAACTAAATCAAACCTAGGTTTTAATCAATTTTATCCAATCTCCAACATGCTTCCTCAACAAAATAATCCAAGTATGTTTAACCAAACAAGATTTGGTCAAAACACCAATTCTAATCCCATTAACTTCAACACTAACACCTCAAGCAACCCAAAATTCAACCCAAATCCAAACCAAACAAGTTAAAACTTTACACAAAATCCCAACCTTGGTTTTAATCCAAACCCAAATCAAACTAATTTTGGTTTTAACCCAAATTCAAATCAAATGAATTTTGGTGCTAATATAAATTGAAACCTTGGTTATAACACCAAAGCCTTTTCATAACCTCAAAACTCCAACTTTAACAATAAAACTTCCAACAATTTTACTCAAAACATTCCCCAAAACATAAATCAACCACCTAATTCATTGAGTCAAATGGACCAACTATCCCTTTTTCTCATGCAAGAATTTCAAAATATAAAGGATAGAGTTCAAGGTCTGCAAGATGACTCTTATAACTGGAAAAAAAATTTAAGTTGGATAAAATTTTCTCATATCCATATGATGTTAGTAAAATGACTAAACATTTTCCCAAATACTTTTAACTCCCAAAATTTGATAACTATAAAGATAAAGGAGATCCCATGATATATCTAACTAGCCTCTATCACACATGTGCAGACATTGATTATAGTAACTAATTCATGTTGAATTTATTTCCACTAAGATTTAGAGGCCAAGACCTTAAATGGTTCTCATGAATCTCAAAAGGATCTGTCTTCACTTTCGCATACTTCTCTAAAAATTTCATCAATCACATCTCTTACAATATTGAAAAGGACTTGACCACTCTATATTTACACAACACCAAACAATGAAATAATGAAACTTTTGCTTCTTTACTTTAAAGATGGTAAGAAATGGAAAGCCATTTTACATGGTCATTTCAAGATATAGAGTTAGTGGACATTTTTATGAGCAACTTAAACTTAGATTTAGGACATCACTTGTTACTTCTTTGACCAAGATATTTTGATGATATTATTGAAAAAGGAGTTCAAGTGGATATAACTTTGATTAATAGAGGTGTAATTAAAATATTTAAACAAGATAATATCAATTCCTCAAAACTAAAAGACAAAACAAAATTATTTAACAAAAATAAAAATCTTATTGGAGATGGTGTAATCGATGGAAAATAGATTCGAAACCCACAAATACAAACAAACAACCAATCAACTCACAAAATTACAATTCTTCGTGGGCAAATAAAATAAGGGATACCCAAACGTAAGTTCACATAATTGGGTGAATCCTATGATTTTTTTAAAAATTTAGCTCATGTGAACATGATTGTATGGCCAAACACAAAACCCTTTGAAGAAAATGTTCCCAAACTCAATTGGTACAAAGAGAGTTAGGATAAAAACATGAAAAAATTATTCTCTGTTAAGTTTCAATAAATTGGAGAAACTATGAAACATAAATTAATACATGTAAATAAAAAATAAAAATAGGAAATGTAAACCATAGGAATACAAAAATAAACTTGCGTGGTGCACCCAACATGGGCTATGTCTACGGATGAGTTTGTATCTCTATCTATTATAGCAGAATCTGAGAGGATTACAACCTGTAACAATAATCATGTCACTTACACTATCCTCACACTCTTACACCTCTTTCATGTTCCTTAAAATTCACCAAGCTTAAAACCAAGCTTACAATGCAATAACATGTATAATAGTCAACCTTATTGATTAGCTAAGTAAACACCCATACTTAAAACCAAATACAAATGAGAAAGAAGAATACAAAGGAGAAAAGTGATGAATAGTAAAATGCTATACCCCATTTCTACTATTCATGAATAGTGATTGGGGGAGATATCATAATTCATTAGGGAGATTTCAAAGAGCATCTTTGAAAAACTCAAGTGGTACACCCCATTTTCAATCATGCTTTTCCCTTGGGTCAAAAGATACCCTATCAAGAATAGTGCATGTCCCCATTACACCACATGTATCCAATTAACTTTCAAAGATTCCAATCACCTTTTGACTTTCTACCTTTGGACATAATAATGGCTCCACTAAATGTTATGCTCGACATGCACATGCTAAATAAATGAATGACTAGATCATCTCCAATTTATCTCCCACATGTTCCATATATGTAGACCCATGTGCTTAATAAAATTACACCCCATTTTCTCTCTCCTATATTTCCAAAAATAAAATATGCCTTGGTGGGTCATGTCACATCACCTTGAAGACACCTCACTGCCTAGTCACAAATCCACATCACTCATGAATAGGGTCAAATGAATAGTGTTTGTGTGAATAGTAACTTCATACCTAAAAATTATCCCACTTGAAGTTAGTATTCATAACTTCTCGTTGTTGTACCTGCTAAAAAAACTTCTCATCTTGATCTTCCTCATCCATGAAGACCAATTAAAGTTGAACAAAAGTTCAACTTTAATTTCATGACTGCCTTGGTCAACATATCCATAAGGTTCTCATCTATATGTACCTTCTCTAGTTTTAGTTGCTCCTCCTTCAATACTGATTGAATGAAGTGATTCCTCAACTAAATATGCTTCATCCTAGAGTTAAATGCTGAGTTCTTTGATAAGTGAATGACACTCTAACAATTAGTAGAGTGTACTCCTTTTAATTTTTGGGTCCCGACTTCTCTATCTATTTGTGTAGCCATATCATCTTCTTGCTCACTATTATAGTAGCAATGTGCTCAACCTCTATGGTATAAAGTACCACCACTTTCTATAGACATGAGATCTAGCTCACCATTGTACCACCAATGGTAAATACGTACCCGATAGTTCTCCTCCTAACGTCCAAATATCCTACCATGTCTAAATTAATGTATCCCCATAGAACAACATCCAATCCACCATAACACAACACTTAATTCATGGTCCCTCTTAGATATCAAACAATACACTTAACTTCATGCCAATGCTCATTTCTTAAATTGCTCATGAATCTACTCACCACTCCCACTACATGTGTAATGTCAGGCCTCCTTTACAGCATATCATACATCAAACTAACCACTATTAATGAGTAAGGGATTTTTTACATATGATTCCTTTCTTCTTCTATCTTGGGACTCTATTCCTTTGTCAACTTGAAGTGGCCCACCAAAGGAATCCCAAAAAAATTTGAATTTTGCATGCTGAACCTCTTAACACTTTCTTAATGTACTCTACCTATGATAATGTCAAACATTGATTCTTTTTATCTCTAGATATATGCATTTCAAGGATCTATTTCATAACACCTTGATCCTTCATAGCAAAAAAATCTCCCAACCATCTTTTGAGTGCATATATATTCTGCATGTTAGAACCTACCACTAACATGTCATCCACATACAAAAGTAAGATAATATAGATACCATTATAAAATCTCTTAAAGTACACATAATGGTCAGAATGACATCTAGAATAACCTTGTTCTAACATGAAACTATCAAAATTAATATACAATTGCCTTGGAGCTTATTTTAGGCCATACAAGATCTTCATCAGTTTGCACAGTAACTCCTCCTTACCATTGGATTCATAACCCTATGGCTACACCATGTATATCTCCTCCTCTAAATCCCCATGAAGGAATGTAGTATTCACATCCAACTGTTCTAGATGCAAATCTTATACTACAACTATACTCAAAATAGTTTTAATAAAATTCATTTTAATAATAAGAGAAAAAATTTCATCAAAGTCTATACCTTTCTTCTGTACAAACCCTTTCCCCACCAATCTAGCCTTGTACTTTTTTTTCACCATCCTCCTTCAACTTGTAAACCCATTTTTTCTACAATTCCCTCTTACCCTTTGGAAGCTCAACCAAATCCCATGTTTGGTTTTCCATGAGAGAGTCATACTCCTCATCCATAGCCTGCTCCCACTTCTCCTTGGCATTAACTTGCACTAATTCTTCAAATCTCTTTGGTTCACCACTATTAGTAAGTAACAAATAACTCAATGAAGGAGAAAAACATTTAGGTGGTATACTTACTCTTTTAGATCTTTTCACAATATGAGTTTGGGGTTCTTGTTATTACCGTATGTAGTCATATAAAATGTAAAAATTGGTAACTTGAGCATGGCTAATGACACCCAATCCATAGGTCCCTCTTTATTTCTCTCTAGACCCTTTTAGGCTTGTTTCCACTAATTCCCAATCATCCATGGGCTTTCAGACTTGACCCCAACTGATCCATGACCCTTTCTTCATGACCAATCCATCCCCCCAGGTTTCATCTACCTAGGACAATAGTGCCAAAGTTGGACTATAGCACTGGAACATAGGGTGTCCCATTTTCAATGCTCTTATCCAATCACAATTTGAGCCTAGATTACCATTTTCCTCAATTCTTCTTGTTCATTATGTCAGCTTAGTCTATTTTCATTTAACTCATGACTAATAGATCCATATAAAAGCCCATTCAAAGATAATTGGAAAGTGTTGGCAAATATCACTCAAGTAAGCAAGAATACAAGAAAGACCACTTAAGCAATCTTCCCTATTCTCTACATAAAACTAGCCTATACACTTTCAAGCTAATTCAAGTCCTCAGACTAGTCCCTAGCCATCTCAAACATACCCAGTTTTATCAGTTTTTGCATTTCATCCACTATTGAACTAAGCACTCTTAAAGGGAGAACTACATATGGCTTGATCCCTCCTTGGAGTATTGGTATGTAGGTAGTGTGCCCACACACAAGGTGTGAAGCACATCTAGTGTATCTTACACACACTAATCTTTTTTCCCCATTTTCCAAAGTTTATTTCAATTGTATAGAAGATACAAGCACATGAAGAATCATCTCTATAAGGAGTTCTATTTGATAATAAGGACATAAAAAATGGTACATAAGCTCACACTGAGTAGGTAAACAAAACCCAAAAAAATTAGATCTTGAGGATAATAGTGCTAGGGAAAGATTATAAAACTGAAGCTTAGGGTGTCAAATTCTGGCACTCCTATCTAATCAAGTAACAAATTTTAAGAACCTATTTACAATAATGTCCTAGTCCTACATACAAATCTTTAGTCCATGTCTCAGTCGAAATAGTTTAGAAGAAGCTAAGTTTTATTTTCTCTCTCTCACTGCTATTTTTAGAAAAGGTTTAATTATAATTTAATTTCACAAATTAGTAGCCTTAATTATTAATATTATTTATTGATTTCTCCTACTTAGATCTATTTATTAAATAGGAATAAAACTTCATTATTCCCAAAAATAATAAAATCATTTGGTGAACTCGACTTACTTCAAATATTGTATAAAAACCTTAAAAATCCTATGGTAAATTCCTAGCTCATTTTCCCATTAGTTTTTGAATTTTTTCTTACATATTAAAATAAAAAATTCATCTCAAAATTTAAAAATTTATAGTAAATTTTAAGATAAATTTATTTCAAATCCTAGTTGCATACATTAGCTTCCAATAATTTTCTAGCATTAATCCAATAATTTCTTGAATTTTTGCTTGCATATATAAATCAGAAGTTTAATTCAAATTTTCAAATTCAATACTAATTTTCAATTTTTTTAAAAACCTAGTTGCATCAACTAGCACACAGTAATTTTTCAATCATTTTCTAAAATTTTAGTTGCATATTAAAATTAGAAAATCACTTCAAATTTAAAAAAATCAATTTTTTTTCAAAACCCTAGTTGCATCAACTAGGTCCCATTAAATCAAGCATTTTCCTATAAATTTTTGATTTTTTACTTACATACTTAACTCATAAATTCAATTCAAATTTCATATATTCATAGTATTTTGCAAAAATATTTTTGAAAAATCCCTAGTTGCATCTACTAGCTTATATTGGCTTTTTGAGGTATCACCTTACATCTATAATCACATTGCAAAAATGATGCTCATTTCACTTTATTGAAATCCAGGTAAAATTTTTAACGTGATCAGCGTTGTTGGCTAGACACAACTAATACCGGTACCACGGGGCCGATGGGGGACTTGAACACTAATGGGCAGAGCCGCAACGGAAGTACCCAACCAACTGACTACACCCCCCGACCCACAAAAATGATGCTCATTTATTTACAAACCTTATTTATATTTCTTGCAAATAATAAGGAAACCATAATGGGCCCTATCATGTACATGAATGATGAAGTGTATCATATGTTAGTACAAAGTTTCATCCTTTGCATTTGAACTATATTTTTCATTATATGGGATGATGTTAAGAAATTTATTCTTAAACATGTTAATATATCTCTTGCATCACCTCCCTTAGAGCCCTTACCCCATGCTGAGTCATGTTGCATGGTCAATTTCACTCTTCCCTAGGTCACTACCCGTTGATAAAGAGACTAGTTGACACCTTTTGTCCCTCCACCACCTTGACCCATTGATTATCTTTGATATCCTCTTATATCTAGTACTCCTATATAGATAATAGATAATGTGGATAGAGCTATTACTCAATGTGCCACTATGCCTCCTCCACCTAGCTAAGAGTCACATCACTTTGCTATTCCTACCCATCCTAGGCCCAACTCACCTGCATAGGTAGATTTACACAAGGCATATGACATTGTTGATCAGTTAAGAAACATTCTAGCTAAGGTTTCCATGTTAGAACTACTTCAAAAAGCTAATGTATTCAAGGACATTATTTATCAGGCACTCACTCAAACTTATATGCCTATTGATTTAGAACCTTCTTATTTTGAATTAGTGGTTAACACTTTAAAAACTATAGAAGATGAAATTTCTTTTGATAGTGAGGACATGCCTTCTTAGATAGTTATTGATCAAAATTTGCCACTATTCATATAAGTTCAAGTCAAAACTAGTGTAGTCAAGAGAGTTCTTGTTGATAGTGGTTCTAGATTGAATATATGTAATATCATAATCTTACAGGCCATGGGAATAGATATGACATAAATGTAAAAATAATATAAGAACATTTGAGGGTTTGATGATACACCATGATAAACATTAGGCACTATTACTTTTGATATCATAGTGGGACTCAAAACCCTTCCTACACAGTTCCAGGTCATGTTAGGTCCTCTCCACTATAATATTTTACTCAAATGATCCTAGATACACACTATGGGGGCCATTCCTTCTACTCTCCATCAATGTATTAAGTTTCTACATGAGGGATATCTATACACATATCCAACAAACAACCATCCATTCAAATATTATCAAACTATAGAATCATATTTGACTATTTTTCCAGATGGGACACCTTATCTCATAATACAACCACCACCTCATAACATTTCTCTTGATCAGATACATAAATATGAGGTTGGAGAGACTAGCACTTCTTACATTCCTCCACTTATAGTTGCACATTTATCTCTAGATATTTTTCTAGTCATAACAGCTTTAACTATTGTAGCTACTCCATTAGTCATAGTTCTGACACTTGTTTCACATCCACAATCATCGACATCATTACCAGTAGTTCTAGTTGATTCCATAGTTACTCCACCAGTTATAGATACTTTTGTGGTAGTACCATCTTCCACTACTAGAGATGATGAGACTCTTGTATCATAGTTACCCCTTGTGGTAAATTCTAAGTTACCATATGTACATGATGTTGATACATATTCATAGACTTCTTTAGATGATTGCACGGCATCCACACTCATAGATGAATATTTTTATGGATTGAGTTTTACACCAGTCAGCCAAGGAGAGTATCGAGATGACTCTAGATCTCTCATTCCACATCGTACATCACTATTAGCATGTTACATTACACTCTCAGGATATACTCCACACTAACAACAATAGATAAATCATTTGGCACATACAGTTCACATGGTTACCTCTATGGATATAGAGCCAATTATTCAGATTCAGGCAATTAGCACACAAAATCAACCATAGTTTATGTTAAAGATATTACTTTATTATGGATTGATCACATTACCTATAGTATGATAGACCTATCGGTAGATTATCATAACAAGATTATCTCCCATTTTATACTTTCCATAGGATTACAAGCCATGATACAAGCTCATGTACATCTTTATATCCAAAATTACATAAACTTAAAGATTGAAGTATTATTCAAATTATAGCATCCCCAGTAGCATCGGCTCCACCACTTCCACTAAAGTCATCGACTAGTAAGGCTAAACATCCTAGAGCAGAGTCAACATCTCCACCACCAAAGCAACCTTTAATTCACCTTCAATGTGATGACACCATGAAAACAACATTTGAAACATATGATGATACTTATGATGATGATCTCAAAGCATTTTATGATGGTTGTGACCCTTTCCTCCATTTCCATCCCCAACAGGCTCCATCTTTGGATCCCTTCACCCTTCCAGCCTAGTCTTTTATATCATTATGTACAAATTACTTTCTCTACATGCTTGTACATAGTTTCTTTTTAGCATTGATTGTACATAATATCTTCTAATTGATTGTACATATTTCAAATATATTAAAATACAAAAAAAATAACATTTTCAAAATCCAAAAACATTCAAATATTTCAAAATTACAAAAACATTAAAATAATTCAAAAACACAAAAACATTTCAATTGTATGAATATCCATGTTTTACATTACTACTATCAAGTTAGGACTCACATTTTCTATTTCTTGTTATTATATGTTGATTTATCTACATTACCATGCTTCACTTGATCTTCTTTGAGTGTGTGCAGTGACATCCATATTTTTGATTGCTTCACTCTACCCATTTAGGGGGCATCCTACTTCTATATTCAAGACACACATATATATACATACCCATTGGGGGCATCTTCGACATAACTACACCATCCAGGTTATGGCATTCTTACACTACACACTCTAAGTTATCATGTTGATGTATATTTCTTACTAGTTTACACAAATTACTTATCAACATTTCATTAGTATTTAGCACTTGTGTATTTTCATAGCATATATCTAGTCTTATACTAACATGTCTTGCATACTTTAATTCTTGCTTTAATATGTTAGATGTGATTCTATCTTTCTAGTTATTACATGCTTTCTCTTCTTGCTTACCATATCTTGATGTAATTGCATTTCCAATTCCTATTTGTCTCTTGTATGTGCCTTAAGACATTTTCCAATGTCCTTGGCTTGCACTCTTCTATGTGCATGTGACCCTTGTGCCAACCTTGCTTATTTTAAATTGTAAGTGTATGTGGCATTTGAACATGCCTTGTATGCTTGCTTTCTAATTTGAGTGAAATGTGCCCATGTTACTTGTTTGTATGGCCCATTGCCCACCCTTGTATGCTTCTTGCTTTGTGTGCTTGTTTTCTTGATTGCTGCAATGTCATGATCTATATCATGCATTTTCCTATTTTCTTAGATGCCATGATTGACATCATGCTCCATCCCTCTAACTAACAACTAATTTTTTAATCTTAAATTCAAGTACATTTCACATGATTTCACATTGTTATATCTATCGAGGCATACCCTTGTTGGTCTAACAATCTCTCAATACAACCATGCTATACCTTGAGATATCATGTTGATTATCATTGCTATATCTTGTATATTTTTAGCTTAACACACTTACAGGGATTATTTTTCTAAGGGTAGTCATTTTAGGGTACTTATTCCTAACCTCAAAAGAGGGGACAACAAATAGGGGTTTTGATACAAAGATCTTAGCTCCTAATCGATCAAAAAATCTAGTTTCAGAACAACCAAACAACAACCAATCATTAAACCACTCAAAATAGACTAGGTAGATAGTCAAGATTTTAAAATAGTGATCAATTTTAGCCCAAGACAATAGTGTTGATGTTAGACTATAACACCAGACACCAAGGTATCCATTTTTGGCACTTCTATACAAATAGTAAAAAAACTAGGTTTTCTAGAAGTAGGTAAAAAGGCAGGTTCAACTACAGTTTTGCACATCTAGACTAGTTCAAATTAGTAGTGTTTAGTACAATTTTTTTATAGAATCTAGATATAGGGGCATAATGTATGACATGATTGGTTCTCACTTCTAGTTTTAGATATGATAGTTGATATAACTTCTAGATCAAAATCCATGTTTCAGACACCATTGATTGGGGGTAGATTGCACAACACTTTTGTTGCTTTTTTTCTTTTAGTTTTCAACATTACAGAGGCATTCTGAGTAGTTGTGTGGCTTATTCCATTTTTAGGTAGTTGGCATCATTTTGGAATGGCTTTCATACAAGCGTAGCCTCCATATTCTCAAGTACTTAAGTTCTTGAGTGGCTTCCACATAATCCAAATTTCTAATTTTGAAGTGGCTTTCATATAAGCCTAATCTCCATATTTTTTGAGTTGGTCAACATTGGCCTATTTTGCATCATACGTTCAGATATCCCTGACACATTGTCATATTTTTAGAGTATTCATGGGATTCAGGAGCCATCTCATATGATATACACATTCATACATACTGGTATTAGTTCATAGGTTCACTTCATGGGGAAATGATGGAGTCAAAGGGCCAACCTTTGTATTCTTGAGACACCTATTCAAAGGGATTAGACACATATCATAAACATCAATTATCATATGAACGATCATCTAGCTTCACTTAATAGGTGATGATGGATCCAAAGGGCCAACCTTTGCATTCTTGAGCCAATTTTTAGAGAATTGAGCACTCAACTCTATTCATGATATAACTTTTAGTACAACATCATTTAGCACATCCAACTCATCCAACATTACTCAGCCTTAGTATCATAATAGGTTTTGTATTGGTTTTCATACCCAATGAGGTGTATTCATTCCTTCCTCTTCCTCTCTCTCTTACTAAACTTTTTACGTTCTTGTTTTATATTGCATATCATAAGAATTGATCTAATCTTTATTTATTTTCATATATTCACACTTACACAATGTGCTCTCTATACACTATCTAATATTACTCAACATCACATAAGCTTCTTGAGCTTCACCTTGATAAGTAAGTTTAGGTACACATTTTATTTTGCTTTGTTTCATCACTAAAATAAAGGGGGGGGAATGTAGTCATATAAAATGTTAAAATTGGTAACTTGAGCATGGTTAATGACACCCAATCCATACGCCCTTCTTGATTTCCCTCTAGACCCTCTTAGGATTATTTTCACTAATTTCTAGTCATTCATTGTCTTTTGAACTTGACCCTAGCTAAGCCTAGACCCTCTCTTCATAACCAATCCATCCCCCCATGTCTCATCTACCTAGAATAATAGCACCAAAGTTGGACTATAGCGTTGCACCCTAGGATGTCCCCTTTTCAATACTCTTGTCCAATCATAATTTAAGCCCAAACTACCATTTTTCCTTGATTCCTCTTGCTCATTATGTTGGCCTAGTCTAATTTCAATTAACCCATGACCAATAGATCCATATAAAATCCCATTCAAAGATCATTTGAAAAATGTTGGAAAATATCAATCAAGCAAGCTATAATACAAGTAAGACCACTCAAAAAATCTTCCCTATTTTCTTTATATAGCCAACCTATACACTTTCAAGGTAATTCAAGTTCTTAGACTAGTCCCTAACCATCTCAAGCATACCTAGTTTTAGCATTTCTTACATTTCATCCATTATTATACCAAGCATTTGAAAAAGGGAGAACTACATATGGCTTGATCCATCCTTAGAGTATTGGAATGTAGGGAGCATGCCCACACATGGGGTGTGAAGCACGTCTAGTGTATGTTACACACACTAACCCCTTTTTTCCATTTCCTAAAGTTTATTTCAAGTACATAGAAGATACAATCACATGAAGAATCGACTCTACAAGGAGATCTATTGATAACAAGGACCTAAAATTTAGTACAAAGGCTCACACTAAGCATGTGAACAAAACCCAAAAAGATTATATCCTAGGACAATAGTGCTAGGAAAGGACTATTGCGCCAAATCCTAAGGTGTCTAATTTTGATGCTCATATCTAATCAAGAAATGAAGCTTAAGAAACTATTTGTGATAGTGTCTTAGTCCTACACATAAATATCCAAACCATGTCTTAGTTGGAATAGTCTATAATAAGCTAAGTTTTATTTTCTCTCTCTCATTGCTATTTTTAGAATAGGTCTAATTGTAATTTAAATTTACAAATTAGTAATTTTAATTAGGAATATTATTTACTAATTTCTCCTACTCAGACCCATTTATTAAATAGGAATAAAACTCCATTATTCCCAAAAATAATAAATCACCATACATTTTTCATCGGTGCTTTTGGGACATTTTCATTCATGATTTACTCAAATATTGTGTATTTTTTTTTGCTTATTCTTGCTTATTATCCTACAACTGATCCCTATATATGAATTTCTCTTTAAAGATCATATTTATAATTTAGATGATTTTCTTATCTTTCTCATTCCACAATCAGAATCTAAAGTCATCAGTACCATAGACAATGAAAGTACATTTCTAAGATTTAGCCTCTAACTTGGATCTATTCTTTTTTTTAATCAATATAATCAAAAAATTTACAATCAAAAACTTTTAGAAAAGAATAATCAACCTTCTTACCACTTTGTGCCTCCTCTAGTATACCACCATCCAAGGTTGTTGAAGGTCTTCTATTTATTAGGTATATGGATGTATTAACTACATCTACCCAAAATTGTAATGGTAGTTCTACATGTAACCTCATACTCATAGGACATTCCATGATTATTTGGTTCATTCTCTCTAACACACTATTCTGATATGGTGTTCTCAAAACCATTCTTCACCTTTGAATTCCATTATGTGAATAATAGTAATTAAACACCTTGTTGTATTACTCCCCACCATTATCTGACCTGAGGCATTGGAGATTTAAACCTATCTCATTTTAAACTAAAGCTCTCCATCTCTTAAATGTGTCAAATACATCATATTTATTTTTAATGAAATAAACCCAAACTTTTCTAATAACATCATAAATTAATGTGACATAATACCTTGAACCAAAAAGTGAAGATACCTAAGTGGGTCCCCATATGTCTGTATGCACAAGCTCTAACTTCCTTGTATTCTTATCTAGTCCAACCTTCAGAAACCACACCCATTTATATTTTCCATAAATACAATGCTCACATTAGTCCAAGTCTATCTCTTTGAGGCCTAGTAATCTCTTCTTTTTGAGTGAAGTATTTTCAAACATTTTTCAGTCATGTGGCTAAGTATTTAATACCATATAGATACATTCACACCTAAAGCAACTAGATCACAAGATGCATTAGTATTAATAGTGGATAAATATAAATTACCCACCTTCTCACCTCTTACCACCACTAGAGCTCCCTTGGTAACTTTACATGAGTCACTAGTAAAAGTGACCGCACAACTATCACTTCCTAACTGTCCTATAGAAATTAGGTTCATCTTCAACTTTGGAACATGCCTAATATCCTTAGGCACCCAATGTTCCCATTCTACAGTTTCACACTTACACTGCCTTTTCCAAAAATACTATAAGGCTCATCCTCACCAAGATATACATGTCCAAAACCACCTTAAACATAATATCTAAAATAGTTTTTGTTAGGAGTAGCATGAAAAGAAGCCCCTGAATCTAAAACCCAAGATTCATTAATATTATCCAAAGAAAAAATTAAGGCATCTTGTAGTGTCTCACCTACAACATTTGCCTCATTATTACCTTTATGTTGGTCTTTGCCAAATTTGACACAAATATCCCAACACTCTTTATTTATGTGACTCAATGTCCCATAATGACAACACTTCAAATTTCCTCTTGATTTTGATCTAGAGCCTTTCTTTGATTTCCCATAGTTTCTTTTTCCTGTATCCTTGGATCTCCCTCTCATCTCCATGGATAATGTATTTCTCGATGTGAAAGTTTTTCCAGTGCTTTTCCTTTGCATTTCCTCGCTAAGGATCACACCTACCACATCTTCAAACTTGAGTTTGGCATTATTTGAGACTAATTTACTAACCACCATAACCAATATATTCCATATTTTAGATAAATAACACAAAATGAGAAGATCCCTAAATTCATCATCAAATTTAATATTAATAGAGTCTAATTGACTAGTAATCATATTAAAATAATTTAAATGGTTAGAAATAGAACTATTTTCATCCATTTTCATATTAAATAGTTTTTGCATAAGAAAAAATTGTTGGAGACAGAAGGTTTTTCGTATAAATTTCCTAAGGCTTTCATAAGACTCTTTGTAGTCTTTTCCTAGGATATGTTGAAGGCCACCATTGATGCAAGACATAATTAGATGGAATCTTATGATTTTATATCCAAAAAATCCTATTACTCATCCATCATATTTTTAAGTTGTATTGATTTTCCTCCCAATAGTAAGAAGAGGTCATTTTGGTACAAGTAATCTTCCATCTACATTTTCCACAATCCAAAATTCTAGACATTATATTTCTTCACCTTTGACTTTCCATCTTCTGCCATATCTCCCACTCAAGTTAAAATCCCTTTAGCTTCTTGTAACTTAAATCTAGAAATAACAACCTTGCTTTGATACCACCTATTAGGATAAAAACATGCAGAAATTATCTTCCGTTAAGTTGCAATAAATTGGGGAAACTATGAAATAAAAATTAATACATGTTGATTTATTAATTTTTTGGGAAATTGGTGTTTAATTCCTAAATAATAAAAGGGCCTGAGTAGTAAAATTAATAAATAAATATGCAATAATTAACATACTAATTTGTTAAATTTGATTGCAATTTGACCTTTTATAAAATGATAAAAGAGTAAGGAGAAATATAACTTAGCTTATTTTTATGTTGATCTGACTGAGACAACATCTAAAAATTTGTGTGCAAGCCTGAGACATTGTAACAAATAAGATCCTAACCTTCATTTCTTGATTGGAAAACACCATTAAAATAGGACACCCTAGTTTTTGATGCTATAGTCCTTCCCTGATGTTGTTTTTCTAAGGTTCTAAGATTTTTAAGTTTTATCCATCAAGTCTATGTGACCCTGCCTATGTAATTTTGAAGCCCCACTATCAATAAATCTCCTTATAGTCTGATTTTATATGCTTATGTCTTCTATGCACTTAAGTGAAACTTTGAAAAATATGGAAAAAGGGGTTAGTTTGTGTAAGATGCATTGGACATGCTTCACACCTCATGTGTGGGCATGTTTCCTACATACCAATACTCCAAGGAGGGATCAAGCCATATGTAATTCTCCCTCTAAGAGTGTTTGTTGTAATAGTGAACAAAATGCAATAAATACTAAAATTGGGTGTGGTTGAGATTAGAGGGATTGGTGTAATAAATTGAATTTTATTGAAAGTGTATAAGTTGGTTGTATGTAGAGAATAGGGAAGATTTCTTGAGTGGTCTTGTTTGTATTCTTGCTTACTTGAACGATATTTGCCAACCCTTTACAAATAATATTTGAATGGGATTTTATATGGATCTATTAGTAATGGGTTAGATGAAACTAGATTAGGTTGAGATAATAAACAAGAAGAATCAAAGAAAAAATGATAATTTATGCTTAAATTATGATTGGACAAGAGAACTAAAAAGGGAGCACCCTAGGGTCCAGTGCTTTAGTCCAACTTTGGTGTTATTGTCTTAAGCAGATGAGACATAGGGGGATAAATTAGTCATGAAAAAAGGGTCCTAAATCAGATAGGATAAAGTTATAAAAAATACAGATGACTAGGAATTAGTAAAAAAATCCTATGAGGGTCATTAGAGCAAGCAAGAGGGACCTAAGGGTTGTGTGTCATTATCCATACTCAAGTTACCAATTTTTGCATTTTATGTGATTAAATTTACCCCCCCTCTTTATTCTAGTGATGTAACAAAGTGAAGTACTAGGAAAAAGGAAAATAAAAAGTGTAGCTAAACTTACCTTCAAAGGTGAAGCCCATGAAACTTGTGTGATGCTGAGTAATGTTGGATACTGCATAAAGAGCACATTGTGCAAGTGTGAATCTATGAAAGGAAAATAAAGAGTAGATTAGTTATTATTAGATGCAATATAAAACAAAAATGTATAAATCTAGGAGAGAGAGAGAGAGAGAGAGAGAGAGAGAGAGAGAGAGAGAGAGAGAGAGAGAGAGAGAGAGAGAGAGAGAGAGAGAGAGAGAGAGAGAGAGAGAGAGAGAGAGATGAGAGAGAGAGAGAGAGAGAGAGAGAGAGAGAATGGAATGAATACACCTCATCAAGTATGTGAACTGATATAAAACCTATTGTGATGTTTAGTTATGTTGCATGTGTTGGATGGTGTTGTACCAAAAGTAATATCATGAATAGAGATGAGTGCTTAGTTCCCCAAGAAGTGGATAAAAAATGCAAAGGTTGGCCCTTTGGCTCTATCATCACCTACTAAGTTAAGCTAGATGAATCATGCGTATGTTAATCAATCTTTTTACTATGTGTCTAATCCCTCTAAATAGGTAGATCAATAATACATAGGCTAGCCCTTTGGATCTATTGTTTCCATGTGAAGTGAAGCTATGAACAAAAACCAATATGAAGAAGTATGTCATATGATATAGATTCTGAATCCCATGAATACTCTAAAAATATGACAATGTGGCATGGATATCCAAATGTATGCTTGAAACTAGGCCAATGTTATCCAACTTAGAAAAATTGGAGATTAGGCTTATATTAAATCCACTCCAAAATTGGGCTACAAGCTTGTGTGAAAGCAATGTATAAAAGATTCTAACCACTTATAGATGGAGTAAGGCTTGAAACTATTGAGAATGCCTAGGTAATGTTGAACTTAGAAAGAAAAGAAGAAAAAATATTATGCAATCTATCCCCAATCACTAGTGTCTAAAACATGGATTCTGATCTAGATGTTATACCAACTATCATATATAAAAGTGGAAGTGAGAACTAATCATGCCACACATGATTCCCCCTATGTTTAGATTATCTAAAAAAATTATACTAAAAATTATTGATTTAGAACTGGTATGGTTGTGCAAAACTATTGCTAAACCTACTTTTTTTCCCTACTTCTAGAAAATTTGGATTTTTTGTTATTTGGATAAGAACACTAAAAATAGGACACCCTAGTGTCCAATGCTATAGTATAGCCTCATTTCTATTGTCTTGTGCTGAAACTAATCACTATTCTAGATTCTTGGATGTTTGTTTGTTCTATTTTGACTATTTTGATGTTTGGTTGTTTTGAAACTAGATTTTTTAATCGATAGGAGCTCCAATCTCTATATTAAAACCCATGTTTATTATACCCTCTTTTGATGGTAGGAATAGGTACCCTGTAATGACTTCCCTCAGAAGAAAAATCCATACAAGTGTGTTAAGCTAGAAATATACATGATATAGCAATGATAATCAACAAGATATCTCAAGATATATCATGGTTTGAATTGAGAGATTATTAGATCAACAGGGGTATGCCTAGATAGATATAACAATGTAATAGCATGTAAAATGTACTTGAATTAAAATTAGAAGTGTTAATTGTTAGTTGGAGGGATGGATCATGATGTCCATCATGGCATCTAATAAAATAGGAAAATTCATGATATAGATCATCGCATTTCAACAATCGAAATACAATTAAGAAACAAGCACACAAGGCAAGAAGCAAGAAGCATACAGGAGTGGCCAAAGGGCCATGCAAATAATGGACATGGGCACATGTCACTCAAACTAGAAAGAAAGAATACAAGACATGTTCAAATGCCACATACACATACAAGTGGAGCAAGAAATATTGGCATAAGGACCACAAGCACATAAAAGAGTACAAGAAAAGGACATTAGCAAATGTCCAATGTAATCACATCAAACTACACTAAGAAAGAAGATAAAGCATGTAAAATTTGGAAAATACAATCACTTATAACTAATCAAAGAAAGAGATGTTAGTATAAGACTATGTATGCAAGACATTTTAGTGCAAGACTAGGTATATACTAAGAGATACACAAGTGCTAGATACTAGTAAAATGTCGATAAAGTAATCTATGTAAGCTAGTAAATAATGTACATCAACATGATAACTAAAGTGTGTAGTATAGCAATGACATAACTTGGATGCTGTAGTTATGTATAAGATGCCCCCGGTGGGTATGTGTATCGATGTATGTCATGAATGTATAAGTAGTATGCCCCCTTAATGGGTAGAGTGAAGTAATTGAGTAGGTAGATGTTACTACACACACTCAAAGAAGATCAAGAGAAGCATGGTAATGTAGATAAATCAACATAAAATAGCATGGAACAATAAAAGTAAGTCCTAGCATAGTAGTAGCAATGTAAATCATGGATGATGCATACAATCAAAACTTTTTTGTTGTTTTGACATATTTGAATGTTTTTGGATGTTTTGAAATATTATATTGTTTTTGCATTTTAGAATTTTTGAAATATGTACAATCAATATGAAGCATAAGGAACTATGTATAGGTAAAAGCCGAGGAGAAATTATACTAACCAATGAGTCTCATGAGAGACTCCCTATCATGATATCTTATATCAAGGAGTGGAATCATGCATGATCATGAAGCACGATGGAAATACTAAGACTATGGATGTAAAAGTTGTATATCTTGTAGATGGTCTAAAATCTTTGAAGTAAAAACTAACTATGGGCTCCCTCTATAACTATAAGAAGTAGATGCAACTATAGGGATCTTAGGGGAACCATATGGAAGTAGGGGAAACTCTATAAACATGTACTCTATGTGTAGATGCATGAGATCTGAATGAGGCTACCTTGGGTGTGAATACAGTAGCTAGAAGATATCTAGAATCTTAAAGCTATGGAGATGTATGAACCCTATGTACTGACACTAGATGCCTCAGCTGTGAAGCTAGGGAGATGTGTAAATGTACATCGAGGGGGTGCTGATAAAATTATTCACTGAGGAGGCTCTAAAATAACATTGACTATGGGTTGATTCTACCCTTTATTATCATTGAATTTGACCTTATATGGGACTTTGTTGTTACTCTTAGTAGTTGTGTCTGATGTATTACTGTACTTTGGTTTTCCCACTAAAATTAATTTAACTTCTCTTTCTTTTAATGTGTGACACAATTCAATGAAGGAAGATAATTTTTTGAACATAATTGATTCATGTAGTGCTAGTAGAGGACTCTATTTGAAGAGGTCTTGTAACTCCTGATCTGCCATGGGGCTAGTCATCTTAGTCAAGATGGTCTTATACCAAAGAACATAGTTTGTGAGATGCTCATTTGGTCATTGTTTTCGTTGATCAATTTGAGAATATGAAACCTTATCACCAATGTTGATACTGAAGTGTGCTAGGAACATGTTAGCTAAAGGATTGAATGCATTGATCGATTGATTTGATAGACTATAGAACCATTGTAATGCATAATCTTTTAGACTCTATGGAAATAGTTTGGTGAGTAACCAATCATTTGGTACATAATCCAAGCATGCTACGTGAAAATATCTCAAATATGTCTCTGGATCACCCTTTCCATCACAAAGAGTGAGCTTGGGTTGAACAAAACCATGTGCCAAGGGTGTAGAAGTAATGTCATGTGCCAATGGTCTATGTAGTAAAGCAAAATAATCCAAAGCCTGTGTAGGTATAAAATCACCTTGCTCAAGATGTAACACCTTGGATTGAAGACATATTATCTCTTGCACAAGGGCTACCATGTCAGAAGACAAATATGTACTATTTGTAGTTGGTGGCATAGAAGAAAGTTGAGCTACTATAGGGGGTTGTTGAGATATAGTTTCCTTGTAGTGTCATTTGCAACTGGTGGCTCTATGGTTTGAGAAGATTGACCATTGTTCAATTTTTTTGTTCTTCTTGTAGAATTATAATCATGTCATCTTGCATATAAGGGTGTTTGGTTAAGAGATCTTGAAGTTATCTTTTATCAGTTTCATCAAAACTGGTATATTGGGCCATTGTGAAGGTAGGAAAACAATTTGAAATGTGTTTGCAATAAGTTATTCTAGGCAAAGTACTTGAAAAGGAAAGTATTGAATATAAGAAATGAAAATTCCTAAAATAGTTAATTGGAAATTATACAAAAAGGATACTGAGCTGCCAAACATGTAAGGTGATGCCTCAAGAATTAAATAGGAGCTAGTACATGCAACTAGGGATTTAACAATGATATTTTTATAAAATACTATGAATTTTTGAAATTGAAATTGGATTTATAAGTTAAGTATGGAAGTAAAAATTCAAAAAATTATGGAAAAATGTTTGATTTAATGGGACCTAGTAGATGTAACTAGGGTTTTGAGAAAAATAAACTTTTTGAAATTACTATGAATTTTTAAAATCTGAAGTCAATTTCTGATTTTAATATGCAAGTAAAAATTTAGAAAATGATTAGAAGCTAGTTGATGCAACTAGGGTTTAAAATAAAATTATTTTTGAAATTGCTATTGAATTTGAAAATTTGAATCAAATTTATGATTTAGATATGCAAGTAAAAAATCAAGAAATTATTTGATTGATACTGGAAAATTACTAGAACCTAGTGTATACAACTCGGGTTTGAAAGTAAATTATTTTAAAATTTACTACAAAATTTTGAAATTTGAGATGAATTTTTTATTTAAATATTCAAGTGAAAATTCATAAAACTATAAGAAAAATTAGATAGAAATTTAACCTAGGGATTCTAGGTTTTTATGTGCAATTTGAATTAAGTTGCGTTAACCAAATGCTTTATTATTTTTTGAAGAAATTAGTGTTTAATTCCTAAATAATAAAAGGGTATGAGTAGTAAAATTAGTAAATAGTGTGTAATAATTAACCTATTGATTTGATAAATTTGATTGCAATTTGATTATTTTAAAAATAGTAAAAGAGTAAGGATAAATATAACTTAGCTTATTATGTGTTGATCCAACTAAGACAGGGTCTAAAATTTTATGTGCAGGCATGTGAAACTATCATAAATAAGATCATAAACTTCATTTTTTGATTGGACAAGAGTGTTTAAATAGGAGACCCTATTTTTTGACGTTATAGTCCTTCCTTGGTGCTATTATTATAAAGGTTTGAACTTTTCAGGTTTTATCCATCAGGTCTGTGTGACCTTGTTTGTGAAATTTTGAAGCCTCATTTTTAATAGATATAATTTTAGAGATGATTTTATATGCCTATGTGTTTTATGCACTTGAGTGGAACTTTGAAAAATAGGGAGAAAGGGGTTAGTGTGTGTAATATGCACTAGACATGCTTCACACCCAATGTGTGGGCACATTGCCTACATACCAATACTCTGAGGAGGGATCCAACCATATGTAGTTTTCCCTTTAAGAGTGCTTGGTGAAATAGTGAATAAAATGAAAGAAATGCTAAAAATGGGTGTGCCTGAGATGACTAGTGACTAGTGTAAGGACTTGAATTGGCTTGAAAGTGTATATGTTGGTTGTATGTAGATAATAGGGAAGATTGCTTGAGTGGTCTTGCTTGTATTCTTGCTTACTTGAATGATATGTTCTAACCCTTTCCAAATGATCTTTGAATGAGATTTTATATGGATCTATTGGTCATGGGTTAGATGAAACTAGAGTAGGCTGACATAATGAACAAGATGAATCAGATAAAATGATAATCTAAGATCAAATTGTGATTGGATAGGAATGTTGAAAATGGAACACCCTAGGGTCTATTTCTATCTCCAAGTTTGGCACTATTGTCCTCAATAGACGGGACCTAGGGGGATATATTAGTCATGAAAAGAGGGTCTTGGCTTAGCTGAGATCAATTCTAGAAGGCTACAGATGATTGGGATTCAATGAAAATAATCCTATGAGGGTCATTAGAGAAAGAAAGAGGTACCTAAGGGTTATGTGTCATTATCCATGCTCAAGTTACCAATTTTTGAATTTTATGTGATTACACATGCAAATCAAAAATAAAAATAGGAAATGCAAACCATAAGAAGACAACACCAATATTAAGTGGTACACCTAACTTGGGCTATGTCCATAGAGATCTTTGAAACTCTCTCTATTATAGCAAAATCATGGAGAATTACAACCTATGATAATAAACTTATCACTCACATTGTCCTCACTCTCTTACACCTCTTTATTCTTCCTTAAATTCACCAAGCTTACAATGCAATAACATGCATAAGAATCAACCCTACCATGTTTAAGTAAACACCCATACTTAAAACCAAATACAAATGAGAAAGAAGAATACAAAGGAGAAAAGTGATGAATATTTAAATACTACACCCCATTTCTACTATTCATGAATACTGATCAGGGGAGACATCATAATGCATGAGGGATATTTCAAAGAGCATATTTGACAAACTCAAGTGGTACACCCCACTTTTAATTGTGTTTTTCCCTTGGGTCAAAAGATTCCCAATCAAGAATAGTGTTTTTCCCCATTACCCCACATGTCTCCAATAAACTTTCAAAGATTCCAATCACCTTTTGAGTTTCTCTCTTTGGACATAATCATGGCTCCACTAAATTATATGCCTCACATGCACATGCTAAAGAAAGGAATGATTGGATCCTCTCCAATTTGTCTTCCACATTCTCCCACATGTACAAAACCATGTGCTTAAGAAAATTACAACCTATTTTATCTCTCCTATATTTCCAACACTGAAAGATGCATTGGTAAGTCATGTCACATCACCTTGAAGCCACCTCATTACCTAGTCACAAATGCACATCACCCATTAATAGTAAAAGTGAATAGTGCAAAATGAATAGTGTTTATGTAAATAGTAACTTCAAACCTAACAAAGAGGATGAATACTTTGAATACCATCTGATTAGAGGCCAATCAATAAATTGATATATGCTCCTAAAGCATTATGTTTAAGATCTTATTGATAAATATGATATAGCATTTGAAAACCCATAATCTAAATAATCTAACAACCTAAAATTAGGTACACCAATACCTATTCCCTAACAATGAGAAAGGTAAAGGTAATAAAAAATAAGAGCAACTAGAATCAAGTAATGTTAATCAAGCTAGTCATCCTTTTGATTTTATAGTCAATAACATTGATATGGTGCATAAACTATTAATTTTATCACTTTGCCAATGTATGAATGTGTCATCACCACAAGATGCACAAATCTTACCCTGCCAAATGCATCTCCCTATAATGTTGAACACATGTACAACATTATAGATCATATTGAGAAAACACCATCCAATATATTTATTTTAGGCCTTCTCAAGACCTCCCCTATATATAAATATATTTTGTATGAAGTTATCCAAGAGTCCAATGTCCCTCAAAATATTAATCTTACAAATTTACAAGTGTTAATAGGTTATTTTTCAATAAATAATCAAGTAATGTTTGATAATTTAAATGTTTATCCTTTAGGTTCAGAGAATAACCTCCCATTGTATATAGAGGTTACTATTTCTAGGCATAAGGGTTTTTATAGATAATGATTTTTCCCTTAATTTATGTACACTAAGACTTATAAAACATCTTAGGTATCCCATAAAAAAATTAGAAGCAAATATCATAACCATAAAAACATATGATAATAATGAGCATTAGCTTATAGGCACAATCCATGTTCCTTTGATGATAGGGTATGTTATTAAGGAAACTCCTGTTCATATTCTCAATCTTGATTTACCATATAATATACTCCTTGGGTGATCATGGATTCATTCCACGAATGCCATCCCATCTAATTTTCACCAATGTATGAAATTCTCCCATGTAGGAATAGAAGTAACTATTCAAGGTGATCCTCATCCCTTCTAATATTGTAAGCTATTGGAAAGTAAGTATCAAAAATATAATTATCTACTAGTTATAGATGACAATTTTACCCCTGTTAAGTATTATCCTTCACTTGAAAACTATGTCAATCTTGAAAGTTTATTTTAAACACCTCCCCTTGGTGATTGGATTAATACTCCAACCCTTTTCAAATCCATTAAAAAATCATTACCCAATGACACATCAAAACCATCATCTAAAGAAGATTCAAATACATGATCTAAGCAAGCTTCAAATCAACCATCCATTGAGCAAGCTTCCAATAATCCTTCTATTGAGCAAACATCCAATCCACCATCCTCTAACAAAGGATCCTCCTCTATTTCTTCCCATTTTATAATTATTTATCAAGGCATGAAAATTACATCATTCAATATTTTTATACAAACACAATATATGCCAATCCAAATGATTATGGTAGACCAAACCATCTAAAAGATAAAAGAATGGTTAAGAAGCTCGTCCATACAAAAATTTTAGAGGGAGGCCTTATTTCTAATGAACATATTGATGATTCAAATTCTTCCTAGATTTATTTTGATGAATCAGCTACTTGTTTTTCCACCAATAGATATCCCATTGTAAAATCTATCATGTGCAAAATAATGAATTACAAAGGCAAAGGTCTTGGTCTCCATGAACAAGGTGTCATTGAAACAATAAAAACTTAAAGCCAATGAAGCAAATTAGGGTATGGGATTTAACCCACTTAATTTTCATCTTATAATCTCCCAAAATGACTTTTCTAGTGATTCAAAAGATGATTCTTCAGATAGCGAGGTGTGTTCCATTATAAGCCATTTTGAAGATCTAGCCCTTACCAACCTCTTCTATGGAAATGTTATCTTAACAGTTGACCTAACATATACATCTCTCATCCAATGGGACTAACTATCCTCACCTCAACTAGATCATTTTTAAAATGATGAAGCTATATCATAATTATTGAGAATTAGAGATCAAATTCCAACAGGTGACGATAAGAAAGGTTTTCTAACACAACTAGCGTATTCAACATATTTTGGGGAACATAAATTACATCACTCTATCATTTCTACCTCCACATCTAAACAAGAAGAAGTTGAGGAAGATTTCCATCTTCCTATACCACCCTAGATTATAAATATGAATCAAGTCTACTTGTTAAATAAATCATTCCTGTAAACATCAGTACTAAAGATGATCCAAAAATTGCCAAACTTACTATATCACTCAATCAAGAAGAAAGGGATATATTTACACTATTGCTTCATGAGTTTTTTGATGTATTCACATGGTCTTATGTGGATATGATAGGGTTAGATCTAGAGTTAGTAGTTCACCATATTATGGTGCATCCTAATGCAAAACCAGTAAAATAGAAGCTTTGAAATATGTATCCCAAGATTGCACTATTGGTAAAGGAAGAGCTAAAGAAATAATTGGTGGTTGGTGTCATACACCCCATTGATTACTCAGACTAGGTGTCAAACATTGTCCCAATGCCAAAGAAACCTGAAGGGATAAAAATATGTACAAACTTCCATGATATAAATAAAGCATACCTGAAGGATGAATTTCCATTACCTAACATAGATATGATCATTGATTCAACTAAAGGCCATGAGATTCTATCTTTAATGGATGGTTTTAAGGCTACAGCCAGGAAAAAATTATTGTATTAGATCAACATAAAATAGCCATTACAACTCCATGGGAGACATTCTATTATCAGGTGATGTCTTTTGGATTAATAATGTTGGGGCAACATATCAAAAGGAAATGACTATTATTTTTCATGACATATTTTATGATATTATAGAAGACTATGTAGATGATATTATGGATAACTCTAAATTTAGGATAGATCATCCTTAGGTGTTTTGCAATATTTTTTAGTGTATATAACAATACAATATGAGGCTGAATCTAAATAAATATGTGTTTGGTTTAACATCAGGAAAGTTTTTAGGATTCATTATTTCACAACATGGCATTGAAGTTGATCCTTCAAAAGTCTTAGTTATCATGGATATGCCTCCACCTAAAAATCTTTAGCAACTTAGAAGTCTATAAGGGAAAATATAGGCAATCAGAGGATTCATATCTCAACTTGCAGACATATGTCATCCATTCACATTTTTTCTAAAAAGGATACTCCTTTTACATGGACCAAAAATTGTGAAAAGGCATTTAATAACATCAAACAATATATTTCACACCCACTAGTGTTGATGTCGTATGTTGCAGGTAAACCCTTTTTGTTGAAAATATCATCTACTTAATATGCCCTTGGAGCATTGCTAGCAAAACATTATGATAATGGGAAAGAATAAGAAGTCTAATACTTAAGAATAACATTGATATCCTAAGAGCTAAATTACTCTTAAATGGAAAAATCTTGTCTTACATTTATTTTTGCTTCTAAAAAACTATGACATTACATGCTTAACAAAAAAAAAAAATCATTTCCAAAACTGACCCTCTTAAGTATCTCCTATCCAAAACCACTCTAATAGGTAGGATGGCTAAGTGGGTTATGATTCTTATGGAGTTTTAAAAAATGATGTCAAAATACAAGTTATAGCATATGTATTGGTAGAAGCATTGCTCAATGGCAAGGTACATCATTGTAGAATTCCCAGATGATGTAATCATGTCTATAGATGAATCCATAGTATGTCAGCTTTTTTTATGTCTCTTTTATAAATCATGGTTTAGGGATAGGTATCTTGTTAGTAACACCTAATGAGGATTGCATTCCTAAAGTATTCTAGATTGAATTTCCTTGTACAAACAACATAGTAGAATATGAAGGTCTAATAGTAGGCCTCAAGATGATAATTTAGTGGTGAATCTAACTTATCCTTATTTTTGGTGATTCCAAGCTTATCATCAATCAAGTCACTAATGGATTCCAAGCCCATGATGATAAAATAATACCTTAAAATAAGATGGTGGATAGATTGAAAACATCAATTGAGTACATCCAATTTGAACAAGTACCTTGAATCAATAATCGAGCAACAAATGCTATGACAACAATTGGATCCCTACTATATTTGAGCATAAAATACAATAAATTTTGGTTGAGCACTTAAGAAAGCTTACTTATGACATTCCCAATTCAAAAATGGTTTGTAAGGTGGTTGGTCCCATTTATCCATGGTCCTTCAATATCTATGCATACCTTCATGACCATATGCTCCCATCTAATTTATCCTCTAACCAGTACAAATCCTTTATTCAATGCATATCTTGCTATAAAATATTTGGCAACACCCTATATCATCAAGGCTATGATGGAACCCTTCTATGCTATTTAAATTTTGAAGAGTCTACTTTAGCAATTAGAGAAGTTAATAAGGGAATTTGTGAAGCACATTCAAGTGGTATGGTCCTTGTGAAAAATCTTCTTTGAGTAGGTTATTATTGGCTGGCAATGGAATCTAATTAATGCACCTATGTTAAAAAGTGTGTACCTTGTCAAAAACATGGAAATATTATCCATATACCCTCACAAGCTTTGTAACCTATCACAACACGTTGACCATTTCCACATGGGGGTTAGATCTCATTGGTAAAATCAATCCTAGTTCTTCTGATGGACATATGTATATTATAACCATAACCAAATATTTTAGCAAGTGGGTAGAAATAATGCCACTTACTTACGTGACTAAAAAGAAAATTTCTATGTTTATCATTGACCACATTGTTTGCCACTTAGGTATTCCTTCCACTCTCATTTCTAACAATGATAAATCTTCAAAAATAAAGATGTTAAAACTCTTTACCAAACTTACCATATAAAACACAGATGGTCCACTCCTTAATACATATAAGGCAATTGCCAAGTTGAGGTAACAAATAAAAATATTCTATGCATTCTTAAAAGAGTTGTTAATAAATTTGGTCATGATTGGCATACTCAGTTATATCCCACCCTATGGGCACACTGCACTAGTATCCACACATCCATGGGGAAACTCTTTATTCTCTCATTTATGAAAATCAATCTATTTTTCCCATAGAGGTTGAGATTCCATCTTTATGAATATCATTATAAAAAATCATAGATGAAAAATCACATTGAACATCATGGCTAAGTAAAATTGACCTCTTGGATGAGAAATGACTCAATGCTTTAAACGATCTGAAAGTTTATCAAAATCACCTTTGCCATAGCTATAATAAGTGGATTAAATCTAGTTGGAGATATTTTTCTCAAAGAGAATCAATGAAACACTAATGTTGAGAGAGAAAAGAAGGGAAAATTTGAACCTAACTAGTTAGGTCCATACATTGTTATTGCTAAATATGGATCAGGAGCTTAAAAATTAGCCACAGAAGATGGAAAGGAGCTTGATGAACCTATGGACATCATGCACCTTAAAATATTTTATGACTGAGTTCTATATGCTTGTATTGGTATATCCAAGGTAAAAAATAAAACAAAAAATTAACAAAATAAAAATAAAAATAAAAATAAAAATAAAAATAAAAATAAAAATAAAAATAAAAATAAAAATAAAAATAAAAATAAAAATAAAAATAAAAATAAAAATAAAAAAATAAAAATAAAAATAAAAACAATGCAAAAATATTACAAAAACATCAATCTCAAACACATCTACCATTTTACAACTATCTTACACATCATTTTTTAATCCTTGGGTGGGTCACTTGTGCATCCTTTTTATCAAAACAATTCATTAATCATCCATTATATCATCATTTTTCATATTACGATAACTATATCTGGCCTGAGATCCCCACATAGACTTTATCTAAGGTAGATTATGTAGGCAATGCTTAGAGACATGGAGTCTCTAGAGTCAGCTTTGCCACCATTTCCCCATCATCCATTTCCCCAACATGGATTAACTACTCCTTACACTTTTCCCTTTATTTTTTGGTTCCTAGCCTCACTCTTGGCTACAATTATCCAGTCCTTATTTAGTTTGTCTTTGTTTACATCTTTTCAAGTTTTTACACTATTTGTTTGTTTTATATCTCTAACCATTCACTTGGTTATCTATTTCTTTATCCTTAGCCATTAAGTTGGTTATTTAATTTTATTTTTAACTCTAGCCATTCCAATCATTATTTTCATTTACTTTGTCAATAGTGATCACTTTTTGTTGTTTGGGTTACTCTTTATTTAATTGTGTCATTCTTGTTTCAAATTATTGTAATTATAACACTATCATTTTCTCAAAGTCATTTAGATTAAATTTGTTTCCATTAACATTTTTTGTGTGTTTCAACCACTTAGCTTAATCTTTTGTTTTTACAGCTTCTTTTTATTATTGTTCTCTATGCGTTTATAAATATTATTTTGTGAAATGCATATATAATATGGTTATTACTATATCATGATGTACTTTGATAAAACACAATTTATTCTTTCTTTTTTTCAATTGATTAAAACATTGGCATTCATCACGATTATTTAATATCATTGATGGTATTATGTTTTATGCTATATTAAAAGTCAAGTTACTCAAAGCTCAAATATTGTTGGAATTCTAATGCAAAGAATGAAAATAAAAAATATGCAACAATGTCATATTCTACATCCCTACACATCATCCAATCATACATAAGTCATAAATCCATAATAAATATGTTGAATAAAATTAAACCATGATAGCATAAATTAAAATGTATGAAATATAACTAGTGCTATACTATATCTATACATCTATCAAGTCATGTATAAAGTCCATGTAAACCAATAAAAAAGTCCATCAATGTCCAACATCCATAATACAAAGTCTCAATAACTCATCATGAATGTGTGTGTGTGTGTGTGTGTGTGTGTGTGTGTGTGTGTGTGTGTGTGTGTGTTTACAAAAGGTACATCTCAAAATGTGTATACATTGACGAATCCATCTATCGAATTTCCCCTATATCTACGTCTTGTCCTATCCCTCAGAAGGAGTGTCTATTCTCAAGAATAGCTCTCAACATCATGGTGTGCCTTGTAAAGGATGAATCACATGTTGTACCTATCCCACTAACCTCTCTAAATCCACCAACTAAAAAAATATAGTAGATGTTGATCATCTCATAGAGTACTATTTAAAATATGGTGCCCTCTAATCTCATGGTAAAACCTCCTCATATAAGCTCCTAGAGTATGTGGCCTGCTCCATGGCTCTCATCACCCTATCCAAAGTAGTTATATGACCCTCTTTATCTAGTAACACTCTAGCCTTTTCAAGCTCAGTCTGAGTTGTGTCCCTTTCCTACGTATAACACTATATAAGTGCCATATAATCTAGTTTTTGGGTCTCTACATCATGAAAAATCAATCCTTTCATCCTTATCCATCCCATCTATAATGCCCTACAATCTATCCACCTCAGATTGTAATCATCTGATCTTAGTAGACTGATCCCATCTACCATACACTACACCTTGTAATGTAACCACCTCCTGGTGCAATCCATCTATTTATCTATCCTGAGATCTAATATCCTCTTAGAGTCTATCAATTAGTGCATGTTCCTCTATAGGTCTTGGAGTGCATAAAGATTCAATAACATCCCCTCTCTCTACCTAGGTGACCTATGCTACTCTTATGGTAGTATCCTATTCTACATCATCATCCTCATTCTCAACCTCTACCAATGGAGCATCTCCTCCAACCCTCTATTCTGTATCAACATCCATGTCCACTCCTACCTCATGTAAAATCTTAATGTCCTCCACATTTATGATTTGTACATCATGAAGCTAGCTAGCCTCCATTGTATGTCCTCTACCTCATAATATTTCTCATGATCATCCTCTATCCCTTATAAAAAACCTCCTAATCTGGGCTCCTAAACCTATACCTCATGGCTATCTACTCAAACTATCCACCAACCTCTACCTCCACATTTATGATGATGCATATGTCATAGTCAATCTCAATGGTGTCTCTTGATCCCACCAATATGCATATCCATCCATAATTCTTGTGTCAATGACATCTCTTCAATCACTCCATTTGATAGTCTATGACTGTGTCTTTCTATGATCAGTAATGGATGGATCAATCATCATCCCCCACTATGGTCTATCTCTCATAGAACACGCAAAAATGTGTGTTATAGCTGGTATATGCCACCTCACACTAAACTATCTCATCACTTTATTTGGGTAATATCTCTCTATAGTATAGACATGCCTCTCAATGGTGTAATAAGGGGTCATCATGTTGTTCATATGAAGATTATCATATGGCCATTGAAACAAAATCTCCCTATATGGTCTCTAGGTGATCTAGTCATCACCTAACTCATTTATTACCCTCATATAAAAATTAAGATCTCCCAAATGAGGTCTACATGTGCTAATAATCACATGCCATCCATATGCCAATTTCTCATCATCTGTTTGTGTGCTCATATGAAAAAATGACCTCTCAATCATAATATGCTCCTAAGACCAAAAATGTAGTAATGTAGATGTCACAATCTCTATCTGACCTGAATACATAAAGTAATGTAAATCATGGTATAAGCGTGCTAACATGCATGGACCCCATGCAAATTTATCTCCCATATCGATCATGTTTCAAATCATATCTAATAACTCAATAGGGCATAGCCTCTCACTCTTGTCAGAAAGAAACATGCCACTGATAATAGCCATGAGTATGATAGTCAGAGAATCCATGTCTAAATCAGTACAATAATCTATATCAATCCTAACTCTAACAACTAGAATCAAACCATCACCAAAAATCCATTATAATGTAATCTATTGAGGACCCTATCCCTAATAAACATGTCTCCCTCATATCAAGATACCTAAAATCTGATACACTTCCTCCAGTGTAATAGTCATCTCCAACATTGGCAAGTGAAATATGCTCATCTCACTATGCCATATCTCTATTAATGTTGTTTACAGAGCTCTATCTATTTTAACCTCTAGCATCTATGCAATGTAGGATAATCCACTCACCTCTAATATTCCAAACTTGTACTTGATGAAGCTTACCATTCACACCATCATTGTAGATCTCCACTCTTGCATCACAAGCACTAGTAATACCTCCTATAAATCACAAACATAAACATTTAATTTTAATTAGTATTTCATTCATTATTACCACTACATTCCAAAATACTCAATCAAAATAGCAAAAAAAATCAATCACACAAAATCACTACTACAATTTGTAAATTCACTATTGATATTGACCAATTTGCTTTTAACCCCTTTTTAAAAAATTACTGCTCCCCTGAGCAAAATCATTTCTACCACCAATGATTTTGATACTGTGTTTCATGATTTCATTGATACCAAAAACAAAACAAAAAAAATATCCATTTTAGTCTAAAATGAAATCTCTACCCTATTTTGCAAATTTACTACCATGTTTAACAAAATCACTATTTTCCCTCATGAAATTGTTGATTTCAATGCCAAAATCATCATTTTGATAACAATTATTTCATTTTATCTAAAATTAAGCCTTCATAAATACTAATAAATAAAAAAAATCAAAAATAAACTCACTTATCAAAGGCCCACTCCTCTCAGGTCTCTAAAATCTCCTCACTCGCTCTACTCGGTGCTCATGGTGTGGAATATGATCCATGTTTCTCTGCAAGCCTCAGAGCAAATATATCAAATCATAATAATCAAATAGCATAAATTATTTTCTAATCCCTATTTCTTATACTTATATTCTTCTATAATATTGAACATTCCCCCCATCCCATAATTTAAATCATTCTTTATCTATTTTTTTTTCAAATTTCTAGAAACGTTAAATCAATTCATTCTGAATTTGTATTCAAAATCTTGCAATAACCTATTGATGTAAAATCACCATAATCAATTACAAACATAATATATTTTTTTAGATCCATAGTTTATTATTGCTAGGATATATCATTCCCACAATCGCTCAATTGATCCCCGTGTCATTAGCAAAATAATAAGCGTGCACTACATAAATGGTTAAACTATTGTCTTTCAAATTAATACTCTAGTTTATATCAACTAGGGGTAACCTTTTTATGCAACTAACATCTTAAAAATTTGAAATCAATTCTAAAACAAAATTATTTATCATTCATCCACATTATTTTGACCATTTCTTCTTTTTTGAGTGTTTGTTAATTTTCTCACACAAACCCTTGAGGGAGGATCATCATACTCATTCTCATTTATTTGGGGCAAATCTATACTTTTTAATCATCAACACTCTACTTCTACTATTCTTCAAAATAGTATTGCTTTGCAACACTATTTTAGAGAGCAACAAATTTAGACACTTAAATTTCATTTAGTGTCAAAATACACTTAAATCTATTAACAATTCTTCTTAAATTAATAAATCACATCTCTTTTCAAATTCAAATAATTGAATAAGTCAAATTATTTAATTATGTATATTTAAATCTTTATTTTAAATATACAAATTTGGATTTTACACCTCATCCAAACATCTCTCATTTTTTCCCTCATCCTAACCAAATCCACAAATTTATCAACCTCTTGTGACTCATCCCTTGAGTTGTCAATAAAATTGACTTAGTCATGTTGGCTTAGCTAACCAACTCCATGATTTTTTCAGCCATTTTAAAATGGTCTTCATCCTCATGGGCAAGGACTCATTAACCATCACTGATGATTTGGATCATTGAACAAGTTCAAATGATCCTCCACTATTTGATCCTTCTCTAAAAATTTATAAATAAACATGCAAATCTTTATTTGTAAGAGTCTTAAGATCTTATCCATCACAATCACAATCAAGAAATCAGAGTTCTATACATAATCAAATCAAAACTAACTAAGGTGAATCAAAGACTTCATTTTGCACCAAAATGCTTCCCATTCTCTTTTGCATTGGAAGAGTGAGCATCACATATTCAAAAGAGTAAATTGAATGTATATCAAAATAGAGAAAGCTTACATATTTGAAGCGTAAAGTTTGTGATTATTATTATTTTTATTTACTACTCTACCTTAACTTGAATTTAGATTAGATTAAGATTGGATTATTTTCTCACCACTTCTAAATTTATTTCACACGGTAGGTTATGGAGGTAAGAAAAAATATTTAAGTGTATGATCCTTCTAAACATCATATCATTAAGAATAAGGTTGTTCTTATTCTTGAAAAATCCTTTTACGAGATCTTTATGGAACCTATTTAATGTTATTCTATTGATGAACCTGACTCTCATGTTTTTCCTTATGATGAAAAAGATATCTTTGAGGAAGTTAATCTAGTTTTGAATAACTTAGATTCTGAGGAACCCCTCAATTTCCATGTTCAATCTAAAAGACCTAAATGGACATAATCCCTAATTTAATTTTTTAATGTTGACAATCTTAATAAATTAGCTAGATGTCAATATTATTATCATTCATTAATGACTATGTATAAATGTGAACCTCAATCATTTGAGAAATCCATTCAATGTGATATCTGAAATGTTACTATGCAAGTTGAATATAATGCTTTAATTAAAAATTAGACTTGGAATCTTATCCTTCCTCCACCTAAAAAGTATATTGTTAGTTTTAGGTGGTTTTATAAGATCAAATATGATTCAATTGATAAAATTGATGAGTTTAAATCTACATTAGTTGCTCGTAAGTTTACTCAAAAACTCAAGATTGAATATGTTGAAACCTTTAGTCCTACAACAAAAATGAGCACTATTAGACCTTTTATGCTCTTTCAGCTCGAAATAGTTGGGTTGTCCACTAAATGGATGTCAAAAATAAATTTCTAAATAGTGATTTAGAAGAATAAATCTACATGACTTAGCCTGAATATTTCAATGACCCTAGCAAAAAATATTTTGTATGAAGTCAAAGAAATCTTAGTATGGTTTAAAACAAGTTCCTTGAGTTTAGTATTCTAAAATTACTTTCTTTTCAAAGAATTGGGTTTCTCTAATTGCTACTCTGATAATGATCTCTTTGTTAATTATAATTATATTATATGTTGATGATTTGTTAATTATTGGTGATCTATCTAGTTTAATTTATAAATATAAGGATAAGCCAAGTCAAATATTTTAAATGACCAGTTTAGGCATTCTACATCATTTTTTAGGAATGGTTATATTTTAAGATAAATATTATATTATTATATCAGAATCTCAGTATGTTCATAACTTCTTGTTAATTTTAACATGCTTGATTGTAAATATTCTTCTAGTCCTACTGAAATTGGTGTTAAACTTGATCCAAAATTTGCATGTGAAAAAGTTAACCCTAGTTGATATAAACAACTTGTTTGTAGTTTGATTTATCTAAATACTATTAGGCTAGATATTTTGTATGTTGTTGGTGTTGCTTCTAGATTTATGCATGATCCATATTTAGATCATTAAAAATTATCTAAACAAATTTTTTGTTATATTAAAGAAATAATTAATTTTGATTTATTTTATTCTTCCATTGATGATGCTAAATTATATGATTATTCTGATACTGACCATACTAGTGATACTATAGATCAAAAATTTACTTATAGATATGTATTTAAGTTTTGTGTAGGTGCTATCACTTGGAGTAACAAGAAGAAACGTACTGTCTCTATCTCTTCTACTAAAGTAGAGTACCAAAGTGTTATGAAAGCTAGAAAATAATCCATGTGGATGTGAATGTTGTTGGGAGAACTTTATTTGGATGGTTATCAAAATACCATCCTTCATTGTGATAACTAAATTTATATATCTCTAGTAAAAAAATTAGTACAATGCCAAATAATTTAATATATTGAAGTTTACATACATTTTATCCAAGAGAAAGTTCTCAATAGTGATATTAATTTGCAGTTATATCTTATGGATGAACAAGTGACAGATATCTTCATAAAAAATACTTGGTGCTACCAAGTTTTATAAATTTTGTGTAATGCTAGGCCTCTTAGAGTTGCCATTGAGGGGGAGTAAATGCTAGTTCTTAACAGCCATGTGTTGCTTCTTCTTCTCTATACTTCTCATTATAAAACTTTGTAAACCTCATGCATAATTTATGTGACTTGAGTAAACTTCATGTGGAATTTTTAATTTTGTACACTAATAAATAAAATCATATTTTTTAGTATAGGTCCTTATGTTATAAACCAAATATACTAGATAATTATTCATGAGAAACTGTAAGATGTAGTCTCACAATCATGCTAGCCTAGACTTACTTTATAGTTGTTTATGGATTATAATTTTTTTAATTTCAAAAGGTGATGTTTGACATAGTGAAGGTTTTTAAATCCTTCAATTATGTACATATTATAATTCTTTTTTAAGATCACTATGACATTTATCTCCACTTAACATTAAGGGGGAGTGTTAGAATATTTAATGTTTAGGTGGGTTAATTTAGACCCTTAACATACTTTGGTTTATTATTAAATAATAATAATTTGTTATTTATTAAACATGAGGTGAAAACATCACACAAATAAATAATAAATTATTTTGATTTATTATTAACCAATTAAATTAAATGATTATTAGGAAGCATGGAACTCTTGGTTATAATGGTCATCTCCTCTCACATTTATTATAAATAGGGTTTTACCCCTATTATAGTATTCATTGCAAACACACTTAATGAATTTGATATTTGCATGTGACAAATATTTACAAAGGTTATATGAAGGCTTATGTGAATAAGTGAGAAGGGAAGACTTTGTATTGAGGTGCGGAGTTTCTCAATTAATTGAATATCATCTTCGTGAATTTTTTACCTCTTGGAGGTTTTCTCACTTTAAATTCTTATGTACTATATCAATTCTCTATGTTCTTTGTCATCATTTATTCATCTAGATATAATATATATTGTATATATATTTTATATTATGTTGATTTTATCATATCAAACATAATTTATCTTACAATCGTATTCATATAAAATATCTCAAAACAACCTTGGACAAACTTTAGATAATGTGATCTATCATCACTCATATAAAAGTGTTACTCCCTCAAAATATTTATGTTATCATATGTGCTATCAGGTGCATGTATGAATGTAATATGCATGAAAATTATAACTTGAATTGAAGAATAGTATTGGGATTTAACCTAATTTTATGGTTCTAGTGTGTGGTTCTCAGCAAAGTCCACAACCAAAACATTGGTGCCAACTAGGAAGTTATCCTTGCATAGCTTGAATTGATTGTCTAACCATTTTGATTTATGTGTGTGTCTTACATATTGGTAGATAATACTCTTCTTAAATTAAAACATGAAATCAAACACAAAAAAATTTGGTCATAACGAACTCACATCTTGAGGACTCTTTTCCATATTTTAACACATATTTCGTAGATTTGTACTTCTTATAATCAACTAGTTGTTTTCCAATTCATGAATTTTTTTTTTCATGTATATAGTTAGTAAAATTTGACAAACCATCACAATTTTTACATGTTCCATATAAACATTGCTTGGTAAAAAAACATTGTCCCTCATGTCTTTGATAGAAAAGACTATAGATTAATTATCTTGATATTTTAGATAGGGAAGCCACCATACATTCTTGCATAATATTTCTAGTATATAAAGTACAATGCATATGATAAAAAAAATTAAAATGCATAGAAAATTCAATATGTACCCTACAACAACATATGGTGCGGGTTTAGTTGATTTTAAGATAAAAAGACTTGCATAACTCAAATGACCTTTGGATAATTATCAATTGGCCATTGAATTTTTCAATAAATATTTTATAAAATTTTGTTTGAGTCATGCCCAAGAAATATTTTGCAATGTGGCTCATGATTTTTTGAACCTTTTCTTCTTTTAACAACATATTTTACATTAGATGAGACCCTTGTGTTCTCATGTCAAAAACATTCAATCAAATGTCTTGTTCTTTCAACTAATACCTTATCTTTTTATGGAAGTCTAACACTAAATGCCCAACAATTTATGAGTAAAGGGTCATCGAGACTTATTCTTGTTTTTATGACATTTATAAAAGTTTTTATATTCAAGTTCAAGGATTTACTGGTTTCACTAAGAATTTGAGCTTTAAATGTTTGATTACTAACTATAGATTTAATTATTACTCATTTTACCACATTACTTTTTTTTTGGTTGACTTTTATTACCTATTACCTTAAATTTAATAAATAGATAATTTACTATTAAATTATTTATTCAATCCATATGATTTGTTATTAAACCTCAATTATGCATCACATAACACATTTTTTGAATTTTCATTAATTAAACAAATAGATGACATCATTTTGTATGAATTTTATTTCCAAATACATAGTCCAATACATGTTGAGCATGACATTGAAATGGTATTTTTGACATTTTACCTTCCATAGGTTCTATTATTTTATCATTTATTTAAACCAAATACCTTGGAGTTCATCACATTATCCTTGGAAGTGTGTGTGTAAGAGCTATATTTTGTATTAAATTGGGTGGTGTTATTAGTTCAACCATACAAGAGATATTACAGGGTTCACTATGTATATTAGACCCTATAGGTGAAGGGAATTGTTATTCATTAGGGGAGATATGAATTGGGGTCATTACTTGATATTGATTATCATCATGCTCAAAAACTTCATTACAGATGGATATTTTATTATATTCTATTTCTCCATATGCTTCATCACTCATTACAAATTCATTACTTACATGCTCTATATTTTGAATTTCACCATTTAAAAATGATTGATTAAGTTCTCTTATCTCATTTGAAGACATATCTAAATTAAATTCCATAGAATTAGGCATGTTATTTTTATTTAAAATATTACTTGGTGCGAATGAAGTACCTTCACCTTGCTTAGAATCTCTTATGGATGATCTCTTATCTACTTGTCCTTTTATTTATTTTTCTCTCTTCTCTTCAATTTCCTCATTTGTTATCTCTTTAATTGGTCTTTTACGACGACTTCCCAATTTCATTGCATATTTTTATTGAAATAAGTCAATTGTAGAGTAAAATTTGAAGAATTTTTAGTAATTGAAACGAAGTGAACATGTATAATTTACATAGTTACAACATTAAAACATAGTTTAAAGGTTGTAAAAAATAAAACAAATAAGAATTTTTTTTGGGAATAAAGATAAATCTATGAATCACAAAGGATGTTTGTGCTATATTTTGTATTAAATTGGGTGGCGGTACCAGTTCAACCATATAAGAGATATTATAAAGCTCATTATGTATATTAGACCCTATAGGTGAAGGGAATTGTTATTCATCAGGGGAGATATGAATTGGGGTCATTACTTGAGATTGATTATCATCATGCTCAAAAACTTCATTACAAATGGATATTTCATTATATTCTATTTCTCCATATGCTTCATCACTCATTACAAATTCATTACTTACATGCTCTATATTGTGAATTTCACCATTCAAAAATGATTGATTAAGTTCTCTTATCTCATTTGAAGACATATCTAAATAAAATTCCATAGAATCAGGCATGTTATTTTCATTTAAAATATTACTTGGTGTGAATGAAGTACATTCACCTTACTTAGAATCTCTTATGAATGATATCTTAGTTGCTTATATTTTTATTTATTTATCTCTCTTCTATTCAATTTCCTCATTTATTCTCTCTTTAATTGGTCTTTTACGATGAATTCTCAATTTCATTGCATATTTTTATTGAAATAAGTCAATTGTAGAGTAAAATTTGAAAATTTTGTAGTAATTGAGACAAAGTAAACATGTAGAATATACATAGTTACAACATTAAAACATAGTTTAAAGGTTGTAAAAAATAAAACAAATATATATATTTTTTTGGAATATAGATAAATCTGTGAATCACAAAGGGCGTGTGTGATTTTGAAAAGCACACATTCCCTTTGTGATCACAGATTTATCTCTATTCCCAAAAATAATTATTCATAGATCAAACAAGAAATATATTTATTGTGAGGATGGTAGATTTGTAAAGGGTGTATGCCCTTTTTAATTTTACAAATTTTTACCCTTTTCCCTCCAAATTTGGTTCGATTTTAGGCTTGGGGGGACTGAACCTACTCCAAACCCTATCATGAACTAGTCCATTTGATTTTCTAAAAAATTATGTGTCTTTTCTATCTTTTACGATCCATCGGATCAGGTATATATATATATATATATATATATATATATATATATATATATATATATATATATATATATATATATATATATATATATATATATATATATATATATATATTTGTAGATGTAAAAAAATAGTTTTTAAATATATATTTTTTCAATGTTAAACTATTATTTGTAATTGTTACTTAATTTTTACACAACATACCTCATTATGGACTATATATATATATATATATATATATATATATATATATATATATATATATATATATATATATATATATATATATATATATATATATATATATATCGTTAAAAATACCTTTATAATTTATTGAATATTAATTTAATATTTATAAAACTTATAAATCAATAATCTACACATTTTCAACTGTGATTTAAAAATAAAATAAATTATTTTAGTAAAGTTAAGGTCAAAAAGTTGTATTCATACACTTGTAGTTTTAAATTTTCAAGTGTTTTAACTTGTAAAATTATATATATATATATATATATATATATATATATATATATATATATATATATATATATATATATATATAAACATTTTTTTATATTTCACCTATCCATACATGAAGTTTCATATCAAAATTTATTTATTTACTCAAAAAAGTGTGTTCATATACATGCAACCTTCTTATCTTTTCATAAAAAATGACTTACCTATTGTCATAAATACATCTATTTCACATATTTTTATCATTAGAGTATTGAAAAAAAATTTATATATATATATAAACTACATTCAAAATAACATAATTCATGTTCTTATGTTATTATCAAATTATTTTTTGAAGTATTTATAACATTTTTTCCAAGTTCAACTATTATTATTTTAAGAAAAAAAGTATTGCTTTTAACACCCCTTTTATCCCTCATTATCCTACATCTTCCCTATAATTAGTTTTAGAGTTATCTAATTAGGTTTTATATAGTTAAAGTGGTATGAATATTTGTCTAATTAGTTTTAGACTCATCTAAATTAACATGAAGTGCATTCTCTATAATTTTAGAGGAGTCATTATATATCTAACACATTTTTTTATTGAGATGACACCTATTTTAATCATGGATTTAGTAATTGAAACAATTCAGTGAAAAGTAAAGATTGTATTGATAAATGTGACACGTCAGTTGAACTTTATACATTTATTTTCATAGGCTTATTTGATTCTATCCCCTAAAATACCCTTTCATTTTATTTTACCATCATTGCCTAGCTCACTTTGAAATATTTCACTACTTTCATATTTTTATGGCCTTTCCCTTCCCCCATATTTTGACATTACTCAAGCTCATCATGGAATCAAACGTCTCCTCCCCGCAAAACTCATTGCTATATGGAGGGACATGCAACCTCATTTTCCACTATCACATCCACCAAAAATATCAAACTATTTTTACTTATCACTTTGTACACAAAACATGTATTTAGTTAGATACATATATTTTATTTGTAGATTAATGAAAATTTATGAATGAATTTTCCTGAACAGGGAAGTATGCAGTGGCCTACCTAACCTAGCCCTTGTTAGTGTGATTAATTAAGGTATCGATTGGTTGTGAACATGTTTATTGTGTTATCATGTTTAGATTTGACTTGTGCATTTGATTAATGCACATGTTTTTTCACTTATATCTATAATTTAATAAATACTTGAAAGATTCAATTTAATTATGTTTTAATTATAATGATTACAAATACCATTTCTTATTAGATTTATTTTATTTATAGTTTTCCATACCATAGAGGTATTATTACTTATTTGGTTTATATGCATATTGTCATAGTTGGTAAGGGGGTGTCAAGGTTTTATTAGAGAATAATAAGAGTTGATCCAAAAATGATGTAGCTCTAACAACAAAAATCTTTGATTAGAAAAGTTGTCAGATTTGTTGAGTCTAGATTGACTTTTTGGATCGATTTAACTGAATATCAAATATTCACTAAAATGAAAATGGGATATTAAATTCTCTTATATTTTAAATGAACATTTAAAATTGAAAATTTAAAACGATTAAAAAAACTTTGAAATTATAAAATATGAGAAAATGATTATGTTGTGATATAGATGAGAAATAATAAATTTAAGATTTAAAATAAATAAATAAATAAATTAATAAAAACATTAAAAAAATAAATAAATGACACATTAAATAAAATCCAAGACTCCTTATCGAATAAGGAATAGAAATAGAAAGACAACTTTTATTCCTTCCATTTATTAATGAAGATCTTAGAATCTTCAAAATAATAGGTTAAACCATTCCTCATTAATAAATCATTTAAATATATTAAAAATTTAAGGAGAGGATAGAAATAAATGAAACATTAAATAAATCTAAAACTCTAATAAATAAAAAAATAACTTCAATTCCTTCCATTCATTAATGAATATCTTAGAGTTCTCAGGGCAAAAATTTAAACCATTCATCATTAACAAAACATGTCGGGCATACTGAAAATTCGAGGAAAACCATTTCTAAATTAAAGGCACTCATTATTCTCTAAATAAGAAATATTATAAATATTAATGGAAATTTGATTTAAAAACACATAAATTTGATAAAAATAATAAGGAAAATTTTTATTGAAGGGAGAATCAAATAAATTTGAGTTAAGTTGTTGATGGTCGTTTGACCCACCAATGAAGATGTTTGGTTTTCATTGAGCTCACCAAAGATCAGATTTTTTTGCTAGCAAGGCTTAGACATTTGATACGAAGAGTCGAATGGATGAGCCTAGGATCGTGTTCTAAGTGATTTTGACGACGCGAATGCCTTTTAGTCATTGATGCTTCACTGAAAGAGTTTAATTCACTGAATCAGATGTTTGCTTACTCATATTATAAATATGCTACATGTTTACTTCAAAACATGCACTGAGAGGCCGACATTCATAGATGTAAATGCTTTAAAATTGTACTCAATCAAAAAAAAAAAAAGAGTTGGAAATGAGAAGTAGATTTTTCATTTTTATCCAATTATTTTCTTTCTTTAATTTTAATTTTAAAGTTTGTGTAGTAATTTGGATTGCCAATACATTTTTGTTGAGACATTTTTATTTTATATTTATTGATGTTATCTCTTCAGATTTGTAAAATTTTATATAAAATTTTAGATTGTCAATCTTTTAAATTGCCAATTTTTATATCGAGACTCTTTTATTCATGTTATCTTTTAATTTTTTTTTATATAAGATGTGTTTGAAGAGTAAGTGTTGGAATATAATTATTTATTTACACATTTATAACTAATAAAAAATAGAAAGTTATATCCTTTTGATAAGTTTAATAATTATCATTTCCATCAATTTGAACATGATAAAATATTATCAAGATACGAATATACTTTTGATGTTATTTTGAAGAAAAGTGTCTTTTAAATTACTGTTAAACATATATTTTTCATTATGTAAAATAAGAGCTTTCTTGTTTTGGAGTTATTATTGTTGTATATTTTTGAATCATGTTTGTTTGGTCATTTTTTAGGTCTTTACTTGTATTTTGTTGAATTGAATGTTTATGAATATGTGTTAGGTGTGAAAAATTTATATGATTATTATGGTTGACAAGGATTGTCCTCTTATCCTTGATTATTTTATGTGATGCAATTTTAAAAAACCTTAAAAATTATTTATGGTTTATAATTGGAACATGACTCTTATGAAAATCACATGTAGGTCTTGATTGATTTGCATATACATGTTTTTATGCTTTTTATTGTAAAAATAAAGTGGGTATTTATTTTTGAAAGATAATCATACCTTGAATAACCCAAATTTTATAAATCTAGTTGTATGAGTGATTTGATGAGTTGAGTGCGGATTCAATTTATTTTATTTGCATATACATTGTGTTTTTATTTATTTTGATGAGTCATGTTTCATGGTGTGTTTAATTTTTTTGTTTTAACGTGAGTTTGAATATACCGTGTTTTTTGATCCTTTAGTCATAAGTCTTACGGAGGATGGTGGCATGTGAGTTCAATGGTATATGAAATGCAAGATAAAATGTGGTTATGACTTACGTGCATCTTGGATTTTATATATATATATATATATATATATATATATATATATATATATATATATATATATATATATAATCTATTTTTAAGGTGGTCTAAAGGATTACATAGCATTACTTTGTCAATTGATATGGGTAGAATATTATGGAAAAATAAATCAAATATTTATTTATTGATATATTTTAGTGAAAAGTACACAATAAATTGTTGGGATAATAAAAATACGCTAAAATAATATAAATATGTATATAAGATAAATATAAAAATTTAACAATAAAAAAAAAAAAATGTTTAGAAATTGAGAATTAAGAGTGTTTGTAATTGATAAAGAGAATTCATACAGTCAACACTTTTATTCTAATTTACCAATGCACTATCAGAGGTTGAAGATGATTGGAAACATAACTATTTCCAAGACTATTTTTTTTCATTTTCTTAATTTGACCAAAAACATCTCTTAATTTCTCAAAATTCAATGTAAATTTATTGAAATCACTTCTCCTTTCTCCACACCATAATTGACATAGAACTTGAAGGTCACCTATATTTCCAAAACAATTCATAGATTTTGTTCATCTTCTAGAGTTGATTAAAAAAATTATCTCATATTCTCAAAATTTGCTATGGATCTCCCAAAAAATTTAAGTCTTTATCCTAATAGTTCTATATCCATACTCCAAGCCTAATTCACTTCAATAGAACTTTCAAGATCATAAAAAGTGAGGATAGTTGTGATTGGTATACCTTATCTAGAATCTTGTTTGATGAAAAGCCAATAATCAACACTCATATAAATCAGCAAACACCTTGAAGAGTATGAAGATCCCAAACCTTAGTCATATGTATGAGATACAAACAAGTAATAATTTATGTATATTATTTCACTATTTCTCTTATGTAAATTTTTTATTAAAATGAATACATGCATCTTCATTTATAAAATATAATTAAAATTAAATAAGATAGTATTCACACTCAGACCAACTTCCATAGTTTAAGGACGTATAAGAATGGAAAAGGGGAATCCATATAAACATGACTTGAAGAGGGACTCACGCATGATATATTTTCATGATGACAAGTAAGTTTATTTTAACTAGAGTATGCCTAATGAAGGGGGGAGGGGGTTTATGTAATGGAAGTAGATAAATGGGCCCATAATGTTTAAACCCAAACATGTTAAATCAATGTAATTAAACATCAAATAATTTTATGAAATTATTTTTTGGTGTTTATATAATGATCCATTTTAATGTGTATGCATATGTATGCACATAAAAATTAATGTAAAATAAATAAGTGCATTTAGAAAGGATTAATGAAGAAATTATGAATAAAACTTATAAGTTATGATTGAAGATAATATTGAAAATTATAATGAATTAAAAGTTAACTAAAGAAGAAGTTTACCTTATAACAGAGTCCAACTCTTGTGACTTGAAAAATATAAAAACCATCTCTCCTCTCTATTTATATAAATGCCTTAAATTCTACTAAGAGTATGAATGGTCATCAATGCTCTTGTATCTAACACCCAAATATATGGTGTAATTGCATATAATTTTTTTTTAAAAAGTTGTGTGTGTGTGTGTGTGTGAACAATTAGATAATTGAAAAATAAAATAAAATTGAATGAATACACTTGGTGGTTTTGAATAATGATGATGTCATTTCAAAAAAATATTGAATTTTCATGAGTTCTACTAACCTTGCCATGTAGAAAAATAAATTTATTGTGGGTCCTAGTAAACATGGATGGAATGAAACATATGTATAATGGGTTTTTATGGCCCTAACATGGGGTTAAATATATGAAACTTTAGCCCTAGTAACCCTTCAATGGGGAAAAAAAAAAAGCAATTCCCAACAAAATAAATAACATATTGTTACCTTGAAACCTTTAGTAACCTCATAACCTCTTGTATCATGTGATTAAAAATAGAATAAATATTTTTTAGGGCATATTTACAACACAATTCGATATATAAGCATAGAAATATATCATCATGGAAGATTAACAACACTATGTAACCCAATACTAATATGCCAAACTAGAATAAATATAAGCAAAGAGAGGAAAATGAGGTGCAATAAATGTTCCCTGATGAAACGTTATGCCCCAATATGGACAAGACGTAATAATGAAATAAAAAATAATAGTATGACTTAATATACATAATATGTATGCAAAGACATATGTAAAGAGTGTACCCTAACTTAAGCAATGTCTAGTTTATAAACACATGGACGTATCATGCCCCAAATGAGAAAATAGTATATTATTCCAAATCCAAATAGCAATGTTCCCATGTATAGGTAATCGATACAAGTTTATCAAAGGATTCCCGCCTATGTGGAAAAAATATAATTGTTAAAAGCACCATCATAAGACATACCTCACCATGGACAAGACATAATTGATAAAGTAAATGAATAATGTGTAAGTATCATTCCCCTTAGTGGTAATTATATGATCAATCTAAGGGAACACAAAAGTGTCCTTTCCCCCAATAGATGTATGAAATGGAGCATGGAGATATAGGAAATCACATAAAACATCTACATGATATAGTACATGAAAAATAAGGAATTCAAGGACATTGTGGAAACCAAATCAACAAAGTGAAAAAAAATCATGCACAAAGTAAAGAAAAGTGTGTGGACAAATTTTTAATAAAATAAATTTTTGAGATGAAATAAATAAGTAGAAACAAATCCAAGTGGGTAATTATTTTTTTGAAAATTGATTAAATAATAAATGAGAATAAAATTTTACCACAATGCTCATAGAACCAACTATGAATCCATGATCATTCACACACACACACACACACACACACACACACACACACACACACACACACACACACACATGTATATGTATATGTATATGTATATATGTATACACACACACGCGTGCACACACATGCATGCACGCGCGCGCGCGCACACACACACACACACACACACACACACACACACACACACACACACACACACACACACACACACACACACACACACACACACACACACACACACACACACACACAAAAAAAAAAAAAAAAAAAAAATAGTGTTGGTGTTATATTTACAATGTAAATCATTATACTAATATAATTAGATGGTGGAGTATTTGAACATAAAGTATGTTATCCAAGTTAACCAATAATACCATAAAATATTGAAGAGTCATCATAGATTATACATCATAATAAGGAAGTGAGTCTAGTAAGCCATCATTATAAAAAATAATGTCACTATCACATTGATATGTAGCATTGAGTTTAATTTGGATTGGATTAATACTATGTAATGATTGTCTCTTTACCTTTATTAGTGTTTGTGTTTGATCTTTACTAGACTTTTATTATGTACTCGTTTGAGTTCATATTAATGTTTATACTTTGGAATTATATGCGTATTGATAGATTTAAACTTATGACTTACAATTTTATTTGATGTATATATATTTAATTTCAATATCGCCATAATGGATGAGGTCCTAAATTTTGTTCCTCAAAATGAGACATTAATTTTTTTGAATGAAATTTAAACTAGATACTACAATAAAAATCCCATGTCTTGATAAGTGGTAAATTAATAATGTTGGAATCAAGTAGATTACTAAAAATTGAAGATAAATATCAACACATTTAATAAATTTCATGTATTCTTTATGATAAAGCACAAGGTTCGTTCATGGTTAATTTTAGGATTATTGACTTTAAGCACATGGTCATTTTTTAGAATGTTGAGGCTTAAATAATTTTGGATGGTGAAATTTTTTGAAGCATATGTCTCATACATAATCACATAGGTGCATGAGAGCTCAACCTTGAAGGTTTTAAACTTGTGAAAAAATATCATTATAAGATGTGTATTCATTGAAAAACACTTTATATTTGAGAGGAAATAATAATAATAATAATAATAATAATAATAATAATAATAATAATAATAATATTGTTTTTTCTCAAATCTAATGATCGGTAAAGAAACCAATGCACACTAATTTTACATTGAATAATGTAATCATGAAGGTTCCCATGTTGAGCTTCTTGGAGAAATGAGATATTCTCAAAGGTAGGATGCAAGCTTTATTAGTAAGGAATCTAAAACTACATATATATATATATATATATATATATATATATATATATATATATATATATATATATATATATATATTTTCACACAGGAGATCTATAAGTGTAAATGAATAGCAAAACATAACATAAAGAGCACAAATTAATTAAATAGTGTGACACAGAGATTAGGTGGGAAAACTACCAATGGAGGTAAAAAACTCATTGTGATTATTCAATGTAGAAACAATTCCCCAATACATAAAATCTTTTCAATCTCAGTCCTCAAATAACTTCTTCACAAAACCTATTCTTAGACAAGTATTGGCTAGACACAAATACAATATTATTCAAAACAATTCATGAGAAATAATAATCATTGTGTTCAACTATGTGTGTTTATAATAGGGGTAAACCCTATTTATAATATTCACGAGGGGAGGTGACCATTGTAACCAACAATACCATCTTTCCCCTAATGAACATCTAATTACATTGATAATTATTAAATAAATATAATTTAATTATTTATTTTCATGAGGTTTTAACCTCGTGTAAATAAATAATAAATAATAATTATTATTTATTTAATTCTCAAGGTAAGCTAATGGTGAATAAAGCACCATTTATTCATCAAATGCTCTAACACACCCCCTTAATGCTAAATGGGGATAAATATCATAGTCACCTTAAAACTAATTATATTTTGTACACAATTAAAGGATTTAAAAACCTTCGTCATGACACACACCACATTTTGAAATAAAAAAAATTATAATCCATAAACTAATCGAAAGTAAGTTTAGTTTAACATGACCGCAACACTAGATCTCATAATTTCTCATAAATAATCACTAAGCATATTTGGAGCCTTTTATAACATAAGGAACTCCATTACAAAGTATGATTTAATGTATTATGGTAAAAAAGTAAAAACTTTCACATAAAGTTTACATAAATCATATAACTTCCACATGAAGTTTACTATGCTTTACAATGAGAAGAAATATAGAGAAAGAGAAGAAACATATGGACATTAGGAAGTGGCATTGCCATGCACACTCCCCCTCAATGACAATTCTAAGAGGCTGAGCATTGCATGAAATTAACACAACTTGGTAGCACCAAATGATTTTACGAAGATATCTACCACTTGTTCATCCATAGGAAAAAATGTAGATCAATATCACCATTGAGGACTTTCTCTCAGATAAAATGCACACAAACTTTAATATGTTTAGTTTTTTGGTGTTGTACTAGATTTTTTAGCTGAGTTATACAACATTGATTATCACAATGAAGGATGGTACTATGAGAGACATCCAAATGAAGTTCTCCCAACAATTTTTGTAGCCATATGGCTTCTTTAGCAACTTATATAACACTTGTGTATTCTACTTTAGTAAAAGAGATAGAAATAGTAGGTTGCTTCTTACTGATCCAAGTGATAACACTTGCACCAAACTTAAACACATATCCAAAAGTAGATTTTTATGTATAGTATAACCAGTATGATCGGCATCATAATAACAATATAATTTAACCTTATCAATGGAAGAATAAAATAAATCAAAAATAATTATTCCTTTGATATAATGAAGAATACATTCAACTAATTTATAATGATTTAAATATGAATCCTACATAAATCTAGAAGCAACACCAACAACATATAAAATATTTGGCCTAGTAATGGTTAGATAAATAAAACTACCAACAAGTTGTCTATATAAAGTAGGGTTAGCTTTTTCACATGTAGTTTTTGGATCAAGTTTAATACCAATTTAAATAAGGATAGAAGAAAATTTACAATCAAGCATGTTAAACTTAGTAAGAAGGTTATGAGAATACTGAGATTGCGATACAATAATAGAATATTTATTCTGAAATATAGACATTCTAAAAAGATGATGCAAAATTCTTAAATTAGTCTTTTTAAACATTTGTTTTAGTTTATCCTTATATTTATGAATTAAACTAAATAGATAGCTAGTAATCAATATATCATCAACATATAATACAATTAGAATCAAATGACCATTTTTAACTTTAACAAAGAGATCATTATTAGAGTAGTAATTAGAGTAACTCAATTCTTTGAAAAAGAAATAATTTTAGAATACCAAGTTTGAGGAGCATGTTCTAAACCATACAAAGTTTTTTTTTAACTTACATACATAATGTTCTCTATTAGAGTCAGTGAAACCTTTGGGTTGAGTCATGTATATTTCCTCTTCAAAATAATCATTTAAAAATGTATTATTGACATCCATTTGATGGATAACCGAACCATTTTGGACTAAATGAGTAATAAGAAGTCTAACAGTACTCATTTTTACAATGAAAGCAAAGGTTTTAACATAGTCAATCTTGGGTTTTTGAGTAAACCTATGAGAAACTAACCTAACTTTAAATTTATCAATTTTAACAATTGAATTATATTTGATCTTATAAAACCACTTACAACCAATAATATACCTTTTAGGAGGAGGAGGGACAAGATCTCAAGTCCAACTTTTAATTAAGGCATTATATTTAGATTGCATAGTAACATTCCACTTATCATTTTGAGTGGATTACTCAAATTATTGAGGTTCACACTCATACATAGTCATTAAAACATGATAAAAATGTTGACTTGTAGTTAATTTATTAAGGTTATCAACATTGGAAGATTGGAATAGGGATTCTATCCATTTAAGTCTTTTATAGTGAACTTGAAACTTAAGGGGTTCCTCAAAATCTATGTTTTTTTATAATTAGATCAACTTCCTCAAAGGAATCTATTTTCTCATAAGAAGAAACATAAGATTTAGGTTCATCAATAGGACATTGAGGAGGTTTTATAGAGGGCTCACAAAAATATTTTTTGAGAATAAAAACATTTATATTCTCAATGATATGATGTTTATAAAGATCATAAACTCTTAAACCTTTTATCTTACCTCCATAACCTATAAAAAATAAAGAATAGGAAGAGGTATCAAGCTTCTTTCTTTTAACTTTAAGAATAAAGATAGAAGCAAGACTACCAAAGATCTTAAGATGATCCACACTAGGTTTGTTTTTAGTCCACATTTCTAAAAGGGTAGAAAGATGAAAATATTTTATAGGGACCCTATTCATAATATGCATAACAGTATTCATGGCTTAAGCCCATAAAAACTTAAGAACATTTGTAGAATGTAACATTGTTCTAGCCATTTCTATGATGGTGCAACTTTTTCTTTCAACAATACCATTTTGCTGAGGGAATAGGGAGTTCTTAATTTCCTTTGAATACCATAACTAATGAAAAAAAAAAAAGTATTTACTAACATATTCACTATCATTGTAAGTTATTTATCTCTTAATAAAAAAATTAGATGTATTTTCAACACTAGATTTAAATTCTTTGAATTTAGACAACACATCATATATATTTTTAATAAACTATGACTAGATCAATCTAGTTTAATCATCAATAAAAGTAACAGTATACAAAGAACCATTGAGAGAAACAACTTTAAAAGGTCTTACATCATCACTATGAATCACTTCTAAATGATGTGAGGAATTCACATCATGATTCTTATGAAATGAGTTAGTATGTTGCTTACCTTTCTTTTAGAGATATCTCTAGAATCACATATAATATTAGATAAAAAATTCATATGGTGGAATGCACCACTATCTAAAATCTACTCATTTTCATTTGAAGTAAATAAAGTGACATATCAAACAATAACATTTTGATCCTAATTGTTAGTTTGATTAGGGTTTTTATTATTCTACTTGTTTTGATTATATTTTTTTCCTTTGTTATTTTTAGAAGATTAATTGTTAACTTTATCCTTATTTTTATAATAGGCTTTTCTTTTATGACCAAATTTACCACACATTGAAATTTTCATCGAAATTAGGTTTATGATTCTTATTACTAGATTTCTTCTTCCCATTTTTTCCTTTAGTAAAATTAGGGTTAGATTTTTTATTTTTATTATTATTAGAAACATAATTTAAAGTGAAGAGTTCTTAAGTGACATTATCTTTAGAATTAAAATTGGTCATAAATTATTTTTCTTGAATGAGGGGATCACAAAAAGTGGTAAGGTCAAGGATATCTTACTCAATTTGATACTTAGAATTCAAAATTGAAATAAAATTTCTAAAATTTTAACAAATATTTAACTGAATGATAAAATAAAGCAATTGATTATGAATCAAATTATAATTGCATCCATCTAAGTGATCTTTAATGTTTTTAATTTTAGCAAGAAAATTCATAACTTTCTCATCACCTTTCATAGGTGTAGTTAGCAATTCAGAGATTAACTTAATAATATTTAAGAGATGAGTGCCCTTGTGCATGTATTTAAGGAGTTTCCAAGCATCACTAGTAGAGTCCTTATTATCGATGTGGAGAAAGAATTCATCCTTAACACTTTGGAAGATAATGGACATAACTTCTATGATTTATGTTGAAATCTATTGGTAATCTCAAGGGTCACATGTCATCCAAAATAGAGTTTTTTTAGTTCCAACGACAATATTCCATAAATTTCAGGATATAAATTTAGTTTTAACATTAATTTTACATATATTATAGATATTTTTATTAAGCATTTGATATTCATATAAGTAAAAATGAGGTGAAGCCATAGCTTCCATTTAAACAAAATAGTAAAAAATTCTTAAAATAAAATAATTTGAAAGAGTTTTTCAAACCCTTTTACAAAAATAAAGTGAATCACATATGTAACCATACTTTACTACACAATTTAGATGCCAAAAAATGTAAAAAATTAATTTAGAATTGCATTAAACTAGGTATCAAAAGAGTCACACTTAGAGAAACCATCTAGACACTATTATTAAAAAAAATTTAAAAATTATAATAGGAGTTTTCAAAATATAAAATGGACCATGTATATTCATTTGAAAGGTACAAAAGTCTAAGGAATGATTGGTTACATGATTATGGTCGACTAGGTTTTGACTAGGTTAAATGTCAAAAAATGGTCAACTGATCAAGGGTATTAAACACAAGAAGCTTTGCACACAAACGAAAAATACTTAAAAATTAATTATTTTTACAAATAAAATAATTTTAAATATTTTTGACCAAAAAATGACTTGGGTTGGAGGGGTTTGAACTTAAGATCTTGTTCTCATAAGAGTCTTGCAAAATAATAGTTACCGACTCCTCTACACTAATGCTTGGAAATAATACGTCAAGATTTTAATTTTAAAGCTTATGTAATTAATTTTTTTAAATATAATAATAATAATAATAATAATAATAATAATAATAATAATAATAATAATAATAATAATGATAATAATCAATTTCAAATATTTTTACTTTTTAGGTGAAAAAATAGGAAGGTGCCTCTAGATTTTTGCTTGAAATATTATAATAAAAGAATATTGCATTTTAAAAATATTTCAAAAAACATTACCAACTTGTGCAACATCCTATAGATGGTAATGACACTTCTGTGGGATTTGAAAATAACATAGTAACTTGTTTAAGACACCAAATCTCATGAATGTTTGGTAAGCTTCTCAAAAAAGTTTGTTGATGCCAACCACAGCTTTAAAAAAAAAATTACTCAAAAATTAATTTTTTTGTCCATTAGTGTCATATAAAAACACCTCAAGTGGTTGCGATAAAATCCTATAAGCTTCATTATGCCATATTAATCTCTTAGAGAGGCTTTTATTCACTAAAAAGTGATAAACTAGATGTTAAATCACTAGAATGAGGGTTGAGGTGATCAAGAGATTTTACTTTAAAAAATTCATGCATAGGTGATGTACAACAACAAAAATGGTGCCCAAGATTGAAATTTTTCCTTAAAACATCTTTGAATGCTTTGAAAAAGGCATGACTTTCTTGAAATGAAGTTCAATGTTTAAAATCTAAGAAGTCAGCCTCCTAGCTAATAAAATAAATCTTCTACCTCCGTGCCACACAACACAGAGCTAGGAATGATTTCAAAAAAGAATAATTAAGATTGATAATAATGAATACTCAAAGATCAATAATTCAACACCATGCTTCCAATTATCTACACTTCCTCTTGATTTGATTCTATGAAAATATTTTAAATATATGTAAGTAAGATTCACACATAAGATCTATAAGTGTAAATGAATAACAAAGCATAACAGAAGGAACACATATCAATTGAATATTGTGACAAAGAAATTAGGTTGTAAAACCTCTAATGGAAGTAAAAAACTCACTATGATTATTCAATGTAGAAACAATTCTCACTCCTAAAATAGCTTATTCAAAAAACCTACTCTCAGACAAGTATTTGCCATATAAAAATACAATATTATTTTAAAAATATCATGAGAAATAGTAATCACTATGTTCAAGATGTGCATTTACAATATGGGTAAACCCTAATGGTAATATTTATGAGGGAAGGTGACCGTTGTAACCAATGATACGGTATTTTCCCTAATGAACATTTAATTACATTAATAATTATTAAATAAATATAATATAATTATTTATTTTCATAAATTTTTCACCTCATGTAAATAAATAATACATTATTATTATTTATTTAATTCTCAAGGTAAGCTAAGGGTGAATAAAGCACCACTTAGTCATTAAATTCTCTAATAAAATCATGATAAGAAAGCCTCTTCCAACATAATGAAAGAATGCATGGATCCACTAGCCAAAGTATGAAACCAATATAATGCACATTTCTCCAATGTTCTTTTAAATACCTTAAGCAATAGTGTACCATGATGTGCATAGTTTTCAAGAGAAGAATATAATAAACTGAGATCTGTATAGGGATCACCACATCCATTGAATAGAGTAAGCTTAGGCATGACAAACTGACATGGAATAAGGGAGCTTACAAGCTTACATGAGCTATAGGGTTTGATAATATAGCATGAGAATTTACCCTAGAATTAGATGCATTGGAGCCAAGAGACAAAAGTTTAGATTATCATTGTAATTCACCCATTACACCCATCATGGTTATAATTTTAGAAGTTGGTATCATTATAGTACATAGTGGATCACTGAAGGGGAGAGGCCCAACATGGGTTGTAGGAACCTTTTTAGGTTTAAGTAATGGGTTGGGAAAATATGATTGATAAGCAAATACATGAGAAGACATATAATAACTAAACACTTTTGGAATCATAAAATGAGAATAAGATCAATCACTGTAAATAATAGGAACATCATTTATAACACAAGAAATATGTTTACTAGCTATTTATTTCAACACGCATATAATATTAGCAATATGAGAAGGATTTTTCATAACATGTGTTTTAATAGTTTCATCCCTACATTTCTTTATCCATTTCATCTTAAAAATCTTAATTATAATTATCTAAATCATTATCATCTATCGCATTGGCATGCATATCATTTTCAACAGTGGCATTCAAAGGAGTAAGAAGGCAATTATTTTATTTCATGTTATGTTACATATAAGTACCAACATGATGTGCACATTTATGTTTAAATCTAAATTGGTTTAGATTACTTTAATTACAAATAACATATATTCCCTTAATAATTGATTTTTACATATCAAAATTTGGCTTGAATGATCCGGAGGACTCATTAACATTTAAACAACACCAAAGATATTTGTATCATTTGAATTTTAATTTGGTCTAATAGGTTTGAAATATAGTTGACCCAATTTTTTTTTCTAGATAAACCTGACTATAATAATCAATAAATCAAATATATTAATCACATTACTATCTTTTATATCATTATAAAAATACATGAAATTCATAAAAGTGTTTATAACACCATAAATCAATACATCTAAAGGGTGATCCACCACAAGTACACTAGGGTTTAAATCAAACAGAAAACAATTAAGACTAAAAATATCTAGCAACATAAACCTAAACAAAAACATCACTATGACCATGCAAAATATAACCTTAATAGGAAGTTAGAACATAATGGTAATACTTGAACACACCTTAATATAAACATAATGAATTAGAGATAATGATGGAGAAATAAATGAACACAACCCTAGAAAAATCAATTATATGATAATTATAATATAGCCAACCTTAGAACGGAAAAGGAACATGGAAGTCAATGTGAATAACACTAGGTATAAATAAGGGGTAACCCTTATAAGATTGAACATTAATACAAGATATAACCTTAAAATAGAATGAATCATGCAAAAAAGGGGTTTACAAACCCTCAACAAAATTAGATCCAATATGCAATAAGAGAAATAATCTAACCCTAAAAAATGTAATAAGTTACAAGTTCACAAAAATGTTTTAATAATGTGTGCACAATAAGATGTTAACCTAACAAATGTACACTAAAATAGTGAAAACATGCAGAAAATACAAATAAAGACTAAATACAATAAGATAAAAATAAAAACATATCTAAAATATGCAAGAACTGAGAATTAAGATTGTTTTGAATTGACAAAGATAATTCAGAGTTAGTGCCTTAACTCTGACTTACCTAAACACTCTCAAAATTTGAAGATGACTGAATAAAAAATGTTTCAAAAATTATTTCAGATTTTTTTCTCTAGTCTAGTTGATTAAAAAACTCTTATAACTTCTCAGAATTCATTATGGATATCTTAAAATTGCTTCTCCGTTGTCCATACCATAATCAACATAAAAATTTGAGGCACCTCTATTTTAAAAAGAAATTTATGGGTGTTTTTCATTAGATCAAGACAATAATAAACCTCTCCCATGTTACCAAAATTCATTGTTGACCTCTCAAAAAAACCATTTATTTATCTAGACAAGAGAGCCAATAATGTTTGATTTAACTCAAATATACAACATAAGACTAAACATACTAAATAAATGTAATTCAACACTAAATAATTCTATAAGACCATTTTTAAGTGTGTACACAATGCACAAATTCCTTACTTATAAGCATTGTCAATTTATGCAATTAATTTTAGTTAAGATGATATACCTAATGTATCTACTTACAAACAATCACTGAACATCTATTATTTCAAGCTTGTGTGGGATGTTCATAGATGAAAGATAACACTATTTTACATTTTTTGAAATTTATTTATTAGATTTACTTTATTAATGGAATGTATAGGTATAATGCATACAAATCTATGGAAGATGTGTGTGTGTGTGTGTGTGTGTGTGTGTGTGTGTGTGTGTGTGTGTGTGTGTGTGTGTGTGTGTGTGTGTGTGTGTGTGTGTGTGTTGACCATGGTTTTATGTGATGATATTAAATTAAGAGTAAAGGATTGAGAGGTATTCATTCCTCTAAAGTCATCCAGGGCATGATCCTGACCTCATCCCTTTTAACGTGTTAAGTTTTATGGAAGATATTTTGATAAATACAGATGTTAATAATGATAACTCTATTGAATCCCCTAATATAATTATGAACATGGATGGCCATATTATCCTTGGTGACATGGTAATGCTCCCTATGACCTAGTTATGCATAGATAATAAAATATGATGTAGTTGATTTAGACTAACTTTGAATTGATTTTATGATTTCATTTATGGCTCTATTATCACCTTGCCTGATTTAGGAGCCTATCCATGCCAAATTTATGCCATGCGACCTCAATGACCAATAATAGTGATGCCTCAAATTATTTTTAGGATTAAAATTGATACTATAATTATCCAATTTTAGTTCATATCCCCTGCTAGATCTTGGCCTAACTTAAAGAAAGGACTCATTAATTGGTATGTTGACCTTAAGTTTTTAATTTTTATTACAAGCTCATAGTTGAATTCCATCATTTTGTTTTGAATTTTGAGAGATACGCTATGCTAATGAACATTGATCATGAACTATAATTATATTTTATTAATATATATATATGCTCTTCAATAAAAAAAACATCTTATTCTAAGGCATTAGTATGGTGTAACATATCCATATTAATATAGTAGGATTTATTATGAACAAAATTTCATTTTTCACTATGACATCATATATGTATGTATGTGTTGTGTAATGAGTTTCATCTATTAATTATTGAACATGTTTGCACTCATTTTTAAAATTAAAAAAAATATTTAGTTTTCAATGGGTGTTTCTCAATAACATTAGGGAGGGTGTTATATAGTAGTATCAAAGCAAAGTCATTTGTGATAGAAAAATATAGCTCATATTTTAAGTGGTGTGTTTTCTAAGTATGTAAAACAAAGGCTATAGACTAAAATTACCCTAATAGTTGGAATCAAATTCAGATAATTTATTATTAGTTATTTAATTCCTATCAATTATATTTAATAAAGTGATGCAGGAACATCATGCAAGGCAACATGTTTCAGTATGTTTTGTTACCATTTTCATTTAGTTGGTCCTAGAGGTCCTATAGGGACCCATTGAGAGTGATAAAATTCATTAGGTAGTTTGGTGTTGGGTGTTATTGGCTTTGGGAGCTTTTCCCACCAAAACACATTTAAATTTTTGAAATGTTAGTATGTTAGAAGTGTTTTGAGGTGGTGGTCAATGAAAGTCATGTTATTAAGTTGTATTAAAGAGTAATGTAGGGGTATAAGTGTGCATAATAAGGTGATTTACGTACATAAAATGGCATATAGAAAGAAAGGTGAATGTGAAGCCTTTTAAAGGTAGTTGAAAGAAAGTCATGTAAGGAAGTTAGTTTCTTATGTTATAATAGGTTTTTGGATTGGAATAGAAGTGAGTCTTGTAGAAGGAGGTAAATAATTAGTTAGGAGTCATTAGAAGGTAAGATAAGATATAGGTACTTAGGAGTTTGATCATGGAGTGCAAACCATCAAGAACTTTGTACCCTGTATAATGATAGTATACACAATGTCAAAAGAATGATCAATAAAATAAAATGTTTACAGTAAAAATATATTTATATATTTTGTATTGAATCTCATTATAAGAATGAAATTTTATGTATGAAAGGCATTAAGATATGTGTGGAACAAGTTCTAAAGAGCAAATTGTAATAATGGTGACTGCATTCTTGAAATTCTATATTGATTTGTCGAAGTCAAAAGGTATACAAAGAATGAGACTATATAATGTAAAATATGCATATGAAGGAGGATTGAATAGGTAAGAACATGTTTATGAGGTGTATTTAGATAAATATATTTATGTTTGTTTCCCTTAATTCCAATGCTCAACATAGTAGATTGTGTATATGCTCTGTGTGAATGATACAATCAAGAATCTTGATTTGTATGATTTAACAATTAATGTATGAAAATCTTGTGGCATGAAGATAGAATATACTAACCATGTGTAAAAATATATAACCTTGTGGGTAGTGTCTCAATAACCCTGGAGAATGAATAAGCAATCAAAACTTGTTTTAACTTGTTATATATAATTATGAGTAAACAAAACATTGCCAAATCCTTGATTAGAACATGTTGAGAGGTTGTTTAACAAGTATTAATGATTTGGAAAGGTGTTAGTAAATGATATAGACCTTTTCCAAGTCATATGTTGTTTTAAAACTCCATAAGATTCATTTAAACCATTTTAAAAGCATCTCAGGTCTACAGAAACCCTAGTTTAGGGTAAAACACAAAAAGTAGTATATCTAATTATTGAACCATCCAAAGTTGAAATAATTTGGTAATATTCATGGTCTTAGAATAAAAAAATATATTTTAAGTGTTTCATGTAGGTATGGACACCGTACGTATGGTTATCACTGACTATGTTGTTAAACAAGGGTAGTTAGGCCTAATAGGGATAATTGATGGAGAAAGAAGGCTAGAAAAGGATGAAAGGAAGAGAGTTAAATCTTGTAACTTAATAGAGATAGAATATGATATAGGGTATTTAAATATGTAATTACTTTCTCTAATTAAGATAGTAGCAGTCCATACTATAGGAAAAACATAAAAAAAGCTATAAAAGATGAAGGATGGTTGAAGGCTTAGTACGACAAGAAGGAAATTGAGATTGGAAGCAAATCTAAATGATATTGAAACAAGTTATCTAACATGTATGAGGTTATCCAAATTTATAAATTTAATTTATGAGACCTAGTTCAATATTGGAGGTGATTTGGTCAAAGAAGTTTGAAGCCTATTGAAAGCTAATGTGAGATAGATTGAAAGAGAGTTTTGAAGGTGATTAAGGTGTAAAGAGTGGATGAGATTAGTGTGTTGAGGTTGTAAATGTAGTGAGAAAAAAAATAAAGAATTTGAATCAAAAGATAATGAATGATAAGAATACATTAGGCCTAGTAGAGAAGTAGACAAAGGAGTTTTAAAAGATTCAATGCATGAGTTTGTGGAATGTAGGTATTAGAGTGAGGTTAGGTAGATAATGTAAGAGTTACTCTACATCATTTCGTATCAGAGTAGTAGCAAGTTCATGGGATAAGAGAAAGGATAACAATAAGTAAACAAGGTACATGTTTAGTTTGTTTTTCATTTGTGATTTGATGCATTGATGAGATAGTGATGAGTTGTATGTGACATATAAGATTGGTAGCCAGACCTAAAGTGAGTAAGGATTGATAAGAAGAGTGTGAGATTTTGAGAAGATCAAAAGAGTGAGCTCAAAAGTGAGATTGAGGAGAGAGAAAAAATTCCTATGTGAAGGATAAGAAGAGTGAGATAACCAGTTGAGGTCATAGAAAGAGAGAGAGACCCAAGAGAGAGGTCATGATATGGCAAGTGAGATAAGACTTTTTAGATAAAATAGGTCCATATGAGACCAAGAAGTTGAGAGACATATTAGATAAGATAACAAAAGAGAGAGAAAAGAGGAGACAGGGAAAGGTTGAGAGAAGATACCACAAAGAGAAGATGGTGTAGGATGACACCAAGAAGAAAGAAATAGAGGTGGAGAAAGAAATACAAGAGGTGATGCAATATTTAGATGATTTTCTAACCATGATAGATTATGTGAGAGAAAATGAGAGCTCATATTATGGATGGGTCATGAGAATTAATCCAAACAAATGGCCAATCAAGTTATAGTTGAATAAAATATGAATCCAAGCCAAGAGAGAGGAAATAAGGTGTAAAAAGTTGTTATGCATGTAATTCAAGAAAGAGATGCACAATTATAGGATGAGTGAATAGCCTAGTGAGCAAGAACATAAATAGTGCTTTGAGGAAAGATTTAGTGAAGAACAAGATGAATGTTGCATCCATCTACGTGTTCAGAAGGATGAAGAAGTGGATCATCTTGAAGGCCTCCTTGAAAGCTTATAAAAAGAGGTACAATCCCACGAAGGAAGTATAACAACTAACTACAAGTTTGTCTATGAGAATGCTAAGCAGTTAAAAAGAGAGATAGAATTACTAGAACACGATTTGCATGGTGAGATGAGGTTTAACAAAGAATAAGTATAGATTACAGTAGGTGAGAAACTCATGAAGGAAGATAAAGAGAATAATGAACGAAAATTTTAGGTAGTAAAGAAATAGGTTGAAGACATGGAGCCTTATGGAGGCTTGAATCTTATTGAGCTAGTAAGTGGGCAAGACATTGTTTTTGTTTTTATTGTAAGTGTGAATACCATGTTAGGAAAAGGTGAAATTACATTTATAATATAAATGTTTTTGGGATTACAAAACCCTATATCACACAACCCATATGATATAGGTAATGGAAAAATAATGAGTGGACATGAGATGTTGATTGGTGCAAGCAAGAAAGAAGGTAGACTTGTTTATGATAGAGGTATGCATAAGAGAAAAGAGGAGTAGTTAAATCATGAAGTACTATTATAATAAAGGGAGGATACAAGAGAGATGAACTAGAAGACAAGGAATAAAGTTACAACAACCATTAGAGTCCAACTTCTTTCTTCCATGGGAGTATGATGTGGGATCATCATGCAAGGAAACTTGTTTAGGTATATTTTGTTGTTAGTTTGGTTTAATTGGTCATAAATGTCACATAAGTACCCATTGAGAGTGATATAAGTCATTAGATAGTTTTTTTTTGGGTTTTATTGGATTTGGGAGCTTTTCTTGCCAAAACACAAATTTGAATTTTTGAAATGTTGTTAGTATGTTAGAAGTGTTTTGAGGTAGTGGTCAATGAAAGTCATGTTATTAAGTGTTATTAAAGAGTCATGTAGGGGTATAGGTGTGAATAAAAATGTTATTTAAATTCATAAAGTGGCATATATCAATAAATGTGATTGTGAAGCCTTTTAAAGGTAGTTGCAAGAAAGTTAGTTATGTAAGGAAGTTAGTTTCTTATGTTATAATAGATTTTCGGATTGGAATAAAAGTTATTCTTGTATAAGAATGTAAATAAGTAGTTAGGAGTAGCTTATAATGTAATATGATATAGAGTTATGTAGGAGTTTGATCATGGAGTGAAAACCATCAAGAACTTTGTACCATGTACAATGATAGTATAGACAATGTCAAAAGAATGATCAATAAATTAACATGTTTAGAGTAAACATATATTTATATATTTTGTATTAAATCAAATTATATGAATGAAATTTGATGTATGGAATTAATTAATACATGTGTGGAACAAATTTTGAAGAGAAAATTTCAAGAATGGTGACTGTGTTCTTGAAATTCTGTATTGATTTATTGATGTTAGAAGGTATACAAAGAATGAGACTATCTGATGCAAGGGCATCCCATGATGACCCCAAGTTGATTAATTTTTGGTCTTAATTTGGTAATTTATATGTATCATAGGTGAATTAGGTCATAATATTGTCTTAGGTGTGATCTATATTTGTAAAAGTTGCATAAAATTTGAAATAGGGAGTTTCCCTCCAAAATGACACTATTTGGTAAATTTGAATTTTCTTAAGCCTTGTGAAGGGATTCCATGCATTGTTTGAAGATGGAAAGGGGTATGACCATGTAAAAATGGTGTCTAAGAGTTATTAATATTATTTAAAGGTCATAAATGTCTTCTATAGTCTATAATCATGGTTATAAATTGCATATGTTGATAAAACATGAGAAAAGGAATGAAAGGTCAATAGCTCCAACGTGGGAAAATTGATAAGATTTAATTATGTAACTATTATAGGAAATTAGGGAGTTAGTTTTGGATATTATTATATGAATAAATTAAAATATAAAATGTAATATAATAATTTTTATGTGAATAAATGGAAAATTTGAAGGTAGAAGACAACTATGTTGTATGATGAAAGCTGGGAGATCCTATTGAGGTATTTGAGAGTGATGTTGATTCTAAGTTTTGTGATTGAATAAATAATGAGAATGGAATATTGGTTTTTATTGTGTTTTTATTTTAATCTAAATTTTAGTGGAGATTAATTAGTGAAATTTTTAAGAAAGAGATTTTGAGGGAATACAAACCCTGTCTGTAGACTGAACATTTAGACCCTATTGAGTGTTTACGATAAGTGTTTAACACTTTATGTGATTTTTGATAAAGAATATATTGAGATAATGGTGTATTTAGTGATAATTAATAGGATTTATTTTTAATATTGATTATAAGTTTTATTTAATAGTGCCCAACACATCTATTGCTTAGACATTTGCATGATCAATTCCCTATTTGGAGTCATACTGTGTGTAGGTAGACTGCATGTTGATTATTCATGGATTGAAAGATATAGGATTAGGATTGTTACATATATATAAAGTTTTTATAAAAATTTTAGGAGGTTTAAATACTCAATTACAATAAATAATCCATTTTGTAAATAGGTCTTACAAGATTGACCCCTATTTTTTGTAATGACTGTTGGCAAGTAGACTAAGAATTTGGTTTTGAGAAAAGATATGATTGAAGCATAGATTTATCATGATAATATTTTTTTTTGGAAGAATTTTTAAACCCTATAATTTTTTTGACCTTTTTTGTTTTTAGGAATCAAAGTAAGAGTCTATAAACCTTATCATAGACTTGTAGATGGTCTCTTTACTTGCATAGTTAAGCAGATATTGAGGTGGAAACTTGATATAGAGGATTAGTTAAAGGAATCCATCAATTTTAAAAGAATAAAAAAGTACATACATACATAAAAAATCAATTTATAATCTTTGAAACCTTCTATAACAAAAGTTATGCAAAATTGTTAGCTCTTAGCTAAGATAGTAGGCATGTAAGCCCTAATCTAGGGTTTTGTGATTTTTGATAGATTACATCATTAAATTTTGTTGAATTTTTTTGAAAATATTAGGAATAATATGTGTGAAATTATTTTGAAAATTTTAGTGTTTTTACATACATTGTCATATGCCTATAGGAGACTGTTTTGAAACTAGACTTAAACAGGCCTAAAAGGCCTAAATAGAGATATGATAAAGGACTTAACAGTGGTCTAAAGAACTAAATTTGATATTGAATATTTAAGGATAGATATATATTATAAAATGTTATCCTAATAAAATGTTATATTACTAACTGATGAAGGTACAATTATGTACCATGTTAGAGAAACCATAAACAGGGCTACAAGAGTTGTATGAGGAGTGGATAGAAATGAGTAAAGGATGGAATTGAGTGTCATGAGAAGTTTAGGATGGTAAGGGAGGTATATTAAATCATAATTAAAAATACTAAAAAAATTTAAACCATAAGGTCATAAGTGAGTTCCAATATCCTAGAGGATGATCACCTTTTGAACAAGGCTAATGATAAAAATGTGTAAGGTTGAGAAAAGAGATTAGACTTGATAAAGGGAAGTTGTGATAGAATTGTTGAAAGGTAAGTGAGGGTGATGAAACCCATATAAATAAAGTTCAAATGAATTTTAAATATAATAATCATAGGTAAACCTAAAACCATTACTTAAAGGGTAAGTGCAAAAGCCATTGTCGAAGGTAGTTGAGTTAAGAAACAAGATTGAAGATGGTTTTTTTGTTATTACTCTGCATCTTTTTTGTATAAGAGATTAGGGAAATATTTTTTGGAATGTGTAAAGGATTAAAATTGTGTTTTAAATTACATTGGTGGACATGTGACCAAAGGTAGTGCTCCATAGAGATAGCAAGCAAAAAAGATGATGATTTGGTCAAGCAGATGGTAAACTAGGTGAACCAACTGATTTTTCCATTGATGATGAGAATGGAGGCTATAAAAGATAATCTTAGGATGAGAGAACAAAGAGAATAAAGTGATGATAAGTATCAAGGTGAATATTTACAAGTAAGAATGGATGAGAGAAATAATAGAGAGGTGGTACAAGAGAGACCATATGAACATGTAGCAATAGTTCAAGAAGGCATGGGGTAGTCCCATGCAAGGCAAGTTGGAACATTTTTAGATGATACATAAAGGAGAGATGAAGGTCCATTGAGAAAAGGACCAAGGAAAATATTTTAGGGTAAATTTTGGAGTTGTCATAGAGATGGACAAATGCAAAAGAGTGTCCAAGAGGTATGAACAATAGTATCCAGTAGCAGAGAGTGAGAAAGATGAATGAGGAGAGAGGACATGACAAGAATGAGTCATTACTAATGAGGAGAGTCTTAATGTAGTAGAATTAAAACATGAAACCAATCCAAAGGAGGATCTTATTCAAAAGTAGATGTAAAGCCCATGGTAAGGTATCTATTCTGGTTATTGATGGTGGTAGTACTAACAATATAGTTTCATTGGAGATGGTGAAAAAGTTGAGGTTGAAAAGGATGCCACATCTAGAGCCATACATAGTTGCATGAGTTCAGAGAGGACACCATATATTTGTAAGTGAATAGAGCTGGGTTGAGTTTTAGATAGGTGGATATAGAGATAGTGTATTATGTGATATTATTATTATAGACATATGTCATATGTTTCTAGGGAGACCATGGCAGTATGATAAACATGCCATACATGATGGGAAGGCAAATACATATATTGTTAAGCAAGATGGAAAGGTATATGTGCTATTACCCTTGAAAGGTGAAGAGGGAAGAAAATATGAAAGAATCATGATGATGATGTAGTGTTGAAATAAAATTATGGAAGGTTTAGGATTGGTCAAGATACTAAAGGAAAAAAGAAAGTGAAGAATGAGATAACACAAGAATGCAAGCATGGAAACCAATTCCATGAAAAAGAGGACATCAAGATAGACTTTGACATTATAGCTGAGATGGAAAGGAGATGGTTTGGATATGATACCAAACATGAGAATAAGAAGGAGAATGAAATGTACAAGAATAAGGCACCAAGTGTTGTGTCTAATGAAGTTTTTTTTGAAGTGAATGTAGGTATAGAGCAGGCAACGAAAGAAGAGATAGTGAATAAACATAAATGTTTGTAAAAAAGAGTTGAACAAGAAGAGGAATTCAAAGAATTGAACCTTATGCAATAGGATTATGAGGAAAATCAAAGAGATGATACAATACAAGAGAGTATGTAGCCCATGGATGTGCATGACTTAGAGATCAGTCAAGATTTTGAAGAGGTACAATAACAAACTAAGCATATATATGAGTATGAGGTAAGCAAAGGACAAACACAAGTAGTACATGAGATAATGGGAAAAACAAGGAGTATTGGTGAAGGAAGAAGAGTGCAGGTTTGTAGTAGTAGTTGAAAATAGAGATAAGAAGAAGATAAAGCAGCATGTAGAGGAGAAAGAATGGAAGACACTTTCATAGAAAGAGGAAGTTGGCAGAATACATGATTTGCTTAGCATTATTGTTTCATGTGTAGGTATGAAGGTGAAGCAAATGAGGCCTAGATGTGGGGCCCAAGAGCATGTACATATATATGAGAGGCAAGTGGAGGTAGATAAATTAAAATGGAATTCAATACATGTAGGGAACAACATATACTAAGTAAATCATTCCATACATGTGGCAAAGATTCCTCAGCTTGGTAGTATGATACAGGGGCATCCCATGATGATCCCAAGTTGATTAATTTTTGGTATTAAGTTGGTATTATATATATATATATATATATATAATAGGTGAATTAGGTCCTATTTTTTTCTTATGTGTGATATAGGTTTGTACAATTTTCATAAAATTTGAAATAGGGAGTTTCCCTCCAAAATGACACTATTTGAAAATTTGAATTTTTAAAAGCCTTGTGAAGGGATTCCATGCATTGTTTGAAGATGGAAAGGGGTAGGACCATGTCCAAAAGGTGTCTAAGAGTCATTAATATTATTTAAATCTCCTAAATGTCTTCTATAGTCTATAAGCATGGTCATAAAGTGCATATATTGATAAAACATGAGAAAAGCAATGAAAGGTCAATAGTTCCAACATGGGAAAATTGATAAGATTTAGCTATGTAACTATTATAGGAATTTATGGAGTTAGTTTTGGATAGTATTAGATGAATCCATTAAAATATAGAGTGTTATTTCAATAATTTTTATGTGAATAAATGGAAAATTTGAAGGTAGAAGATGACTCTATTGCATGATAAAAGCTGACAGACCCTGTTGAGGTCATTGAGAGTGATGTTGATTGTAAGTTTTGTAATTGAATAAAGAATGAGAATGTAATATTTTTTTTGAGTATGTTTTGAAATTGAATCTTAATTTGAGTGTATATTAATTATTAAAAGTTTGAAGAAATATATTTTGAGGGAATATAAACCCTGTTTGTAGACTAAACATTCAGACCCTATTGAGTGTTTATGATAATTGTTTAACAATTTATGTGATTGTTGATAAAGGATAGATTAAGATAATGGATTATTGAGTGGTAATTAATAAGATTTTTTTAATAGTTATTAAAATGTTTATTTAATAGTTCCTAATACATCTATTGCTCAGACATTTACATGAACAGTTCCTTATTTGGAGGCATATTGTGTGTAGCCAAACTACATGTTGGTTATTCATGGATTGTAAGATATAGGATTAAGAGTGTTACTTAGATCTAAAGGTTTTTAAAGTATTTTATTAGGTTTAAATACTCAATTACAAACAATAATCCATTTTGTAAACATGGATTACAAGATTGACCCCTGCTTTCTGTAATGATTGTTGGTAAGTGGATTGAGAATTTGGTTTTGAGAAAAGATATGATTGAAGTATAGAGTTACCATCATAATAAATATTTTTGTAATCATATTTAAACCCTATAAAACTTTTTTGACCTTTTTTTTTCAATAATCAAAGTAAGAGTCTATAAACCTTGTCATAGACCTGTAGATGGTCTCTTTACTTACATAATTAAGTGAATATTGAGGTGGAAACTTGATATAGTGGATTATTTAAAGGAATAAATCAATTGGAAAAGAATAATAGAGTCCATAAATACCTTAAAAAAAACAATTTATAAGCTTTGAAACCTTTTATAATAAAATTTATTAGCTCTCGATTAAGATAGTGGGCATGTAAGCCCTAATTTAGGGTTTTGTGATTTTTGAGAGATTATACCTGTAAATTTTATTGAAAATTTGTGAAAATCCTAATAATAGTATGTGTGAAATTATTTTTAAGTTTTTAGTGTTTTTTCATACATTGGCATATGCCTATAGGAGATTGTTTTGAAACTATAATTAAATAGGCCTAGAAAGCCTAAATACAGATATGAAAAGGGACTTAACAGTGGTCTAAAGATCTAAATTTGATTTTAAATCTTTAAAGATAGATATCTATTATAAAAATGTATCCAAATAAATTTCTATATTTCTAATTGATGAAGGTAAAATTTAGTACGAGGACAGAAAAACCATAAACGGGGCTACAAGAGTTGTATGAAGAGTGGACATAAATGAGTAAAGGATGGAATTAAAAGTCTTTAGAAGTTTAGGATGGTCATGTAGGTATATTAGATCATAATGACAAATAATAAAATAATTTAAACCATAAGTCCATAAGTGAGTTCCAATATTTTGGAGGATGATCACCTTTTGAATAAGGCTAATGATAAGAATATGTAAGATTGAGAAAAGAGATTAAAATTGATAAAGGGAAGTTGTGACAAAATTTTTGAAAGGTAAGTGAGAGTGATGAAACACCTATAAATAAATTTCAAATGCATTGGAAATATAATAATAATAGGTAAACCTATAACCAATACTTGAAGGGTAAGTGTAAAATCCATTATCGAAGGTAGTTGAGTTAAGAAACAAGCTTGAAGATGTTTTCTTTGTTATTGCTCTACATAACTATCTAATGGAAAATAGTGCATATGAAGGAGGATTGAAGAGGTAATAACATTTTTATGACATGTACATATATATATATATATATATATATATATATATATACATATATATATATATATATATATATATATATATATATATATATATATATATATTTCTGTTTGATTTCCTTAGTTCTAATTCTCAACAAAGTAGATTGTGTGTAAGCTCTATGTGAATAATATAGTCAAGAATCTTGATTTATATGATGGAAAAATTAATGGTATGAAAACCCTAGGTCATGAAGATAGAATAGAATGACCATGTGGTGAAATATATAACCTTTTTGTTAGTGTCTTAAGAACCCTAGTGAATGAATAAGCATTCAAACCTTGTTTTAACTTGTTATAGATAATTTTGAGTAAATAAAACACTACCAAATCTTTGATTAGAACATTTTGAGAGGTTTTTAAAGAAGTATTAATGATTTATAAATGTGTTAATAGATGTTATAGATCTTATCTTGATCATATATTAGTTTGAAACTCCAAAAGATTCATTTAAACCATTTTAAATCCTTTCAGGTTTGCAGAAACCCTAGTTTAGGGTAAACCACAAAAATAGTATATCTAATGATTGAACCATCCAAGGTTGAATATATTTGGTAGTATACATGGTATTAGTATAAATATATATATTTTAAATGTTTCATGCATGTATGGATATTGTATGTATGGATATCACAAACTATATTGTTAAATAGCGGTAGTTAGGCCTAATAGGGATAATTGACAGAGTAAGAAGGCTAGAAAATGGTAAAATGAAGAGAGTTAAAGCCTATAACTTCATGGATCCATAAAATATGATATAGGGTAATTTAATATGTAATTAGTTTCTCAAATTAATATAGTACCAATCTATACTATATGAAAAACATAGAAAAAGGCTATAAGAGATGAAGGATGGTTTAAGGCTTAGTATGATAAGAAGGAACTTGAGATTGGATGAGGGTCTAAACGAAATTGAAATAATTTGTTTAACATGTATGAGGTTATCCAATTTGATAAATTTAATTTATGAGACTTGGTTCAATATTGGAGGCTATTTGGTCAAAGAAGTTTGAAGCCTATTGAAAGATAGTGTGAGATAGCTTGAAAGAGAGTCTTGAAGGTGAATAGGGTGTAAAGAGTGGATAAGATTAGTGTGTTTAGGTTGTAAATGTAATGAGAAAGCAATAAATAATATTAATCAAAGGATAATTAATGATAATAAGACATTAGGCATAGTAGAGGAGTGGACAGAGAAGAGGAGTTTGAAAAGATTAAATGCATGAGTTTATGGAATGCAGGTATCAGAGTGAGGTTAGGCAGGGAATTACGATTTCCTCTACATCACTTGGTGTCAGAGTAGTAACAATTTCATGGGATAAGAGAAATGACAATATAAATTAAACAAGGTATATGTTTATTTTTATTTTCATTTGTGATTTGATGCATTGATGAGATTATGATGAGTTATATATGAGAGCTAAGATTGGTAGCTAGCCTTAAAGCTAGTAAATATTGATAAGAAGAGTGAGAAATATTGAGAAGCTCAAGAGAATGAGATCAAAATTGACCATGAGGAGAGAGAAAAAAGACCTATGTGGAGCACAAGAAGAGTGAGAGACCTAGTTGAGGGCATAGAAAGAGAGAGACCCAAGAGAGAGGTCATGATGTGGTAAGTGAGAGAAGACTTGTTAGAGAGAATAGGTCTAGATGAGACCAAGGAGATAAAAAACATCTTAAATAAAATAAGGAAAGATAAAGAAAAGAGTAAATAGGGAAAGGATGTGATAAGATACCACAAAGGTAAGATGGTGCAGGATGATATCAAGAAGAAGAGAATAGAGATGGAGAAAGAATTACAAAATGTGAAGCAATAATTAGATGATTTTATGACCATGCTAGAGCAAGTGAGAAAAAATTAGAACTGATATTATGGATGGGTCACGATAAGTAATCAATAAAATGGTCAATCAATCTATAGGTTAAGAAAATAAGAATGTAAGCTAAGTGAGAGGAAAGAAGGTAGAAAAAGTTGTTATACAAGCAACTCAAGAAAGAGATGCACATGTATAGGATGAGTGTATAGCTAAGTGAGAAGAACATAAATAGTGCTTTGAGGAAGGATTTAGTGAAGAATAAGATGAGATTTGTATCCATATAGGTGTTGATAAGGTCAAAGAATTGGATCAACTTGAAGGCCTCCTTAAAGGCTTAGAAAAAGAGGTACAATCCCATGAAAGAGGTATGACAATTGACTACAATTTTTTTTATGAGAATGCTGAGTAGTTAGAAAGAGAGATAGACTTACAAGAACATGATTTGTATGGTGAGATGAGGTTGAATGAATAATAATTACATATTATAGTAGGTGAGAGCCTCATGAAGGAAGATAAAGAGGATGGAGAAGGAACATTTCAGGCAGTAATGAAGCAGGTTGAAGACATGGAACCTTATGGAGGCTTGAATGTCATTGAGCTAGTAGGTGGGCAAGACATTATTTTTGTTTTTGTTGCAAGCATAAATACCATGTTAGGAAAAAGTGAAAGTACATGTACAAAAATAATTTTTTTGGTCTTACACAACCCATATGATTGAGGGAACAAATAATGAATGAGTGCACATGAGATGTTGATTGGTGAAAGAAAGAAAGAAGGTAGACTTGTCTATGATATAGGAAAGCATACGAGTGAAGAGGAGTAGTTGAATAATGAAGGACTAGCAGAAGTAAGGGATGATCCAAGAGAGATGGACTAGAAGACAAGGAAGAAAGGTACAATAGTCATTAGAGTCCAACTTCTTTCTTCCATGGGAGTATGATGTAGGAACATCATGCAATGCAACATGTTTTAATATAGTTTGTTGTCATTTTGGTTTAGTTGGTCGTAGAGTTCCTATAAGGACCCATTGAGAGTGACATAAGTTATTAGTTATTTTTCTATTGGGTGTTATTGGCTTTGGGAGATTTTCCTACCAAAACACAAATTTGAATTTTTGAAATGTTGTTAGTATGTTAGAAGTGTTTTGAGGTAGTGGTTAATGAAATTAATGTTAGTAAGTATTATTAAAGAGTCATGTAGGGGTATATGTGTGCATAATAAGGTTATTTATGTACATAAAGTGGCATAAAAGTAAGAAATGTGAATGACAAGCCTTTTGAATGAATTTGCAAGAAAGTTAGTAATATAAGGAAGTTAGTTTCTTATGTTATAATATGTTTTTGGATTGGAATAGAATTTATTCTCATATAAGGAGGGAAGTAAGTATTTAGGAGTCAATTAGAAGGTAAGATGAGATAGAGGTATGTAGGATTTTGATCATGGAGTGTAAACCATAAAGAAAATTATATAATGATAATATAGAAAATGTAAAAATAATGATCAATAAAATAACATGTTTGGAGTAAACATATAGTTCTATATTTTTTATTAAATCTCATTATATGAATGCAATTTGATGTGTTGAAGGAATTAAGACCTGTGTGGAACAATTTTTGAAGAGAAAATTGCAAGAATGGTGACTATGTTCTTGAAATTTTGTATTGATTTGTTGAAGTCAGAAGGTATACAAAGAATGAGAGTATCTAATGGAAAATGGTGCATATGAAGGAGGATTGAAGAGGTAAGAACATGTTTATGAGGTTTAATCATATATATATATATATATATATATATATATATATATATATATATATATATATATATATATATATATATATATATATATATATATATATATATATATATATATATATATATATATATATATATATATATATATATATATACATACATACATAAATACATACATACATACATACATACATACATACATACATATATATATATATTCATGTTTGCTTCCCTTAGTTCTAATGCTCAACATAGTAGACTGTGTGTATACTCTGTGTGAATAATACAGTCAAGAATCTTGATTTGTATGATGGAATAAATACTGTTATGAAACCCTTGTGGCATGAAGATAGAATAGAATGACCATGTGGAAAAATATATAACCTTGTGGGAAAATTCTTAAGAAACCTGGTGAATGAATAAGCAATCAAACCTATTTTAACTTGTTATAGATAATTTTGAGTAAATAAAACACTATTGAATCCTTGATTAGAATGTGTTGAGAGGTTGTTTAAGAATTTTTAATGATTTTTAAAGGTGTTATTATATTATACAAACCTTATCTAGGTCATATGTTAGTTTTAAACTCCACAAGATTCATTTAAACCATTTTTAAATCCTCTCAGGTATGTGAAATCCCTAGTTTAGGGTAAAGGAAAAAATATATGTCTAATGATTGAAGTATATAAAGTTGAATAAATTTGGTAGCATACATGGTATTCGCTTAAATAAAGATATTTTAAATGTTTCATGTAGGTATGGAAACCGTATGTATGTCTATCATTGACTATGTTTTTAAACAGGGGTAGTTAGGCCTAATAGGGCTAATTGACAAAGCAAGAAGGCTAGAAAAGGGTGAAAGGAAAAGAGTTGAATATTGTAATTCATGGAGACCTATAATATGATATAGGGTAATTGAATATGTAATTATTTTCTCAAATTAAGATAGTACCAGTATGTACTATAGGAAAAACATAGAAAAAGCCTACAAGAGATGAAGGATGGTTGAAGGCTTGGTATGACAAAAAAGAACTTGAGATGGGAAGAGGGTATGAATAAAATTAAAAAAATTTGTTTAACCTATATGAGGTTAACCAATTTTATAATTTGACTTCATGAGACCTGGTTCAAGATTGGAGGTGATTTGGTCAAAGAAGTTTGAAGCCTATTAAAAGCTAGTGTGAGATAGCTTGAAAGAGAGTCTTGAAGGTGAATAGGGTGTAAAGAGTGGATGAGAGTAGTGTGTTGAGGCTATAAAGATGGTGATAAATCAATCAATAATTTGAATCAAAGGATAATGAATGGTAAGAAGACATTAGGCCTACTAGAGGAGTGGACAGAGAAGAGGACTTTAAAAATATTGAATGCATGATTTTGTGGAATGCAGGTATCAGAGTGAGGTTAGGTAGGCAATGTAGGAGTTTCTCTACATCAAAAAATAATGGATGAAAAAAAACACTTGGTGACGATTTTACCTATCTAATGAATACATCTCATGATGTGTGATTTGGGCCAAACATTCATCCCATTAAAAATATTCAAGTCAAGGTAACAAGGGACATTAATAAACTTCATATCATCTAAGTTGTTTTCACTATTTTCAACACTCTTTTTATATTTAAAATTTAGGTTAGAGTCTTATTCTATCCATAAAGGGTTGAGGTTCAAGTTATTCTAGTCAAAATAGAGGATTGCACCTTCCCAACTATTGCATTGATGTCTCCCACAAGAAGAATGTAACCTTAGTCTTTTAGGGTAACAGTATCATTTTGTAAGCTAATGATAGGGTGATCACTTATTATTTTTGGGTTCTCATAAAAGGTAGAGTTGAATGGTGAAAAGTATATTATATCAAGGAAATTATTATTTTTGTGTTGAGAGATGATGTTAAGAAAACTATATTGGATATTGATGTAAATGAGAATGAGGGGTCCAAGTTAATGGTTTTCTTGTTCCCTAGATTATACTCACACTCATTAATCATCACACACTCAAATACAACACATTCACATTTAAGACAAAACACACTCTTTATTGAATAAAAATGACAATGTTATAAATATTTTCAAACAAACATAAATATGATTTGATTATGGAAATACAACATTAAGAATATTATTTGCCATAAATAGTCCCTAAAAGGACAAGATACTATTTTTTATGTTATAAAAACACACCCTCACTATTAATATTATTAAAATCTCCTCCTCCCTTTCTCTCTAAAGGTAACACTCTAATTGTCTCTCCTCAACTCACTTGCAAATTATTTGAATCTCCTTTGAATACCACCAACTCTTGGATTGCCTCTTTGAGTTCCTTGTCTCTTTCAAAATAATCCACATGTAAAAAATTATTATCCTGGGAAGTTACTCCTGTTCTACAATCTTCATGGGTGAAATTGCCATTAATTATAAACAAGATTTTTTTGATTGTTAGTTAATATAGGTTAACGATTTCAAAACCATCACCTAATTTAAGTGGTGTATTTTTCATATAATTATAAAGGGAAAATTTTACATCTAAGATATGATTAAAACTTGTTCCATTTGATTTTATTGGGGTGTTCAAGTTAGGGAGATGTTTCTTGTATTGGTTATGATAATCTTCACCACATGCCAACATGTCAATACCCCCACCATGTTGTAAACACATAGAAACATATGACACATTCTTGGTGGATGCAATATTTCTCATTGACCTCGATGATCCTACATCATATACCCCAACTAAGAAAAAAATCCATGAGCACCTGCTCATGAACCTTTTATGAGATCTTTAATGGTGTTCAATACTTGGATATCTTGGGTGTTCTTATCCAAGTTAAATATTTAGTTTATTTATCTTTCAATTTGACCAAATACTCTTTTTTGTAACCACTTATTCTTGTCCTCTTGATTATTTTAGAATATATCACCATCTCTATGTCTTCTCTTTCATTCTCAAGTAACTATTGTCTCTAACTCAAAATTGATGAATTTAAACTTACATGTTCATAACTTTCTTTTACCTCATGGTAATGGTACAAATACACTACATTGAAGATAAGAGAGATATCAATGCCATTTAATATCTCTCTCTCATAGGCATTGAGTATAAATTTTCTCAAAATTTCACATGGTCATATATTCTTCCACTTTATCTTATTCTTCCACTTTATCTTATTATTCCACTTTATCTTATTATACATTCATTTTAGGAACCTAATTTTTTTCTCAAACAATCCAAAACCAAGTCACCCATTTGGCATTATTTCTCTCTTCTCTTAAGATATAAATGTCACTTGTAATTTAATGATGCCAACCCTATATTACACTAAGGTCTCATCCTGCTTTTGGTGAAGCATGTCCAAACCCTATAGGGTAGGGAACTTCCTCTACTGGGGTATTCTGATGAGGAATCCTAAGAGGAAGACCTACCCAAGGATCCTACTGATCGATAATCAATACCCCTAGGTTATCCCTTTATCAAAAATATCTATTGATGACCCCCTTTTGAAACTAATTATCCATAAACCCAAACCTATCCTTTTAGATGAGGTTACATCTAAGGAGGTGGCTAGGAAGGGTAAATTTCACTTGATAGAAGACATCAAATATAATAAATAACAACTATAACTTTTCAACAGTAAGTTGTACAGGGCCCGAATGAATCTAGCAGGACTCATACAAGAATTGAATGCCCTCAATAGGTAAGATGATAAAATCGTTCAATCCTTTGCCCACTCTAATAATGTGGACAAGGCCCTTGAGAAAGAACACTTGATGGTGGTGGATATGCCTCCTCCTAAGATCCCTAGTACTCTCCCATCAGGAGGACTCTAGTTTTTGAATAAGTACCGAGAAAACCACAAATGATCCTACCCATAGATGACATTGAAGGACCTAGTAAAATAAGAAGGGCTAAAGTTTCAAATAAAAAGTAGGGTGAACTAGATAAGAATACTGAAGAAGAGAAGGATCCTTCAGAGGGCCCCTCATAAACTATTTATTTTATTTGTCTTTTATTTTACCTCCTGTGAGGATTATTAGCTAGTTTTTATTTATTTTTTCTATCCCATCCCATGGGTCATGCTACTCTTTTTTATAAAACTTTTTAACTATGGTTCCTAGTCCTTTTAAAACTAGGTCTTTTACCCAATCAAACAAAAAATTCTTGATTTTTCTTTAAAATTCCTCATTTTCCCTATATGCTTGCTTGTTATTAAAACTATACATAGTTATTGAACCCATGTGATGGCTAATTTTCCTCATTGGAGAAAATCCATTTAGTAAATTATTTGAAACAATATAAGCATTTTCACCCAACAAATTATGCATTTCATATGGAATTTTAGTCACCTTATATGTTTTCCAAACTTGCATGGGTTTGATAATTTAAAAAAAAACATTATATCTCTTTCTTTACCTCTATGCAAAACTAATTTTTATAAGATAAAAAAACTTTAGAACTGTTGTCCACTTCTTATTCTTTATCTTTAAATGGCTCAATGTAAAAAATCTACTATATTTCACAAGTATGTACGTGTTTTATCTACCACAATACAAGACCTATATAAAAAACTTCCATGGTTTAAAAAACCACATACGACATACATCCATGAGCATAATATCAACAAAAATTCATCCTCATTTGAGACAATGTTAAAATTAACCATATACTGATCATTCATTAAAATTTGACGAGCCACTTTATATGGATTAGGGAATGTCACTATTTTAAGCCCAAGATTAGCTACCATATCATTTGTAAATAAATTATCTAAGAGACAACTATATAAAAAAACTTGCAACACTTTCCTTTGGATTTTCATATGGTTCATAAAATATTTTTTCTTTGCACTGGTTCATTCATCTCAATTGGTTTTATTAACACTCTCTTCATCATGAGAGCCTCTTCATGTTATAGTTACCTCATGATATTGGGTGATGAAAAAAGACATTTGTTCAATTATGCAATAGGTTCAGTTATTCCAATATTTCTTTATTATACTTTTTTGCATTCAAAATCTTGATGTCCAACATATCCACACCTAAAACATGTACCCATGAATATTCTACATATTCCTCTACCATAGTATATTCTTCCTTTTGAATGGTAACTTATTTCTCTTAGTGTCTAAATAATTTTGGGAAGTTCTATCTTGCACCACATGAGTTTTATGTCCTTTTGTGGTATTTTCTTAACCTTTTTTTTCTTGACAACATTCCTCTATGTATTTTGTTTTATCCTTGTCAAATTCTCTTTTTCATTCAATACACATTGATGGGATTATTATCATGAACAAAAATTTATCATTTCAAGTTCATACTATATGGAAATGTGAATACCATTCACATATCTTAATATATTATCTTTATCATCCTCAACATTCCCAACTCAAATTATGAGCTTGTAAAACTCCTTTGTGTAATATTTTACATTCATATGTATTTGCCTTTAGTTTTGTAATTTATTAAACAAACTCAATTGATAATTAAAAGGTAAAAAAATATTGTCAACTTTAAAATCATCTTATCCCAAGTATTGTTTTTTATTTGCCTCTTTTTACCATTCAAAATTGCACATGGTTTTATTAGGATGCATTTACATTCCACTTAGTGTGGGATAAATTCACTCTCTTTGGTCCTCTATTTACTCATAGTCAAAATACTTTTCCAAATGTGTGATCTAATCACTGATATCATATGGGAATAAAATTCTTAAATAACTAAGGATTTCAAATTTCAACTTGAATCTCATATTATAAATGGCCTTTAATAACCTATTCTCTAATTCATTAACTAACCCTTTAATATGAATTTTTATGTTTCCCCAGTCTTAATCATCACACACATCTATAATAATAGATATTCTCCCTTATGTAATAGCCATAAAGTCTAATATAAAATTAGATTAATCTCTATATATTTTACAAATATGCAATTCTTAGTGATTTTACTTAAGTTCTAAGAGATAATATTCTATGCACCATTTCTATTACTCACAACTTTTGACAATGCATGACTATTTCAAAACATTTGATTGACTTAACTAGAGCCTCACATAATAAACCAATTAAGATAAAACATTTTTTTTGATATCAAATGATGGAAATGGGAATGATGAGTCCAAGTTAATGGTTGTTTTTTCCCATCCTAGAATCACACTCACCAATGGTCACACACTAATACATAACACTTTCATATTTAAGACCAAATATACTTTAAAAAAAAATTCAAATGATAGTGTTGTGGAGGATTACATATTAGGTAAATACAACATGAAAATATTATATCCAAGACATAATACCAAAATGGAATTGATACACTCTCTATTCTATTGTAAAGACACATCCTCACTAACAAGTTTATTGTTTCTCTCTCTTTGAAGCTAATTCTCTTATTGACTCTCCTTAGCTCTATTACAAAATAATTTTAATATCTTATGACCACCATTGACTCATATATTTCCTCTTTGAGTTCCATGTCACTTTAAAATTGGTCCACATTTCAAAAAAAAATCATCATAGCGAGTTACTCTTGTTTTGTAAGTTTCATAGGAAATATCGTTGATTACTATAGACCATCGATTTTGAAACCACCACTTACTTTAAGTTGTTATTTTTTTCATCTGAACAAAAATGATTGATTTTACCACTAGGAGATGATTGAAATCTAATCAACTTGATGTTTTTTGGGTATCAAAACTATGGATATGTTTCTTGGACTTGTCTTGACCATATTTTCATGCACTACCATGTTGACATCGTCAACACATCACAAACACTAAAATCATATTACATATATTTTTTGTTGATGCAAGATTGTTCATTGACCTATATGTTCCTACATAAATTATAAGGATCTTTATTATGACTTTGAGTTTTCACTTGAGCTCATTTTTCATATAACAAAAAATATCATAAATCCCCCTATGCTAAGATATTTTATTCCCTACCAAGAAAGGAGTGTATCCATATAAATAATGGAATGTATATTATTCATGTTTACATGTTTCATCAGTAAGTACAATATCAATTGAGGTTAATACCCAACTTAGCTTAAGACCCTTTCTCCAAATAAAACTTTATTAATTTCAAGCAAGGATCCTAAGCTTACTTAGTATATTTTTCTTAGTTTGAAAATGATCTCATATTATGGATTTCATACTTATTGATGCCCATTTTCATAATTTTATAGTATCTTTAGCCTTTTGTCCTTATTTTTTTAAATTTTCTTTGATTATGTGGCAGAAGGTCTTTGTTTATGTATATACTAATGTCCTTTAAGATGTAAATATTGTTAATTCTTAACTTCTAGTTTTCTAGAGATTACACCTTTATTTAGTTATATGCCTTTTAATTTCAATGTTTTTATCAATTCATTCTACATTCAAAATTATCAAGGATTTAATTTATAATTTAATAATTTAATAACCATTATAGAAGACAATATAATGGAATCAAAACCTTACCTATAATCACAAGATAAAAAGGTTAACAAATTTAAAAATAATATAATAAATATGATGAAGTGTCATTAAACCAAAATACTTCACTAAAGATATAAATGATTACATATTTTTTGATTTCCAAATAATGTGTGAGTATTTATAGCTCTCACAATGCATTGGCATGAATGTCGATAATTTATATGCCAAAATATTATTGGTCTATTAAATAAATACTTGGATCACTTTATAAAGGGAAGATGGGCCATTGGGCCATTTAAAAAATATATTACAAGAATATTAATTTTAGGCATGAACAAATTGAATAGTTATACATTTTAGCATCTCTAGTTAATCTCAACGGGGGTCATGGAAAAGATATATTAAACATTCCCACTTAAAGGTAGTTCCTAAAAATGTATGCAATTATAATAAAGTTAACCCTTCCTTGGTCCTTAATATGTTATATGCCTAAATAAACTATTTAAATATTAAAAGTCTTCTTTAAATCTCAAAATATTGGATAACCTAAGTAGTTTCTCCAATATGGTGAGCTTTTCACTGATCCTCAATACTCTAAAATGAATCATTTGTTGTGCTCCAAAGTGAAGAATGGAAATATCATTCATAAATAAGTTAAATCCCATCTCAAAGTGAGAGAACCTAATACATTTTGAAATAAAGTGTGGGTGGTGTCCTCCCATCCCCTTAGAAACATCCCTCAAAGATATAGGAATGTGATGTAGATAATCTACCCCCAAAGAAATTGATTATGCTCAAATGTTGAAACCTTTTATGAGGAAAAACATCACTCCAAGATATTAACCCTATGCAAAATATCTAATAATTTATCCTATAAAACTTAGTGAAATACTATAATATCATCATGACATATGTTGGATTTTATAAGGTTCCTACACAATCTCAATCTTTTATTAGTGAAATAGAATAAAATAACTAAACTTATATATAGATCTCATAAAAACATGCTACTTGAAAAATAAGGATCCAATTGATTATGTGTGAAATAATTACCATTATTTTTTATCACCCTAAGCAAGAGAAAAAATATACATGTGTCAACTAAATAGACATCAAATTTAGGTTAGATGGTTCATGCCCTAAATTGATGAAATATTTTTTAAAAAAAAAGTGACCCTTTTTATTTTATTTCTATGATTCCATATCTATATTTGGTTTAGTGAAACTTGACATGAATCTCGAGATTAAAGGATTTTTTATTTGGGATGAAATAACAATATCTCCTCAACTGTGAGCCCTGGAGTTGTGAAACCAAAGAATTAGGATCCTTTTTTGGTGAGTAATTTTTGTATGAATAAGATAAAATAGATTTTATATTCTTTTTCATATCCCTAAGGAATTAAAAAATAGGTTTTGAATAAACTATAATAACAATTTATTCAAAATCCTTGTTTCGCATATGTAAACTTCAAGAATTTCCCCTAATGAATGCATCACATAAGTAAACTACCACAAATTATGATATGATCATCACTCTTCATTACAAAATCACAATATATGACTACATAACCACTACAAAAATGATGGGTTCCTTAGTGACAGTTACCTGACTACCAAGATAGATGTGTCACCACTGGGGTAGTTTTTGTAATGGAGAGTGGTGGAAGTGTCATGGTTTTAAGGTAGTTATATAAGCAAGTAGGTAGTTAAAGACTAAGGAAAAATTGACTCAAATAAATCAAATTTTGAGGTTTTATTAGACTAAGATGATAATAAAAATAAGTAGAGAATGTCAAAGAGGACTGAGTCTAAGTATGTATGTGGAGATCACTATATCATCAATGGATTTTTTGGAAATGTTGTACCATGTAATTTTTGGTTGCATATAGAATCCTAGGAGTTTCCCTAAAGATACCTTGAAAAAAAACTTTTTTGGATTTAATCAAACATTGAACTTGCGTAAGTGCTCAAATATTTTTCATAAATTAGTAGCCTGGTCTTGGAGATATTTGGATTTTACAAGTAAATCATCAACATAATCTTCAATAGTTTTATTTATGAAATCATGAAATATATGAGTCATAGACCTTTAATATGTGGTTCCTACATAATTTATCTAAAAGGCATGACTGTGTAATAAATATGTCCCCTATGAGTGGTAAATGTGGTCATTTCTTGATTTTTAGGGTTAATTTTGATTTGGTTATATCGTACAAAACCATCCATAAATTAAAATGTCTCATATCTAGTTGTAGAATCCAAAATCATGTTGATACTAGGTAAAATGAAGTCATATTTATGGAAAATGTTATTTAAATCATTATAATCATTACAAAAATGAATGCCACCATTTGGTTTTTTAATAGGTACAATGTTGGACACCCAATCAGAATGTACAATGGCTCTTATAAAACCATCATCTAAGATCTTTTTAATTTCATCTTTTACAAACAATGCCACTTTGGGATGCATTTTTCATATTATTTATTTTACCAATTTTACATCTGGGTATAATAATATGTTATGCATTTCCACTGATGGATCAATCCCAAGCATATCTAAATAAGCCAAAGTAAAGAGTTCCGGAAAATCATGGACACATTGATAGTTTTTCCTTCATCCTCTTACATCATTGCATCAAGTAAAATTGGTTTAGGATCCTTATCTATTGTAAAGTTATATTTGAATATATTTTCATTCAAAAAAGTAAATTTCTCTATAATAAATGGTGGATTAGGAGTAAAATTTAATGAATCATGTTGGATATTTGGATTATTGCTCTCACCAAAGTAAGCATGGGTAAAGGTAACATGAGGAAACATATTCTTATGATAAACGGAAGGGATACCCTCATATGCCCCCAAGTACTTTAGTAATGATTAATCATTGGAAAATTTATTCATTTTTAAATTTTTTGAGGAAGCATTTTCATATATTAAATGATGGTTGATCACGTGGAGCTCAGTAGTAGAGATATTCATACATTCTATTTTGGCCTTTTGGAAGCAAATTGCACTTCGATGGATATGTTTATGTTTGGTAGCTTTATCTAAAAAACCCAAACCTTGTTAGTTTGTATTATTTATTTTAGAAATAGGTTGAGTTATTCCTTGCTCATTTTTACCAACCCTTGTCCCTTGTACCCATATTTGAGTAAATATAGAGAACCAAAATTAGGCTTATAAGATTACAATGTAGTATTAATTGGTGGTTGAAACATTGCATAATATTTGAAGGGATTAATATCCATTAGACATGTGTAAATGAGTCATTGATGACTAAATTTTAAGTATGAATTTAACATGGAAGAAACCACATACATCTCATGTATCCAAGTCCATCCCGAAATAATGTTTTAGTTTAAATCATTCATCATAGCTTGACACAAAGTGGGTAATGTATGAGGACCTGTAGTAATATTCAATGTTATTTGTCTCGATACTAATTATGACATATTATCAAATCCCTTGATACTCATATTATATGGTTCCAAATTTGAGGGTTTGATGCACATTATGGAGAGAAATTATATGTTACAAATGTTGAGTCTTGAACCATTGTCCACAAGAACTCATTTTACCATTTTGTTACAAAAACAAACTTGGATATAGAGTGGTAACTAATTTTTTATAAGGTGTTGAGGTGGAAAATCATCCTTTTCAAAGGATATGTTATTTTCAAATAATTTTATGGAATTTAATATAGAGGCCACATATGGTGGTTCAACATTATAAGGGAGTAGTGTCATATGTAATTCATATAAAAGAGCATCATTATAATGATATGAGTTATGTAACAAGTCCAATAGTGAGGTTTTGGTAGTACTATTATTTGATTGGGAAATAACATGTTCTAGTAAGGATGATTTTTTCCTATGCTCCCTTTAGTGTTTTTTAGTGATAGGTAAAATCTCATTGTAAGCATTAGAACAGGAAAAAGTATGCATGAATATAGGTTTTCAATCCTTCATACATCTAATATATTTTATCAGGCATGAGATATAATAATCAATAACCAATATAAGGTATTGGACCATTAAATAATTAATAGAGATTCCTATGGCAACCATGATTGTAAAATTATAGTAATCATGTAGTAGCAACAAAAAAATTAGAAAACCTTAAGTGACCTAGGGTTTGGTATTCAAATATCAAGTTCACCAAAATTTTTACCTTAAAATGATCTAGGTGATACTATTGTTAGCCCTATAATTGATTAAATGGGTATATAGAAATGAAATGGCATAAGGGTGATAATCAAATCTATAGTAGGCCAATTAGATGTTAAACTCAGATATAGACATATGTTGAATTCATAAAATTGAGATAGTATAAATATGGAAATTAAAAATAATATATGTATGTAAATGATAAGTAAGTGATATATTTAGTTGATTCTGATGTTGAATCTAAAATAGGTAGGAAGCAGAATGGAAGACAATTCTATAATAGTCATTAGATTCTTGATCTGGTGCTTCTAGAGCTATGGACACTAACATCAGCTTGGGATGGTTATGTCAATGCTACTATTTGGGTTTGATGTAAGTATACTAAATATAATACCTTATGAAAATGGATGTGACCACCTAGATTCTTTTTTCTTTGTCTTCATTTTCATTTTGATGCATTCAAATATGGGTCATGAACTATCACTCCTTATGAAATGAAAAAACCCTAGTTTTCCATCTTCATAATGACCTTCGATAAAAATGGGTTAGTAAAATATTTAGATCAATCAAAATCAAAGGTAAAAATGATGTAATGAAAAAGAGATTAGGGTTATGGAAATTCTTAAATGTGTCCCATTATGGGGGAAATGACATGCATTGGTACATCTTATAAACACCAATATGTCATTGTAATCATAGAAGAGCAAAATAATATGGAAATATACTAGGTCATGTGATGTGGGAAAATAAAAATGGATATGATTTGTGCCCTCACTTTCAATATGTGGGCTAAACCTATGAAGGACATATCTCAAAATGAATAATTACATGCATCATGGGTAAGATAAGAAATAAAATAATTTATGTCTATTATAGTAGGATATCATTGTGAAAACATACATATTATAAATAAATTGACCTATACGAATTCATAATGAATAATATATAATCACAAGATTAATATGATCAAAGTAGAAAAAATATAAAAAATATATGATCAATAACTTAATGAACCCCTCAAGAGGAACATGTAGTCGATGAAGAACAAAGGTAATATGCCCCTCATGGGATAAATATAAAAAAACTAAGATCTAAGAAGAAATTCCCCATGTAAGCAACATATAAACAATATATAAGAACAAAAATTATATGGTTCTCATGGGTAAAATGTAATCAATAAAGAAATGAGGTAGCATGCCTATATAGGTGGTGTAATAAAAAATATTATAATGTCAAGAACACACATGTGGATTTCCCCCAATAAATGCACTATAGAAATAATGGAAATATAAGAAATAAATGAGAAACGTATACTTGATATGAACCATGGATAATAAGAGGAATGTGTCCATGATGCAGATCAAGTCAAAAAACACATAGTAGAAACGGGAATAATATAATGCATGCATCCAAACATATATGCATTGTTACCTTGAATACCTTGGTTACCTATATAACTCAATACAACAAAAAACATTGAGTAATTCTACACAATTCCTTACATAATGTACATCCCCCACATTTCCTAGATCCATGCCACATAGTTTGAAGACAACATCACACAACTTTGTCATTCAAACACATCTGTGTAGCTCCTTCCATCATGCACATTTAATGAAACATTTGGATACATGCCATATATCTCTAAAGGAAACATTGTTTAATTATTCACTTTTAGCACCTTCATACATATCCTTACATCATGTGTATTCCACATAAAATATGGATCCATGCTACACATTTCCACATAAAAAAACATATACACCACCTAATAGGCATAGAGTGCATAAGTGTTAAGGGCTTATCCCTTGTGAGATTGAGGGGTGGCAAAATTTTCACACACAAAAATTGTGGATAATTAGTCTTACCCTACACCATTTTGACTATTTTAAGTAATATATAAAGTCTCATCTAAGTCACCTTAAATTTGGCTCTAAGTCACAAAGCAAGAAAATTTCAAACGCCAAATTTCATCCCTAAATTGATTTCTTAAATTCAAAGAAATGTCTTTAGTTCATCTCTAATCCTAACTTTAAATTACATAAATACAAAATTAGGCTAAAGTAAACTATAGAGTCTCCTCAATGTCATATGATAACTTCATATGGGTGATGTTTGGGTGACTTTAAAGATGACATAAAGGTGATGTTGGTGTGACTTTGGGGTGTATTTGGAAGCGACTTTGGGATGGATTTAATTATGTTACCAATATGAATTTAAATTCAACACTAGATATGAGTTTAAGGTGATGTTAAAAGTGGCACTAGATTTGACTTAAAGGTGGCTTTAAGTTTGACATTGTTTTTGAATTTAAGTGTGACACTAATTCTGATTTTAAGTACTACACTATGTCAATTTAAAATGTGAAATAAGTCTTTTTTCTTAAATAATAGTTTTTATTTAATTACAAATTATATCATATTAAAAAAATAATCACATTTAGTTAGTTATAATTATTTAATGTTATTAATTATAAAATAATGTTCTTATATTATATAATTATAATTAATATATGTATAATTATATAGTTATAATGTTAATGTCAATGGTAACACTATATAAAAAAATAGTTTGAGTGTGATTTTTTAGTACATTTGAATGTAAAAATAAATTAAACATGCAATGACACAATAGTAAATTAAACACCATGATTAAAAATATATATATTATAGTGAAACTCATAATAATATAATAAAAAATTGACCATAAAGTCATGATTGACCCAAAACAACATCAAGGTCATCATTCTCAATTATATTATCCCATCCCTTAGTAGTGTCTCCCTAAAAATCACTATCACTCACACCTCCTTAACCATCCCCAATGTCAACACACCCCTAACACAATCATAATATATTAATATTTTACATTCAACACTTAGCAAGAAATAAGGAAATGAATTTTCAAAAATGTATAATAATTATTGGATCTTTGATAAACATGTGAAAAGTACTTACAAACAATTATATAAAGTAAAACATGAATACATTGAATAGTAGTCACTAGAAACAAATTAAAATACTATATGAAATTGAAATTCAAAAAATCAAAAATAGTAGTCTGGTAGTTGAAACAATCCTACACAAACCTTATCATCACCAGTGACATTTGTATCTACTGTGTTAGTGCCATATTCAGTGTCATTATTTACATCCTCTTTATTTGTCATTGTATTACTGATGCCTCTTCTTTCAGTTAGATAACTCCATGTTTACATAGTTATTTTGTAAAGAAACATGTCCACTGCATAATGTGAAACATATAATCTCAAACAGGTTTCTAAATTTTTGTCCAAACTATTTCAAAGTTTTAACTTTATGAATGATAATGCATTGAACACTCTTTCATCTTCCACTAATCCTAGGATCATTATTTGAAAAAGCTCATATCATCATAAATATTCACTTAGACTTTCCTATAGTATACTACTAGGATAAAAAAAATTCCACAGCATTGTAATTGCCCCATTATCTATTAGTTCAATTAGAAGATGATATTATTCAAACATTGTAATTTCAAAATGAGTTGAAAGGGATGTCAGTAAATCCTTTCCAAAAATACCTTTTATTTTTACTCCATTTACCTCTACATATTTACTGAAATGCTTTACAAGACAACCCATGTATTTGTGAAATAAATTGCTAATCACCTTTTGACTAATATTTCTATTCCATAAAATGGGATTCACAACTACGATGGCCTCCAAAAAATCATCCCATTGAAGATGTTCTCTGATCTCTATAGATAAATTTTAGCAAAATCTACTTAGTTACATCCAGGTTTCAAATAAAATGGTGTCATACAGAATACTTGTTACAGGCAGTTGTTCAGATTTAACTCCCATAAGATTAGGTCTTTTGTAGAAAGTGTGCATTGATATCTCCTTGCCATTAATAATGACAAAAACATGATCATTGGTATTCAACTTTAAATAACTCTAAAGATTCCTTAAATCTATTAAACATTGATAAATAATAAAAATAGGGCTTTGAAACTTTTCATTCAAAGTGTATAGTATA